>OY804261.1:34618744-35218744 GCA_963680825.1 Meiosimyza decipiens
GATTCAGCCTATTTAAAAAACATGAGGGTAATGATAGGCCCATTGTAGATGGAAAGGCACATGTAAATATCGGTGAGCTCACCGAGAAGTAATTTCCTTATTTTTGCAGAGCTTTATGTTCAGTACGTTAAGTGCAAAAACAACAAAAAATTACAAGCGCAAAATGCATTATTTGTTAGAGAATAACTATAACAATCGTAAAACAACAAAAAAATGGCAACCAGCTGCCCGAGTAAGGAGATGATTATACATCAAGACCACAAGTGAAAACTGCTAGTAGTGTCATTATAAACACCAATCGAGTCAAACAATATAAAAAAATCGATTTGACCACTGTGCAATTTTTCGTTGATGTTCACTATTTCTATTAATTGAGACAGAGCCACCATGTAAATGAATGATGTGGTTACTAGGTTGTCGCAGCTGGATTATTGTTGTTTTGATATTTCTTTTTTCATTTTATAAATGACTTGTAATATTTATGATTTGTGGGTGCTATGAAGTGAGAACTATCTACAGCTTTCTTTCAATATTTTTTTAAATTTTGAGTGGTTTTATCACCCCTTTCTTCTTTTATAAATTGAAGTCCTTCGCTTACTTCCATTTCTTCGCGATTCCTGTTTGCTTTATCAATTGATTTCTTTCGTTTTTTCCTCTATTTTATTTTTATACCCTACACAGAGGGTATATTCACTTTGTCATTCCGTTTGTAACGCATAGAAGAGGGCGTGACAGGTATGGAAAAGTGTGTATATTCTTGATCAGCGTCATCACCTGAGTCGATATAGCTAGCTATGTCCGTCTGTATGTCTGTCTGTCAGTCTGTCTGTCTGTCTGTTGAAATTAGGTTTACGAGAAAACTAAGCAAGCTAACTCAATGAAATTTGGCACACAGGTCAAACCTTCTTGCAAGCTGCTAGCATATAAAAATTGACGACATCGGTTATCGGCCACGCCTTCCGCCCAACCTCTATGTAAATATACCCAAGTCCATTTTGAAAAAAAGATGCTACGATTTTGATGAAATGTGGTGATTTGTTGAAGATGAGATCAAAATTAAGATTAGGCCAGGTTTGAAGTTTGCAAAGGCTCTTAAAGGGGCGTGGCACAGCCCTAAATTTTAACTTTTATGACGCCATAGCTCGTAAACCGTGCAAGATATTGTGATGAAATTAAGTAGACGAATACATATCTTATAATTCTTGAATTTCGCATAAAGTGGGCGGAATCCTAAAAGTGGGCGTGTCACTTTTTAGCAATTGAAAATTTGGATTTCGTATAGCTCCAAATTGGCACATACGATTTTCATTAAAATTTTAGGGATGATACCACTGAAAGTAGTCATCAATACAAGTTTATTCAATATTCTGGAAAATTTTGTTGAAGGGCGTGGCACAGCCTACAATATTTATAAACGTTATAAAAAGAGAACTAACAACGAAATCGCTATGAAATTTAATATGGCAGATATTCTCGCTAAAAAGTGTCTTCCTGTAAAATTTTGGTACAATAGTGCTGGTGGGTGTGGCACCTCCCATATAAGCAAAATACGTTTAATGCTATAGATAGTGTGCTATGAGAATAATCTTCACAAAATTTTGTGTAGCGGTGCCGGTTACTATAAGCTTTGGAATTCAATGAAACTTGACAAGATCGCATCAGTGGGCGTGGCACCTCCCTCATTAACATAAAGTTGTAAGTGCTATTTTAAGTGAATTGATCTGAAATTTGAAATAAGTGGTTTACTGGGTATAAGGTACATATGAATCAAAAGCTTTTGAAATACCAACAGTGGGCGTGGCACCTCCCATACAATTAAAATACCTTAAGTGGCGTAACTATCGAAATATATGAGGAATCATACTGAAATTTGGTGTAAGAGGTTTGTTTGTGGAAGGCTACTTTTGGATCAAAATCTGAGTGGATTGTACCAGTGGGTGTGTCACCGCCCTAAATTTTAAGAATAATTACGGCACATATCGCAAACTAATCACGAATGTCATTTATTGAAACAAAAGTGGACGAAGTGGTCGTGACATATTTCGTGTTTTTCATTTCTATTCTATTTTTTTCAACATTTCCCATATTCTTTTGACATTTTCAGTTTTTTCCAACACTTTTTAACATTTTTGAACCTTTTTACATTATTTTCGACTTATTCAACCTCCTCAACATTTTTTTAACATATATTTAAAAAGTACTTTTAATGCAGTGTAGGGTATGTGAGTTTCGGCCTGGCCGAAGATAACACCTTTACTAGTTAATATTAGGGTTATTAGTCTCCGATATAACACCTTGAAGAAAGTCATTTGGTTTTCTGCTTGTTGTGAAATATATCGAGTGATTATAATATTTTATGACTTTAAATATTTTTTCTTCAATAATATCTACATCGAAGTTTTCATCATGCCTTTGTAATTGTAAATGTTCATTCAATGCATTGTGAAATCGTTCGACATCAGTGTTTGATGTGTGATTTTTAATCGATACCACGTGTATTATTATGTTTCGATTGCTTAGAAATACTTGGAATGGGATCGCTTTAAACCCTAATTCATTATATACTACTATTTTTTTATGTTTCTAACCAGGCTAATATATTGGCATATAGCTTTTTTTAATTCTGTCCACGCTCGACTAAAATTTCTTACTGCCTGCGTGTGTTTTGAAAATTTATCTATAAAAGCTAGGATCAAGATTTTACTAAGACTATAGAAGTGTCACAGTGTACTTTTTCTCTTGGGCGATCTGGATTATGAGTTATTTGGAAACTTCTCTTACAAACCGTACGGATTTTGACAAAAATTGAACGACACTTTTTTGATTTGGTTGAAATTTTTTTTATGGGTTCTGTTCAAGGATTCTTTTTGAAAAAAAATGTTTTTCCAAAATAGAGTGAATTTAAATTTTGAGAATTTCGTTATATTTGTCTTGTAGGCTCACTTCCAAAAATTTATATCTCTGGTTCTTTTAAAGCTAGAAAGTCTTTTGATCAAAATCATTTTAAAGCTAAAAAAATTAAGTTTAACAAAAAAATTATTTCGTAAAAATTTATTAACAAGTTAGTATTGTTATGAGCAATTCAAATAACTAACTAGATTTTTAACAATTGCCCCCACCCTATATCAAATTTTTAATTTTACCATCGTATCCTATTCTGGGAGACCACCGTGTTCAATTTCTCGTGTTTACTTTCAGTAGACCCCAAAGTCTTTAAAGAGGTAAGTTTCTTTCAGGACCAAAAAAGTGGTCGACGAGAAGGAGCCCCTTCCCGTCGGGGGCCCTGGGGCACCGCCCCGCCTGCCCCATGCGCGCTACGGCCGTGCATGGAGATAGAACATCATGTGGCATTTTATCCCATGGAATTCGAAATTGTGCGAACAAATTATTTCCATGTTCATTCAAACTAGACGAAGATGAAATGACACCGCTAGTGATGGAAATTGTGTCATCTAATGATTCAATAGGAGAACTGTAACATAAATTTGAGTTAATTAAATTGGGATCGCCTTGTGCTACAACATAATAATTAGCGACGTCTCCCGATTGACTCAAATCGTCAGTATTGTTTTCGACACTAGTTGTTGATTCAAGGATTCCATTTCTCATTTTCATTAAGTATCAAGAAAACTGATTTTTCATTAGCAAAACATTCCAGGATATCGTCATCTTCATCTTGGGTTTCATTGGTTTCCAGGACGAGATGAAATCCCTCTAAGCAAATACTATTAGCTATAATTAAATATTTTAAAAATTAATTTTACATATATTGTACTGAGTTTTTACCTTTTTCTATCAAATCATTTATTTTTGAACAGCACATAAATGATTTTTTAATTTTCCTGTCCGCACTCCATAATTAATTTATATTCCTAAATGAATTTTAGTACCAGTTTTTTTTTGCAAAACCAGCCTAAGTTTAATTTATATCTAAATGTAGTTAAGAAAATGTGTATGTAAAATATGTTCAGTTCAAGATACGTAATGAGTGCAGTTTGGAGAGAAATAATGTTTATTTTTATATTTCAAAATATTTTATTCGAATGTACACCTTTGTACATTGCAATTATACTTTTTCAAATTTAAATTAGATGTGAGCACAGGATTTGTCTTATTTAATGGATTGGCATGAGAGCGATACCAATGAACTTTATAATTGTTATAGGCCGCGAATTTCCTACAACATTTCTCCCACAAACAATGAAATTGCGCTTTTTTTCACGATGCACATACAGATGAGCATTATATGGTAGAATATTTTTGAAACCACATGAACATAAACTACACATAAACATAATTAACTAATTTATTAAAATTAAACTTAATATATTGCTGTACCTTTTATTTAAATCACTTCGCGAATTTTAATGAAAACCACAACAACTGAACTGATCACGCAGGCTAAATAAAAACTATAAGTGATCGTGTTGAGACAAGTCTTTGCTAACACACAATTTGTAGACACATTACGATAAAATTCGCATATTGTGTAAATCCTCACAAAAATATCGGTAATGCAGCACAAAAACAATTAAAGCATGAAAAACTGTGTAGATTCACGCAAAAAAAAAATGTAAATTTCCGAATATAAGGGAAGAACACACATTAACAGCAAAATAATGAAATTTTCATATGAAACATTAAATATGTGTGTATTCACTATTCAAACTTTTTTAAACACAAAATTATATGTATATTAACTATTATTGTAATAGTAATTTTACTAATTTAAAGTTTTATTTTTTAGAGTGCAACTACCTAAAAATAATATAAAAGCTAATTTGAAAAAAGTTTCAGCCCATTTAAAAAACATGAGGGTATTGATAGGCCCATTATAGATGGAATGACCCATATAAGTACATTTAGCAACTACGTAGGGGTCATATTATAGATATAACAGCTAAGCAAATTTACATGAGTTAGGATTGAATGACCGAGTTTGATTCTTTTAAATTTTAAATATCTAACCTTTTTAAATTAACTGATTTCAGAAAGTCTTTAATTGATAACTGGTTAGGACTAGTGGATGGATAACAGTTAGAAGAGGAATTGAATGTCAATATTCGCTCTTTTGCAAAATATGTTTTTGAAAACTTATTTGTGTTTGAAAAATAATGGGTATTCGTTAGACCTCTTTATATTTCGAGGGGTATAATATTTTCTTCGAATAGCAGATTATTGATAGGGGAGGATCGAAATTCACCTAGGGCGGTGCGAATAGCCGAATTGACTATAGTTTAAATTAAATTAAAATTTAAAGAGGGTTTAGGGGAATGGCCATAAATAATTAGGAAGTAATTAATTTTCTATATTATTAGACATTAAAGTTAGAGTATTTTAGTTCATTCTGAAGCTAGAGATGCATTTTATGACACTGAGTGGCTTAGTCAGGGTAGTACACAATTTTTCGATGTGGATTTTCCCATTACATCTTGAATTAAATGTCAGGCCTAAAATTGTGCAATTACAATTTTTCTTGCGGTATATATGCATATACTGGCATTTGCTAAAATATAAAGCTGCACCAGATACTTCACACCAAGCTAGAATACGTTGGTCGAGATTGATAGTTGGATTTTAATCTTTGTTTGACTTAATTATTAAATTGAAGTCATCTGCATATACCGCGAAATTTATTTTCTTGTGGACAGCAATAACACAACAGAGCTTATTAAGAGATATTAAAAATAAGATGACAGATAGTGAAGAGCCATGGGGGATACCATTATGCAGCTTTCTCGGATCTGCATTATGCAGTTTTCTCGGATCTGAATATTTTTTCACGAAAGGCACTTTGCAATTTGGTGCTCAATAATGAGTAAATTCTCAAAAGTTTATTTACCTTTTCTAAAACCAAGTTGATGAAAATCTAATAAATGATTTTTTTCACAAACCACCACAGTCTGTTTGAAACTATTTTATCCATTTATTTTGAAATGCAGAAGTTGAGAGATATAGCCTATATGATTTAGTAAGTGTCTTTTCTGATCTGAGCTTGAGTATAGGAATAAGTCATTAACGCCTAATGGGTAAAAAATTATCCATGAAAATAGTTTTTTTTGAAAAATCGACAAAAAATTTGTGTGAGTGAGCAAAATTTTTAACGTGATTGGTTGGCTAAAAGATTTGGCTTTTTTTGTCAAGTAGAGATTACCTAAAGATTTCGTCATTTTCTTCGTGTTACCTGATGCTTAAAAACACTAATATTTGGTGAGTGGAAAATGTGACGATAGAAAGTATGGGAATTGTGAAATTGATAATCCCTGTACGTGAACATTTAACCTCTTGTCTTTTCTTTCCAACAACACAAATTCTATCTCAATTTTGATATTTTTCTACAAGATATAGATGAGTTATCTGTTTGGGTACTTTTTTATCCATTGTGCCGAAGTGGTTATTACTATTCCGAAAAAAACGTCACATGAAAATCAATCAAAAAGAGAATGTTTTGTATTGAAAACTGTCCATTTTATTTAGATGGATTTTGTTAAACAAGAAAACTCAATTATTTTGCTCTGAAAACTTTGGCCTAGTCGCGTGGCACGTTATTGTGATAGTCCTCAAAGCACTTTGAATGTAAATTTGCACTGCTTTTTCGGCATCCGTATTTCCTTTTGATGCCACATTGAATACAACGGGAGAGCTTTTGCAGATTTGTTGTGAAGTGGTCAACACGGTCCATCCTTACTGCCAATTCTGATGAGTTTGTTAATGATTTACCGTGGCCATAGGGATGACGATGTCTTCAACGACGGCAAGGTGAAATTCAAATTGGCTCATTGGTGCTTTTCGCTCATATTTTGCACACAAGCAGTGCAGTTTCCACGCATTAAGCCTGGCGGCATCAAGTGCATTTGTAGAAGTGGCCAATACCACATTTTTCCACGGATACGAATGCGATAGTTGTTCATGGCATTATCAAACAAGTCAACACCACCCATGTTTTGGTTGTATTTGTTGATCACGTGCGGTTGCGGCAACCAAACATAATTGTTCATAAATTGCCATGTTGCGTTCGTAGCAATGCTCAAAAATACCACGAGCTGTAGCTTTCTTTATCATTTGTTTGACAGGAGTCAATGGTGCATTAGATGTATGATTTTCTCTTATTGTTTCGGTTGCAAAGTAGCCTAATTCCAACAAACGACACATCAGTTTGTATATGGTTAAATAATTATCGAATGTCACATTATGATTTCCAGGCGAAGTAATAAATAACATCAATTTTAAAACGACGCTTTATCCAAGGCCTATATTGTATTGTTTATTAACTGATGCCCCAGCGCATGGAATATACTGGAAACAATATCCTTCTGCACTAGCGAGCACCCAATGCTTGTAGCCAAATCGTATTGGTTTGCTCTTTATAAACATTTTGCAGGAGTGATGGCCGTAGTAGGCGATCATCTGCTCGTCTATGGACAAATTATGAGCAAAGACACCAAACTGAATGAAGCGTTCGTTCTACATCTTGTTCAATGGCACAACCTTTGCAAACTAGTCCGTCATGTCAAGATTTCCGTTATCGCATGCATGATAAGGGACTTAATTTTTTGAATCTATCGCGGCTTATGGATTCTTTAACCAATAGATTTTTGAGTTGCCCAATGTGTATGAATGTTTGGTAAACGATTGTAGCCGGTAATGTACATTATGCTAAATAACGTTTGTATTTCTTCCATTGTTGTCACAAAACCTGCTGTATTTGATTCATTTGCATATTGATTGGTATGCACGGTAATATGATTTAGTACTTCATCATCTATAAAGCACTTACACAGTTGGGCCGGTGTATATCCAATGCAGCCTCCAGATCTGCTTGCTTACATCAATTTCTACGACAAATCAACAATAGCACAATTGAATATGCACAACTTATTACCAAATCAGCCGTTTGCTTTTGTTTTCACTCTCAACCGATAAAATCAATCAAAGCAACAAGCGCATTTTTTTGCTGTCAGGTGTCTCCACAGAATAAAGTGTCGTGGTTAACTTAAAAAAAATACAAAAAAATAGTAACCACGACGGCCCGTTGGGTAAAAAAAATACCCAGTGAATATCTCAGTAGTCCATAGAGGTATGAGGCTGAAACTTTAATCGTGATAGTTCTAGGTCAATTACAGGTCGTGCATGAAATTTTAACAAAATCGTATGGGCGGGATTGATACCCGATATTGATGGGATAACCGTATTAGTTTTGTACTGCTGGAGAATACGATTGCGAAATATATTATTAAATAATAGAAGAAGTCTTACTTTAAGTGATTTGGGAGAGGCACGAATCATTGGATAAGAAATTCTATCAATACCTGCTGTTTTTCCTTTTAGTTTTGATAATGCTGAACAAAGCTCTAAATAAGTATATCTTGGACATGAATTTTATTAGGATGAGTTTCAGACTGCTGCAGATTTTGTAAATCGAAAGATATGCGATAAATATGTACCTTCTGAGCTTCCTAACCAAAATTGACATAGTGCGTTTGCTATGTCTTTACGGTCTAATAATTTGCTATGAGAAGGTATAGATGATTCAATGGTGTGGATTGCATGGATGGCTTTAAAACCAGAAAGTCTCTTAATATTATAGTAGCCCAAATTTTTTGTACGGGGGTATCAAAGCTTATAATGGATATTAATTCATTAAGCGATTTGCTTTTCTCTAACTTATTTCCCATCTTAGAATTGCATTAGCCTTTTTATAATTTTTCAAGTTAGATGCAGCAATTTAAATGTGGTGCCAATATTTGATTTTCTCTTGTTTTAGTTCTTGTAATTTTGAATTCTACCACAGATTTTTTTTTGGGGTAAAGTTTGTATGCGCTTGAGGAATTAAATTATTGGGTGGTTGAATAATTATTTTTCTCAAATGAGAATGGAAATTGGGAACTGGGTGTCAAATTTATAACAAGTTTTAGGGAATGATCTCCAGTCAGCTTTATGCATTAAGAATTTCGGTTTGTAGTAACCAAATGAACGGGTCGGAGTAGAAAACAATGAAGTAGCTATGGGAAAGTAATCACTGCTGAAAAGATCGGATTTTATTGCCCATTGATGATGCTGGGTGAACAAAAAAATAGGTCAGTGCGTGTGAAAGAGTTATGTGTGGTTCAATGAGTTAGTGATCCATCGTTTAGTATAGTAAAGTGAGATTGATTAATAATTTTTTATAGAATGACTCTTCTGTGGATGTTTTCAGGTAATCCCTAGTCTTTGTGTCAGGTATTTAATTCACCATTTGTTATCTTTGTCATGTTTGTTGAATTAAAAAGCATTGATCAATTAAGTAAAAATTTTACAATCATATTGGTCTTTGCGAAATGACTGCAAGTTCAATGTAATAATTCTTAATATAATAAATTATTAGTCGATAAAAAAAATTAATTTTCTTAACAACTGCTCATCAAACTGTAAGCAATTAGTTGTAAATTTGTGAGTTTTTAAAATATTCACATTCTAATACGGTGAATCGATTCGTAGTTTTCATAGTTTTTATTCATAATAAAATATTATATTCACAGTTTCGACTTCACAATAAAATAAATTATTTTTTAGTAATAAACATTTTGCTATCGCAACTATTAACAATAATAATTACTTTATTAATATTAATAATAATATCATACATTTTTTCTTATACGTACGTTCAATATTAAAAATATCACTGCCAATTACGCATAAAAATTAGTTTTTTTGTCCGACTATGGATCTACCCCAATATTTTTGTCCGAAAATTGCATTTCTTATGACAGAATATAATTTTTTATATCCTCCAATGCTTGGGAGCTAATAAGAGCTAACGAATCTGTCAGCCGACTGTTTGCTAGTGATTGCAATGGGTCCCGACATGGCCTGCTACCCCATATCGACAGTGATTTGTTTTTGTAGGCATACTATCTAGTCTTTCATTTGGATACCTTGCACGTGTTTGTGTGTTTATTATATTGTATATATGTCTATATAACTTAATATTTTTGTTGGTAAAAATAAACAGCAGTTGATTTTATATGTCTTTTATTTAATTTGATGAACGAGAGATACGTTAAATTATTCAAAGATGTTACAATTCACTATTACAACTTAATTAATTAACATTCGGTGTATTTAATTATTTAAAGAAGAACTCATAACCATGAGTATCGAATTTAAGTGGTACTTTACGACTGAAGTTTTAATTTTTTTGCTAGAAAGGTTTCGGTGCAGCAAACGCATGTGCAAGCATATTGCGATATCGCTCGTTCTAATTGAACAGCAAAGATGGTGTCAGCATTTTCAATGGAAATTATTTGTTTAAATTATGCTTATCTCTTGTGTCGCAATATTTTCAGCGTTAACTTATATAAGCATACAACTGCATAAATGTAATTGCACGAATTTATTTATATGGTCTAGGGCATAAATGGAATAAATTTACCCATCATGCTGTGGGGTTCGGACAACACAGACATAAACACAAACAACCTTAAGCTACAAAATTAACTCAGGCGAAGCGGACTCTGGCAATAAAGTGAGGTCGTGAAATTTCCTTATATTCCGGTTAGTTATACATCTAGTAGACATACATAACTGTGTTATGGGCTTCTGAAGAATTGCCGAAGTTAAAGGACTGTCATTTTTGAACGCTGTTATTAGAATCAAGGAATTTATAATAAAATAAATGTGCTGCAAGCGCTGTTTTGTTCACGCTTCTTGGTTTTAAATCGGATTTGTGTGACGATATTCTTGTTTTGAGTTTTGATTTTGTCGTACCAACGTATAATTGTCCGCATATGTTGGCGCCGTCCCCCTTACATTTTATTTGGTAAATTAAGTTTGATTTGTCCATATCATCTATTCTACTTTTTGGTTTGCTGTAGATATTTTTAAGAGTATTATTTGTTTTCGGTGCAAGAATGTATACATTTTTGTTGTAAATGCCAGTATTTTTGAACTTTTCTGTAAATCCGTGAATATACGTTACTCCTTTGTAGATTTTTGGATCTGGGTTTCGTGTTTTGTTTGTGTGTAGGGACGTGGTTTTTCTAATTAAACGACTTATTGTTTTTTGCGGGAAGTTGTTCATAGTTCGTCTTTTATTGGTTTTGTGGAAAATTTTATCACTAATGCTTAAAACCCTGTTTATAAAATTTTTGGCAGTGTTTATAAGTGTTTTTTTAGGGTGTTTTGAATAAAAATTTATCAGTCTGCCTGATGCTGTTGGTTTTTGATACCAATCTGTTTTAAGGTAGTTTTTTTTCCTCATAACTAATGCATCTAAATATGGCAGTGTTCCTTCGTTTTATTTTTCTATTGTAAATTGTATATTCCTGTGGCAAGTGTATATTCCTGTGGCAAGTGTTTAGCATGTTCAATGTGGTGTCAATCGAGCGATCTGGGTTCATGTTCACATTTTTGCATAAATGTATCTTTTATCTCTTCCATAATAATATCCGCTATTATTGAAGGAATAGGGGACCCTACAGGCATACCCTTCAGTTGATTGTACATAGCGTTGTCATGTTTAAAATAATTATTTTCGGCTATACAGAATTTTAGTATGTCTATAAAAAGCGGTTTTAAATTTTTGTATATTTGACTATAATATCCAATTTTTTGTTAATTGTCTTTATTGCAAAATCTACAGGTATGCTTGGAAAGAGCGAGATATCATCGAACGAAATCAATTATTCGTCATCATACTTATATGTATTATTTATTTTATTCTTGAACTCTACCGCATCTTTGATATTGTATAGGGAGTTCATTCTGATGTTTTTAAAAATATTTCCAACATATTTGCAGAGTCCATAAGATGGGGAATTTATGGATGAACAGATGGGTCTGAGTGGTATGATGTCTTTATGCAATTTTGGTAGTCCATAGATACGTGGAGCCGTCGCAGTGTATGTTGTCAATTTGAACTTTTCCTGTCCGCTTATTAAATCTTTTTTGAAAAGTTTTTCTACCAAACTATTGTTTTTTTGTTGCAAAGTTAAGGTCGAGTCTCTCCTTATCAGTTTGTAAGTCCAACCGTCTCTCAGCATTGTCCGCAGTTTTACTTCATACTCCTTTTTGTTCATCGCCACTGTCTTATTGTCCTTGTCCGCTTCAACAACAATAATGTCACAGTGTTTTTTCAAAAAATTTTAGCATATTATCGATATATTTTATACTGTATTTTAAAGTTAAAATAAAAAAAAATATGTCGAAATTGTTTAAATCTTGATATGAAATGTTCACTTCCCGTTGTTCATAAGGAAAACTCAAATTTCAAATCTGATTTAAAAAAAAACAGTAAATTTTCTATAGGAACCACAATGTTTAATATTTTACTGAAAATTTGGTAAGTTCGAAAAACTGCTTTCGAAAAATCCATTCTTCATATTACGTCAATTTTTAGAAGTCCATAACTTGACAACTAAGCCTTATAGGGTGGTCCAATAAGAGCTTGCTACTTTTTTTAAATCAAATACATAAAAATCAATGTATTGATGCAAATCTTTATTTGGAATGATAGTTCGGTTCCTAAAACTCAATGTTTAAAAATTAAATCTTAAATGTTCCGAATGGAAAGAGTGGTCGAATATTCGACCCACAGAATTGTGGGTCTAATATTCGACCACTCTTTCGAGTTATGTTTGTTTCCAACGCGTCAATAGTATCGGGTTTGTCGACATAAACAAGTGATTTAACATATCCCCAAAAAAAGTTATCCAATGCCGTCAAACCACATGATCTTGGGGGCTAATTAACAGGACCATTTCTTAAGATGATGTTTTTATCGAATGTTTCCCTCAATAAAGCGGTTGTTTCTCCAGCTTTATGGCATGTTGTGTAATTCTGTTGAAACCAGAGGTCGGCTACACCAATATCCTGAATTTCTGGCAGCAAATTTCATTGACCGTAGCACGGGCTCAATCCGCATTTTTGAAGAAATAGGGTAAGATGATGCCTCCTGCCCATAAACCACACCAAACAGTACATTTATCGGGATACATTGGAAGCTCTTAGATTGCTTCTGGTTGCCATTCAACCAGATATGAGCTTCGTCGCTAAACACAATTTTTCGATAAAATAATGGATCAATTTGAAGTTGTTGTAAGGCCCATAAACCAAAACTAATCCGTAAACCAATATCAGCTGGCTTCAATTCTTGTACGAGCTGTATTTTATAGGCCTTCCGATCAAGATCACGCCTCAAGATACGCCACAATGACCCATAAGAGATGCCCAAAGCCTGAGGTCGGCGACGAATCGATTGTTCACGGTTTTCACGAAAACTCTCTGCTACTGCAGATATATTCTCAAAATTACGGGCTGTATGCACTCTGGATGAATGACGAATGTCCAAAAGAGTCGCTCATAGCGACCAGAATGATGTTGAAGAACTCTATAACATTCTTTAACTGATGACTCATTTTTGTAGTAAGTTCCCACAATTTATAAACGTTGTTCAGGAGTAAGTCTATTCATGATTGAGTCGTATTGAATATTGAACACAATCGCCATATCGACAAGCCATTTACCACATGACAGCTGTCAAAACAACCCAGCTGGGAAAGGGATCTCGTATTTAATCACTCTTTATATCTAGATATATAAAAATCTCGTGTCACGGTGTTTGTTCGGGATAAAATCTGGAACTATTACACCAGAGGTGTACCGTGAACATCGGGCGCCCGGGGCAAAGAACTAATTTACCACCCCTGCCTAAAGAGCTATTCGTGTTTTAACAAAAATTTCATTTACCTTACCTAAAAATGAGATCCTCACTTTTGACATTCAAAATCTCTAGCAATATGTGAAATTTATTGCATCTATTTATTTTAATTCACTAAAAAAAAGCATAAGGAAGATTCTCATTTTTGACTTTCAAAAACCATAGCGAAATGAGATATATTTCACGACATAGCCCCGCCCCAATCCTTGCACCCGGGGAATCGCACCGACAAAAAAATATTAGAAAAGTCGTATTATTGTAATGACATTTTGACAGATCAAAAATCGTCCCTCATGAGGGATATAAGCAAGTTCAAGTATTATTTGAACTAAATTGCTTTATTTTTCTCCCATTATTATTATTCTTTTAAATCATTAATTAATTTTTTTTTAAAAATTTACATGCACTAAAATTACCCGGAATAAAATAAATTACAAGAAAAAACAGCAGGGTGACAAGACTGCAAAAAAAATTCAATTTGCTTACGATTTGCAATTGCATATGGGTCATTCCATCTATAATGGGCCTATCATTACCCTCATGTTTTTTAAATAGGCTGAAACTTTTTTCAGTGATTGGTCTATCATGTAGAATATATAAAAAAAAATCGATAAAATTTTTTTGACCAACATTATTGCTTAAAAAAAAAAGTTTTAAATTGTGTTAAAAAAGACTTGTAAGTATAACAAAAAAATTCTCTGATGAATATAAACAAACCAACACAATTCATATTAGCTTTTATATTATTTTTAGGCAGTTGTTGTGAAAATTTTATCCATGTTTTTTCACCCTATTTCATTTTACAGTCATTTAAAGCTAAGATATATGATTTGCAAGCCTTTTTAAGTTCAAAATTTTCAGAACATACATGAGTACCATTTCTGAAAATTTCAATAATGTTTTTTACCCTATTTCATTTTACAAATTTTCAGAAATGGTACTCCATAGGCCCATTATAGATGGATTGACCCATATGCAAAATCTAACAAAAGTACGGCTTCGATGCTTGGTGAAAGCGCCAAACGATTTCAGTTGGTATTGTGTGGCTTTAAAATCATACAAAATTACGCATTGTGCATCTCCACCAAATTGTGATCTTATCTTAAAGCGTCATATGGTGGACGGTTTTGACATTTTTTTATACCCTACACAGAGGGTCATTCCGTTTGTAACGCATAGAAGGGGGCGTGGCAGGTATGGAAAAGTATATATATTCTTGATCAGCGTCAACACCTGAGTTGATATAGCTGTGTCCGTCTGTCTGTCTGTCCGTCTGTCTGTCTGTCTGTCTGTTGAAATCAAGTTTACGGGAAAACTAAGCAAGCTAATTCAATAAAATTTGGCACACAGGTCACACCTTCTTGCAAGCTGCTAGCATATAAAAATGGGCGAAATCGGTTAACGGCTACGCTTTCCGCCCATACTCAATGTAAATTTACACAAGTCCATTTTGAAAAAAAGATGCTGCGATTTTGATGAAAATTGGTGATTTGGTGAAGATGAGAACAAAATTATGATTAGGTTCTAAATTTGCAAAGGCTCTTAAAGGGGCGTGGCACAGCCCAAAATTTTAACTTTGATAACGCCATAGCATGAAAGCCGTGTAAGATATTGTGATGAAATTCGGTACACGAATACAGACAGATCTTATGAATCTTGAATTGCGCATAAATTGGGTGGAATTGTAAAAAAGGGCGTGGCACTTCTTAGCAATTAAAAAATTGGAAATCATATAACTCCAAATTGGCACATACGATTTTCATTAAAATTTTAGGGATGATACCACTGAAAGTAGTCAACAATGCAAGCTACGTCAGTACACTGAAAAATTTCTTTCAAGGGCGTGGCACAATATTTATAAACGTTATAAAAAGAGAACTAACAACGCAATCGTTATGAAATTTAATAAGGCGGATACACTTGCTAAAAGGTGTCTTCTTGCAAAATTTTGGCACAATTGTGCCGGTGGGTGTGGCACCTCCCATATAAGCGAAATACGTTTAATGCTATAGATAGCGTGCTATGAGAGTAATCTTCATAAGATTTTGTGTAGAGGTGTCGGTTATTATATGCTTCGGAATAAAATGAAACTTGACAAGATTGCATCAGTGGGCGGGGCACCTCCCTCATTAAAATAATGCTGTAAGTGCTATTTTAAGTGAACTATTGGAGCAATTTATCTGAAATTTGATGTAAGTGGTTTACTGGGTATAAGGTACATATGAATCACAAGCTGGCGAAATAGCAACAGTGGGCGTGGCAGCTCCCATACAATTAAAATACCTTATGTGGCATAACTATCGAAATATATGAGCAATGATACAGAAATTTGGTGTAAGAGGTTTGTTTATGAAAAGCTATTTCTGGATCGAAATCGGACTGGAGTGCATCAGTGGGTGAGTCACCGCCCTAAGTTTTAGGAATAATTACGGAACATATCGCAAACGATACAAGCTATTGTGCTAAAGTTTGATTTGTTTATTGAACCTAAAGTGGGCGGAATTGGAGAAGTGGGCGTGGCAACATTTCCTATATTCTTTTGACATTTTCAATCTTTTATATTTCCCCATCAATTTCATTCGAAATATTCTTAATTCTTTCGACTTTTTCATCAATTTTTCAGCATTTTTCATATGTTTCGACTTATTCAATTTATTTCAACTTTCTTTAATGGTTTTCATATATTTTCAACATTTTCAGTTTTTTTTAACACTTTTCAACATTTTTGAACCTTATTACATTATTTTCGACTTATTCAACCTCTTCAACATTTTTTTAAAATTTATTGAAAAAGTACTTTCAATGCAGTGTAGGGTATGTGAATTTCGGCCTGGCCGAAGACAACACCTTAACTAGTTATTGCTAATTTGTTTAATGAATCATTTTCTACGGAATTATTTAGCCCTGAGACCAACTATTTTGAATACAGTAATACCTCGATCTGCGCGGTAGTTACGTTCTGAAAAAACAGGACGCAAACCGAAACCCCGCACTGGAAACCCACTTTTATTATCATTTTGTTATAGAGTCAAATAAAACTGGAGAAATTGATGTAACACTCATTTTGTACAAATTACAAGCCACATCATACAATTTAAGAGTACTCACCAAATTTTATGTGCAAAGGGAATTCGTCAATTTTTATGTGCATATGTATTGCACAAAAAATAGTGCGAAATATGATAAAAAGAGAAAAGGAGAAATATGTACGCACTGCTACGATACTTATGCCGCACAATGCGAAATGGTAATGGTAAAAACAAAGTCGCGCAGCTCCGAAACCGCACAGATCGAGGGATTAGTTTCGATTAATGAGATATCTATCTCACCTGACCTCATAGAGAAGTATATCTCTATGAGTATTCCTGCTACAGTTTTAGTTAAATGTAGCTCTGTGCTGAGTCAACCCCTCATTTTTTTATTTAATGAAACGATTGGAGAAAGCTATTTTCCTAAATTTTGGAAAAATTCATACATAAGCCCCATTTTCAAGAAAGGATTTGAAAATTATGTTTCAAACCATGATTTAACTATATCAGGTTACTGCAAAAAAAAATGCAGCTTCTTCCAAAAGTAAATAAATAAATTTTTTTTTCGATTTTTGCATTGGATATCAATTTTGACACTCCAGTCCTCTGATGTTCAACACTTTCAGACATGAGTTTGACACTTTGCGAGAACCTTAATAATTAAATCATGTTTCAAACTACAGGCCCGTGGCCAAGTTGTCTTCAATACCGAAAATTTTTGAACATATTATATACGATCAGGTTAAGGTGTGCTATGGTGAAGTCATAACAACTCTTCAGCATGGTTTTGTTAATGACAGATCTACGGTTTCTAACCTCAAAAATTGCTATTTGTTGTTAGCAACAGGGAAAGAAACATTCCTGTGTATCCATCATCAGTCCTCTACTTCAATATAAAACCGCATTCGCACTTACGTATAGGTATAGCTTCTGTAAAAAGCCTCATAAGTTGAGAACTCCTCAATGAATATAAAAAATATAGATTTCATAAGAAACATAACTTAATAACCTACAATAAGTCAGTAAATGTTTCACATTTAACCTATAGCTTTGGAGACGTGATTTTGTTTTTAATAAACCAATATTTTTTCCAAAAAATATCTTAATAATCTATGTGTTTTCAAGATGTTTATAACGCTTGATTTTATTGCTTTAATTTTATGTCTTATTTATGCATATATTTTTTTTAATTTCACTTATTTTTTATCGAAAAAAGTAAAATTATTTTTGTATTAAAATATATGGTAATTATTTATTCTATCAGCCTAACTTTCGATTGATTTTCTTGAAATTTCAGTATGCTCTACAATTCTGTTTGCTATTGGGTGCGTATGTATGTCCTGCACCGGCTTCGCTAGCAACAGTAATTCTAAATAAAAGCTGGGGTAAGTGAGAGGCTTTTGAGAGCGACTCAGGACTTACAGTATATAATGTAACTAAGATCAGCTGCGCGACCACGGTCGATTATGCTATGTCCAACAAAGCGCACGGTTTTTAATAAAAATTTTTTAACTTCATAGTTATGATCATATACGTATATTATATAATTGAGGCGCTGAAAGTAAAAGTGGTGTAAGTCAATTTTTAGTCAATTTGAGAAACAACACTTTTTACTAGATGTACTGTAAAAAAATGCTTAATAATAGAAACTGAATTCTGATTAGTTCATTTAACTTGTAATGAATTACGGTGACTAAAACCAATTTTTTAAATGTGTTTTTCAGGGGCTTAAATACACCACTTTTTCCTCCAAAAATTTCAATTTGAACAAGATGATATGTTTTTTTGAATTGGACTAGGTATTTTGGATTAATAGTTTTTTTTTAGGTATGACTTACAACACTTTTCCATCAAAGGATTTTTAGATTGAACTAGATATTCTTGTATAATAGCATTAAGAAGACGAAAGTGTTCAGTGTTCTTATGATCTTTTCTTGAAAAAATACCAAACATTGTAAAACATAACTTGAAAACTTCAGTTTTATTATTATTATTTTCACATAACATATTATCAAATACATCAACGTCTTGTTCGTGGTCTGTCAGCCGTCCTAAATCACCAATTGCCTCATCAGAAGGTCTAATTAGATTTGTAAAATAGTCATGATATATCGATGGTATAAAGGGCGGTAGGTCTACCATGTCTTGTTGATTGGCTGTTGTCACAGGTATTGGTCCATTGTAGAGGTAACCTTGTTCAATATTTTTAAGCTAACTCGGGTTTCCTTTCTTGTTGCTCGGAACAATGTTTATTACTGAGAAAGGCATGTCCTCATTCAAGGTTTCTTTGTAATACAAAGTAAAAGGTTCTTCAGACTTACACTGGATCCACTGGATGCTTTACCAAGACAATGGTTGACCACCTACATTTGTTTTTTTTTTATTAATTATTTAACATTAAATATACAATAATAATTCCTGTTTTATATTTGGCCTGAGTGCCGAAAGTAATACATGAGGAAAGCTGGAACATCTGTAATGAACTATTTCGAAAATTTTGCTAGTTTCAATTTTAATTTCCGGTACTACAATTAATCTCAATATGTCAAAAAGGATTTTCAAATGGTTTTGATATTCACAATCATTTTATTTTAGACTTCTACCGTTTTCTTGTACCCTAAGCGAATCACTCAACCTTCTTTGCTTCAGGAAAACAGCTGATAGCTCCGGAAGCTTATTATTTTGCTAGAACAATAAGACTAGAGAAAAGTTGGTAGCTCTGTAAAATTATTATTTTTCTAGAACAATGAAAATGTTGGTACTTCTGTAAAACTAAGAATATTTTATGGTTTTGCATATACCGAAAGAAGATTATTTCTTTTTCGATTGAGCCAGCAGTGTACACAGTCATCTTTAAAACTTAAAATTTTTATGAAAGTTGTTTTTTTTTAAAGTTTGATCAAAATTTCTTAAAGTCCTAATATGGCTAAGAATAAGAATTAAGATTCAATTCAACTAACCGGAACTATCAATACCATGACAGACATAATTTATCACATTTACAACAGCCTCTTCGGTACCACAACCTTTTCTAAGCCCATACTGGTATTTGTAAATAAAGTTACTGTTGCGACATATGATGAGATCTTTTGATGGATCAACAATTTGATGGATTTTCAAAAATTTTATCAACAGTGGACAGAAGTGAAACAGGATGAAAACAATTTACTGTAGAAGCTCATGGTGTTTTGGGGATCAGAACTATTTTGCAAACTTTTAAGCTATCGGAATACATTGACGTGGCAATAATTGTGTTAAATATGGACACCACAAATGGCATAATAATTTCTTTGCAAGAAACAATTAATTTTGGAGGGACGTTGTCAAATACGGCTGATTTTTAAAATTCAAGATTTTGTCTACTTCTCTTTCAGTCACAGGATGGGGAACAAAACCACAAGAACTTTGACAACAAGTTCTGAAAAAGTTACAGTGATCATCAGAATAGGTAGGAAATCTTTGCCTCAAATCATTGGCCGAGTGTAAGAAATATTCATTGAAGAGATTAACTTTGGTTTTCTCATCAATTATCCTCGTATCCGTTGAAGTGTGAATATTATACTCTTTATAAGGTGCCCGTCCGAGGCAGTTATTTGTAAAGTTCCAACACTGTTTTGAATCACCATCGAACTTTTCCAAATTATCTCTGTAGTAATTATCCCTCGATACTCACGGTATCGGTTAAACAGCATAAAACTTTCTCTGTTGACTCTGGAGAGTTCCCAGAAATTTCAATTCCTGACAACTTATGGTTCAAGTCGTCCCTAGCTTTTGCATGGTCGAGGTGGGTTCTGGCTTTTTCAACGAACCGATTGGTAATGAAATTACTTTTTAATTTGCAGCAAATTAAATTATGATCAGTAAGATCTAATGAGTCGACAACAATTATATCGAATACGTTGTTAAATACTTGGTCAATGCAGGTCCCGCTACCGGGCCTTGTTACGAGATTTTGAGAGTTTTGGCAATCCCAATTTTGAAAAAATTCTGAAAATTGAGAGCTACCAAACAAATCAATATTTGAGTCACCAACCAAAATAACTGCGCTGTGCATACTTCTAGCCATAAATCTCTTTACTATAGAAAAAAAGGCGCTAATATGGCATTTTTGCGAAGTATAGATCAACACTAATCGTAATGACTTGTCATCTACTTGAAAATTTTTCAACCTAGCAGATACCAAGTCAACAAAACTTTCACTTGCGCACATTTCCACAGTAATTTCAGTTTACTGCTCACATAGATCGAAGTACCGCCATATACATCGTTCCTACAACAATGCATTACACTATAACCAGGTATAGAGTATTTCAACATTTTCTTTAAACCACGTTTCTTGAACAGCTATTATATCGGGGAGCTTAGCTATAATAATAGAGTTTAGCTACTACAGCTATTAGCCTTCTTAGCAATTTAGCTTGAAGCTTTTAACAAAGGTTAAAGCTTATTAATAAATTATGGAAATGAAAAAATTATACATGCAATTAATTTGTTATATTTTTATAATTTTTTCTTAGCTTTATCGCACTTTCTCAACATACCCACTCAAAACATATGTATAAAAGCACACAACTGCATGAATGCAATTGTATAGATTTATTAATATGGTCTAAGGAATAAATGTTAGAAAAAAATTTACCCATCATGCTGTGGGGCTCGGACAACACAAACATAAAGACCAACAACCACCATGCTACAAAATTAACTATAGCTATTTTTCAATTTTAGCTTGAGTTGACCTTTTGACAAGCTAATATTATATACATCGCAATTATTAATGAGAGAAGTCATACGATTAAAAGGAGCTGTAGCCATATAATTAGTTCTACTGACTGGTTGATAAAATATCTGATATGAGTTACGATTACTCCTACGATTGGTGTTAAAATGAATATAACTAAGAAACTCTGATGCAAATAAAGTACACCCGCAATATTTCTACGAGTGCTCAAAGACTGCATACGTAATAACTTTAAACGATCCTCATAAGGAGGAAGGTTTAAGGCGTCATTCCAATTTAAGCCTTTGAGAGCAAAGCGCACAAAATTTTTTTGAATTCGTTCTACTCTATCTATATGTATATTGTAATATGGAGACCAAACTTGGCTAGCATACTCTAAGTGAGGACGCACAATTGTATTATATAAAGTTACTGTTACTAAAGGGCTATCAAATTCTTTTGCCCATCGCTTTATAAAACCAAGTAATGACGAGGCCTTCTTACAGATTGTATTAATGTGTTCATTAAACGTTAATTTAGCATCAACATGTATACCAAGGTCTTTGACTATATCGACACGACAGATTTTCCTATCATTAAGCATATAATCAAATTCCACATTAATTTTCTTTCTAGAGAAGATCATAGTTTGGCATTTGTCAGGATTTAAATGTAAGCTATTTTTAAAACACCAAACTTCAAATGATTTCAGGTCAGACTGAAGGGCAAAGGTATCATCATCCACCTTCACAGATCTGTAAATTTTCATATCATCAGCATATATAAGCAGATGAGAGTTTTTGATTACATGAGTAACATCATTTATAGCCAAAATAAACAGGAGCGGCCCCAGGTGACTTCCTTGCGGAACACCTAAAAATGCTGTAAAAGGAGAAGACAACACCTCTTGAAATCTTATTCGATAAGAACGATCAAATAAATAAGATTCAATCCATCTGACAAAACTTATAGGAAATCCTAGTTTCTTTAATTTAAACAAAATCAAGCTATGTGGTAACTTGTCAAATGCTTTACTAAAGTCGGTGTAGATACAGTCTACTTGTGCTCCAGAAACTATTGAACTTAAAGCAAAAGACGTGAAATCAAGAAGGTTGGAAACTGTAGATCTGCCATTAACAAAACCATGCTGACGAGTCGTTATGACTTCACCACAGCAAACCTTAACTTGATCATAAATAATTCGCTCAAAAAGCTTCGGGATTGATGATAACTTGGCTATAGGCCTGTAATTAGAAACATAATTTTTCAATCCTTTCTTAAAAATAGGACTTATGAAAGATTCCTTCCAAAATTTAGGAAAATAGCCATGATTGATAGATTTATTAAAAAGAAAACTGAATGGTTGACTCAGGATAAGACTACAATTAATTAAAACTGTAGCTGGAATGCCATCAGGTCCAGAACCAATGTCATCATCAATGGATGCAATATATTTTACTATGAGTTCAGGGGTAAAAGATATTGCACCAAAAGGAACCTGAGGATCAGTATTCATATATTCAAAATAGTTGACATCAGGGCTAAACACATCAGTTGAAAAAGATTTTTGGAACAAATTAGCAAATAACCCAGCTATAATTTGGGGATCACTGGTGAGCCCGTCAACAGTTTTGAATTCAGATGGGAAACCATCCGACCTTTTTTTAGAACTAATGAATCCCCAAAATTTTTTGGGGTCATGAAGAATATTAAGTTTCGTTTTATTTAAATATTCTGAATAAGCTGAAGCTGATTTAAGCCTAAATTCTTGAAAAAGCCGCAGATAGGCCTCCAGGTCAATGCGGTCCTGACTACAAACGTATTTATTCCATGCCCTATTGCGGCCGTTACGCACCCTCTTCAAATCTTTAGTGTACCATGGGTACGAGGAGTCATTAATATACCTCAGAGTGTATGGCACAGACAAAGATATAGCCGAAAAAATTTCTTCATAAAAATATCTTTCGCAGTCATCTAAATCATTATGATTAAAAAAGTCCAACAAAATGTTAACTCTATCATTTAGGATATTATTCAATTTCAAGAAGTCAGCTTTCTTGAAATTGAATTCATAGAATCTGCTAGAAGAATTGGCTGCAATTATGTTATCTCTATCTGATTGGTACAACACACTCAGAGGTGGATGGTACGCATCAACCGCAGTTAAAGTATGAGGAGCATTTTGTACAATAACATTGCTACTGTCTGTAGTTGCCGAGTGTGGGAATTTGTAATACAACTTACTTGTTGTAAATTGGATAGGATATCGTCAACAAAAATTTGTTGTTGTCGAGTTTTAGGACTAGATGCATAATAATATGTACCATTGTCCGAAATAGTCCATTTTAAGTCAGGCAGATTAAAGTCGCCTAGCAATAAAATATCGTTATTAGTAAAAAGTTTGTCTATGACAAATTCTACGGCCCGCGAAAGGTGCTCGTAAACTTCTGTGCTACTAGTTGGAGGAATGTAAGCGTTAAGGATATACAGATTGGAATTACAAAAAATCACCTTAACACATAAAAGTTCAATACTAGATGCACAGGGAATTTCAATTAAACAACTGGTGAGATTATTTTTTATGGCTATCAATATACCCCCTCCAACAGGAGACGAGTCGTCCATATATCTGTCTCTTCTAAAGACAGTAAAGCTATTGTCAAACAGTTCCTGGTTAAGAAAAGAGCTGTTTAGCCAAGTCTCGGTAAAAACGATAATATCTTCAGAAAAATTCTGAGTGGATAGAAAAATTTCTTGCGCTTTTGAACGCAAACCCCTTACATTTTGGTAGTAAAGGGATAAACGATTTAGTTTTTTGAACTAGAGCGAAGATTTTGGACAGTCTTGTTTTTTTTTCGATTGAAACTCAGACTTAAAGATATTATCAATCCACATATTCGAATTATAGACAGTAGCGAAATGACAGGAAGCCACTGTAATCTTAAAAGATGAATAAGTAGGTTTGTTACCGATTTTCCTACAGGAAAGAAAAGCGTCGGTAGGAATGACATTTTTTTGCCTTATGAAGTCTCTAACAGTATCAGCGGTTGTATCGGGGTGTAGTCGGGAAATAAAAATGGACCTAGGTTTAGGCATCGTTTGTAAAATAATTGGATCAGTAGAGCTAATAACAAGGGGACTATTTTCTACTGGGCCATGACTAGTGGGAGAAACAGAATTTAATATTTCTGGAGAAGATTCTAATTCTGAACTTAAAGAAATTATTTTAGGGACATTGGCTGTGCTAACTGTTTTTTTAGTTGGCCTGATCTTCTTTTTTGGTTTCTTTTGTTTTTTAGATTTAATTTTCTTCCAGCTATACTTGCAACAAGAGTTTTAAATTTCTTAAACTTATTTATTGATGAAACTCTCCTAATATTTACACTGATAATATTTAAGAAAGAGTAATTCAAATTGAAAATATAGTCATTAAAGCTTGAAAAATTGTAGAAATACTGATTATTAGTCATAATGTCAATCAAACAAGTCTAAAACTACACAAGGAAAATAATGCAATGCAAAAAAAAAGTCAGCAAAGTTATGGAGACTTGATCATTGTCCTCATCATCAGCAGTAATTCTTCGAGCCATTGCTGCAAAATTGTTGTTTTTGTTTAGCATTGATCTGCGTTTTAATAGCCTAGCGTTTGTAGGTGCATTCAACAAAACTTTGTCTACCTCCTCTTCGCATCTGATTACTTGTGGTTTTGATGTACCTGACTTCTTTTAAAATACTCGCCCATTTTTCGCAAAGAATAACCAAAATTTTTTAGGGCTCTTGCATATTTCAGAAGGTTAAGAGTTTCTTCACTCAGGAGTCATTAATAAAAACTGCATTCGTAGACTCGTTTTGCTTCAACTTTGGCTTAGCAGACATCAATTTCTCTTTACACATTTTAGAAGCGAACTTAACACTTACAGTTTTCCTCTCCTCCGTGCGATTTTTATTATTGTTGACTACAAAGTAAGCTTCTTCAATATTCTGCAGCTCCGAATCAACACCAACACTTTTTGGCAGCTGCACCACGCCTTTAGCTGCCGTGGTACTATCATTTACCTTTAGACCACTGACAATGCATTTCGATTTTACGCGATCGTCGTTCAACAACTTTATCAATGATTTAAGACTGTTAATTTCTTGCCTAAGCTTTTGATTTTCGCTTTCCATTTGTTAAACTTTATTTTAATTGCTTGCCATTACATTTGCACTTCTCCTTCGCCGCCTTCACATAAAAGACAAACGTAAGCCTCGCTCTCATTACTCACTAAGTATTCAAATTGACTTTATTTGTGTTTTTGGAACAAAGTAAAATTTAATATGTATAAAACTTAATGTATGTGTAATATGCAGAGCAAAAACAACAAAAAAATTACAAGTGCAAATGCATTAATTGTTAGAGAATAACTCCAACTATTGGAAAGGAACAAAAAATGGGCAGCCAGCTGCTTATACTAGTTTCAATGACCGCTACGTCATATCTTCAGTACGCTTTGTTAGCCCATGGTTAAGAGTTTGTAAGCACACTATATTTTAGTTCTCGCATTGACCAGTTAAGAATCATAGCAAAAATCATAAGCCCAGTGCGTCAAAAACTCTACATTCTTTCTCCCTTCACAGGCAATTGCTCGCTCCTGCAACTCTTTTGATATTACACATTTCTTGACGAGCGCTCCGTTGAAAGTTGTTATATGTAAATTTAGTAATTTCATTATTTGTGATTTTGGAACATAGCTAAATTTAATATGTACTTTGCAGAGCATTATGTTCAGCACTTTTAGTGCAAAAAAACAACAAAGAAAACTACAAGCGCAAAATGCATTAACTGAGAATAACTCCAACGTTCATAAAATAACAAAAAATGGGCAACCATTGACGTTTGTCTAACTTAGGGCACTAAGAGTGAAATTTGTTGGCGCCGCACTCAATAAAGTCTTGTCCTTCTTTTATTTGCAACTTGCATAGCTCGTAAATTGATTTCTTATTTTTACTAGATTTTCGATTAGCACCTACCATTCTTGACTATGACGTGATTCGCACTTGTTTGCTTTATCTAATACAAGGCTTTCTATCAAGAGTTTTGTTCTTTTAGTTTTTGTAAAGCAAAATGCTTTATTTTCCGTTGATTGCACAATGGATGAGTTCCAGTCATTCGGTATAGTCAATAATTTGCCTCTGCTGATGGATTCTATTGAATCAAAGTCAGCATCAAACCGTAAATAAGAGTGCCACTTACTGTTAACTTGTGATCATAAGTTCTAATCTGGTTTTGTCACTAAGGACTAGTTTTAGCATAAAGAAAACGGAATTCCAGTTTCTCTTTTCACTTTTCAACTCATAAGCTATACACAAACAAGCTATGCTTGTAATAACCTAGTGATGTGATAAGTTTGCAGAACCATTTTCAATAAACAATTCCAGTCTTATGACATAAAAATAATGATCTCAGTGGTGGAGGGAAAAGTGGTGTAAGTCATTACATACACCAGTACCTAAATAATAACTTCTCTTGCAAGTCAAACAAGTGCTACCATTTATGGAGCTATGTAATATTTGGGGGGTTGGCTCGTAATGTTATGGTTACTTGGTTAATTGTCGATTGAATTCAAATTCAATGTTCATTATGCATGTAGCAATATTATAAATACTAGTGATAACCCCCGAAAATCGGGTGAGTGTTCTGTACACACTAACCAGATCTGAATTTTAGAATTGGCTTTTGACGAACCCTTACTGGCCTTCCTGGTCCCGGTGTCATTTTTCTACAAACACAAAAATATTAATAAATACATCGCGTTTTCATTGGAAATAAGAAATTTAATTTTGCTTTTTTTCATTAAATATACATAAATAATTTGAACTTTTTTTATTTTTTTAGTAAATATGAAATTTTTTGGCAAAAAAAACAAATCGTTAAAAATGTTTCATCAACTTTTTCCTGCTCCGCGTTTTGCTGACGGATATATAATCACGTTTAACTCGAAAAAAGATGACGTACTCTATGGTTCTAAGCTTGTCATATATCGCGGCAGAGGCTAACTGATTCGCCCCTTTATTTTTCTCGGTTCTAAATGATTAGAATATGCGTTTAGCAAAAATAAATAATTTCATTCCTTGAGCCAGGTTATTTTTTACCGAATTAAGATAATTATTTCACATAGCTTCCTCTTTCAAACACGGTCTTACAATTTTTGTGAGCCATTATATAGGAAACATTAATTGTTACATAAATCCATGGAAAAATTTTAATCCTGTTGTTGTTTTAAAAATTTATAGTTTTATACTAAGCTTTTAAGAGTCCCAAACATATTTGCATAAGCTATTCCTTCTGAAAATTTTATTTGGAATTTGCCTTGAATTGTGTGACTTGGGACATGCCACGCTAAAGGCATTTTCCCATAAACATCCACCCGAGGGTTCTTAAAACATGCAGTTAGAATTTTTTAAAAATTGGGTGGAATGTTCAAAAGTTGATATGAGAAGATTGGTTTCAAGAGTAAATCCAAATTTAGTTTAAGCTTTTACAATCACCCATGTATGCTCAATTTCAATGATTTAGGGGGCGTTCAATTATTAGGTAACGCAATTTTTGAAGATTTTGGACCCCACTCCCCCATGTAACGATTTTCTTTACCCCCCCTCTCCCTTCTTAGACGTTACGTATCACCCAAGTGGCCATATTTACCTACCAGCGAGTGTTTTCCTCTTCGCTATGGCAAGGCTTTGGTAGTTAACCTGTGCATTGCTTGAAAATATTGATAATAATAGGAAACCTTTCTACGCTTATATATCTTAGCTTTTAGTTAGCCGATCTCGAAGCTGATCATTTTATGGTATTATTTATTGCTGCAGATAATCTAGATCTCAATATTATGTAACTCGTAGTTTGAACACACCCCAACCCCCCCCCCCCCTCCCCGGTAATACATCGTAACGTTTTACAAGACCCCCAAATTGCGTTACGTAATACTTGAACGCCCCCTTAGTTTAAATAATAAAAAAGCCGAAACTTTCCAATAATATTCATTACATCTTTTAAAACAAAATGCATCACATCTTCCACAAATATGAATCCAAAATAAAAGTTTCCATACAACAATAACATATGTGAAACGAAGTTGTATTTCCCTTGCTCTTTCTGATCAAATATCAAGCTCCACTTACATTACGGACATACACACTTAATCATTGCTATTGCTTTTCATATTTTGTTAACAACAACACCTAATTGGAAAACAATAACAATTAGAGCGAGAGAGAGAGAGTAGTAGGAATGTAGACTTTTTTCTCCTCGCTATGGCAAGGCTTTTGCAGTTAATCAGTGCAATGCTTGAAATAATTGAAAAAAAGGAAATCTTTCCACGCTTATATCTCAGCTTCTGGTTAACGGATTCTGGAACCAATAATTTTCCGCAACTCTGCTCGATGAGCACTTCAATTTGATATATCATTTGTTGTTGTAGCTGTTGTAGATCGCGTCAACTAAGCCTTACCTTCGAGGAATAAATATATAGATGTTATGCAACCATTATATTATTAGGGATAAGTCGGTGCGGGACCCGTCTATATATTCGGCTAGCTAAACAATCGACTGGGGGATTTCTCGGCACACCCTTCTAAAATACCCGCTCACAAAAAAAAATTTATTTCAGAGTTCCTATACCAGAATATAACGGAAACTAAACTAAACTAAACAGCCGGAAATGAACTAGGCTTGACCATCAGTGCATGTGGAAAAAAGTAGCCAGCAAAATAGAAAAAAAAATGGTCAAGAACTTAAATTGATATAGAAGTTGCAACATATCGGATTATTAAATGGTATCTCGTAGATGAAATTTTAGATACGCGCATCTGTCTCGCCCTACCTTGATCCTTAAAAGCGCAATATGTTATTAAGAATCCCACAGAGTGATTAGGACATTACCACAAGGAAATCGAAAATTTAGTTGTTTATTTCATAATATGTTTTATTGAAAACTTCATGAAAAGCTATAATGGATAAGCATATTCACTCAATGAAATTTTTTTTGGTTTTTGTTCAACGAAAACATGTTATCCGTTACGTTAACTCAAGTTTATGCAGTTTCTGCAAATTCTGCATTAATTTCTCTAACGGTTATCCAAACATAAATGAAATTGACCTTTTCTTTCTCTTTATTCTTTTTCGTACTTATTTCATTTTTACAAAGAGAATGAAAATAATTTTTTTATGAAGAAAATTAATGAAAATGATAAAAAGAAAACTTACAGATAGTTTTTTCTGTATTTGTTTGCTTTGTGTTCCAACGATGAAAGGCCTCTCAACGATGTGAAGTAGCTATAGGAGTGTTTAAAAAAAAATTAATTTTTGTATCATTTTACCTTAATTTTCTTATATTAGATTATTTTACTGATTTTACTTTCTTTTCACTTTAATATTTAATATTCATTTAGTAAATTTAAATCTCTTTTAGTTTGGATTTTAATGTACCTTTCAGTGTTCTTTGTGCAATTTAGATCTTTTGCATTTCACGCACTTAACACTTTTTTATTTATTCATACAACTATATTTTTGCATGTCTTTTTGGAAAGATATTTTAGATTGTAGCTAGGTAAGGATTGTTTAAATTAGTTTTAAGAAAAAAATTATGCACGTTTCATTTGAGGATAATGGCGTTTTTTGGAATTATAAAAAAACAAAGGAAGGGATTTCGGGGATCAAGAATTGAAATGAATTTCATATATTTTAGAATTTCATAGGTATAGGTTCTTAGGAATTTAATTGCGGTAATGTATGTACATAAATATTTTTAAGAATATTATTTTTGTTTTAATTCTCATTATATTACATGTATTTGCTAACGTATGTTTGTTATTTCCTTTGTTTAGTAATTTATTAAGAATTATTTGTGTACATTCACTGTTAAATTCAGATTTAAGTACTTATAGCGAATTTTTAAGTAATATTTTATACATTATAGTTTTTTGTGTGGAAAAATCACGCGTCCACTTTTCTAACACATTTTATTCTTTTTAGATGAGATTTCTAAGTTTTTCTAAGCTTAAAACGATTTTTCACAAAACACGCGTATTCTTTCCGATTTTGTTTTTTTTTTTTTTGCAAGAATTTTGTGCTTTGCGGAATTTGACGATCACAGTAGATACATGCGGAGGCAACTGGCGTTGACCGCGAAACAGGTTGCGATCTGTCACCATGCTGCTCTTTTTCGTCGGTGAAACCAATAATGCTGTTTACAGTTGATAATGTCGAAATGCAAAATTCTAAGTATCAAGCTATGAAAACAGTATACTAAATTAATGAGCACTAACCCATGAATGATGTTTCTACCTTTAGCAAACATAAAATTATGAGAGAGAGATTTCCTCATAAAATGTTCCAATAGTGAATTTACTCTACAATCCAGATAAATTTTATTGAAAATAATTTCAAAATAAGCAAAATTCAATCCTAGAATTGTTAAAATTTGTTACTTTAAATGAAATTAAGAAGGGCAAACTAAAGTCAACTGTCAAGCTGTTAACAACTGTGTTTATTTGCTCCTGTTTAAATCGGAAGATTAAGTGGTTTTAAGTTCATCATTTTAAAGTGTTGACTGTGAAAATTAATTAACTTGTGTTTATTATCGTGACTTTTTGTAGATTTCATTGAAATCGCATTAGTTTGTGCTTCAATAATTAAATTAAAATTCATACTTTTCATTCTTTTTTGTAGCAACAAATTTGTTTTTGTTTTGTTTATATCCATACGTATTGATTTTATTTTTGCGCGGTGTTTTTTGTTTTGCTTAGTTTTCAGTTTACTTTTGTCTCGTTTGACATTTCTTAAGCATTACGTCTTGTGCGTTTCAAACGGTTTGAAAAAAAAAAAAAAAGCTGTAGCATACTTTTAGTTACTTTTAAATTAACATTCGTTATTCCGTGAAACGGTTAGAAAATCTTTTAAGAAAAGTGTAGCATTCTTTTAGTTAATCCTTTTAAACTACTTTCATTCATTAAATTTTATCATAATTTGTAAACACCTTGTCTGCTCTGTTAAAGACGCTACTGAGCGTTTCGTAGTCTGTCATTTCTGCGATGATCTTTATCATGCGAAATGTGTTGGACTAAATGGTCGCATTGCTGATGTCATTGAGAAGGGTGAAAGTCTTCGGTGGCCATGCACCAATTGCAAGGCAGCCGATAACTGCTTATACAATCTTTATAAGCAGTCTAAAAAAAGTTTTGCTGAAATTGGCAAGGACCTGTCAGCCCTCTTGCAGAAGTTTCAGCATTTTGAAACTCTTTTTAACAATTTCAGATGCTTAGAAGAGCAAGTTTCAACACCAAAAAAATCGAAAAATTACAAGAAAACTACAAATACCGTATCTAAGGCTACAACGCTGGATAAACCACCTAAAACTTTGCAACCTCTTACTTAAAATATAACAACAGCACAATCCAATTTGCCATGTACCCCTGCTCAAAATGCTTCTGATACATCGGTTGAGGACTTCAATCATTATATTAAAAATAAATTAAATGGCTTTAGTGATTTTTCTGTGTGTAAGCTAAGTTTTTCATATCCGAGGAAAAAGTCTTCATTTAAAGTTTTTGTTCCTGAAGAAGTTTTCGAAAAGGTGAACAACAAAGATTTTTGGCCGCATAACACTCTAGTTCGGGAATTTGAATACAGAAACAGCCAACGCTCTGAAACTATTGCTAGCGTTCTCAAGATCAAAATGCTTCAAAAAACTAATTTACGACCGGTTTCAAACTTTAACCATCGCTTATCAAAACGTTAGAGGTTTAAATACTAAGTTATCTGATTTATTCATGAATAGTTTCGACTTTGAATTCCATGTTATTTCGTTTTCTGAAACGTGGCTTCGGGAAAATATATTGGACACTGAAATTCTTTGTAGTAACTATCAAATATTCAGAAAAGACCGTAAGTCTAAAATAGCAGGTGGAGTCCTTCTGGCGGTGCACATTTCATTATGCTGTGAGGAATTAAAGTTTAAAAACAATATTGACTTAGAACTTGTTGGCGCTCGTATCAAACTTTTGAATAAGTACATCTACTTAACTTGTTCCTACATTCCACCAAATGCTGATCACACTACCTATTTCCAACATGTTGATGAATTCAGAGGAATAAATAATCGTCTCACTGTACATGATACCATGATTGTACTTGGAGATTTTAATGTACCAAATATTGCATGGAACATAACGGACAATTTCTTCTTTCTCATACCAACTTCATCCAATAACGAAATAACTAACTTTCTGATTGTTGTCTTCATCAAATTAATAACATTCTTAATACGAGCAATAGAAACCTTGATCTTGCGTTTGTTGATGAATTTCTTAACATAAATATAAGTCGCATTGATCCTTTAGTTTTACCGGAGGACAAACATCAACCAACTCTTCTAATAAAATATGCATGTAGCTTACTGAAAAAAAATCGTGTAACATCCCAAAACTCATGTTTCAACTTTAACAAAACGAAATTTGTTAGACTTAACTCCTTGTTAAACCATATCGATACTTCCGGATAAACAATATTACTCTGTGGCTGATATGGAGTGCTATGTTAAATCATTTAATGTGCGCTTGCATAATTGTATTTCCAAATCTGTGCCGAAGTTTTGTCTGGTAAAACCATCGATTATATGAGTTATTCCCGTGCTCGGTATAGATATCAAAATCTTAATAAACGCTCTTATTTAAACTACATCTCATATATAAAACTCAACATTAAGAAAAATCCTTAATTTTTTTACAAATTTATAAACATCAAACATAAGTCATCTGCGTATCCTCTTCAGATGTCTTATAATGGTGTAACATCATCCGAAAAAAAATTAAATATCTAATTTCTCCGCAAACTTCAACTTATAATTCCAGCATGAACTATCCATATAGTCTTCCGCGTATAAATGCAACTCCCACGGATTGGTGCGGATTTAGTCAATAATGAACTAAAAACTTTAAAATGTTCTTATTCTACTGGACCAGATAAGATCCCTACAAACACCCTGAAGTATTGTGCAAGTAGTCTTTGCTATCCTCTTTCAAAAATTTTTAATATTTCCTTGATTTTGGGCTATTTTCCTAAATCATGGAAAGAATCTTACATTATCCCACTTCACAAATCTGGAAGTAAGGCTTATATTGAAAATTACAGAGGCATATCTAAGCTCAGTACAATCCCAAAACTTTTTGAAAAAATAGTTAATGATCAACTTTCAAACTTCGTTTTGTCATTGATGACAGTATCTCAGCACGGCTTTCTTAAAGGTAGATCTACATCCACAAACCTTTTGGAGTTCACCATACTTGTTATAAGCGGATCTAAGCGAAATCAGTAAACAGATGTTATTTACACGGATCGCCTACTTTTAAGGAATCTGTATTTAATAGGCTTTTCGTCATCGATATTGAAGTGGATTGGATCGTATCTAACGGATAGGAAGCAACAAGTATTGTTTGACAACGTGTTTTCTAAACATATAATGATTACATCTGAAGTTCCTCAACGCAGTCATCTTGGCCCCACACTATTTTTACTATTTATAAATGACTTACCCTCTACTATGAATTCGGCCCATATTTTAATGTATGCTCATGATCAGTGCCGGATTTACAAAGGGCACTACGGGCACGTACCCCTGGGCCCCCACCCATATAAAAATAACGAGCGAGCGTTAGCGAGAGAGGTATGACGCTAGTAAAAATAATTCATTGAAGGAATGATTCAGGCTGAATGAAAGAAAAGTCACAGGGTACGAAGTAACCGAATCAATTATAAGTAACCGAATCGACCTAGCAGGTACAATTTCTTAAATAATTAAATATGCAAACCCGTTTCGGTAAGCTCATTTAAACTGAGATATCGGAAAATTCAGAAAGATTGATTAATATTTACAAAGATGACATCGATTCCAATTTGGAAATGGAACTTTTACAGTTCCAAGCTTTCTGCTCTGAGCTATCAGAATTTCAGCTCGACCAGCAGCATACTATCAGCAAGGAGCAAAAAATGTATTCTATTATAATGGATAAAAATATACGAGAATCATTTCCCAATGTGGAAATTATTTTACGAATTTATTTAACTTTGATGATCAGTAATTGTACCGGAGAGCGATCATTTTCACGATTAAAGTTGATACAAAATCCTCTAAGAACTTCAACGACTCAAGATCGCTTGAATTATTTAACGATTTTAAGCGCAAATATTGATATTGTGGAAAAATCAAATATAGACAATATCATCAAACAATTTGCTGAGAAGAAAGCAAGAAAAGTGTTTTTATAATTATATTTTTATGTAAATGTTTTTTAATTTTAAATATATATTTAAACTTTTAAGTTTCAGCATTTTTAATAAATTAATTTTTTATTAATAAAAATTTCTATAATTTTAGAAAAGGTAAAGCTCATAATCGAGTCTTCGATATGGTAGATTTGGTTACTTCGGTTTCGTTTTTTCAGTCCGGATAGGCCTCCACCACTCTTGTGCCCATTGGCCCCTCTTATTTCTAAATCCGGCAGTGCTCATGATGTAAAACGTTTTAATTCTTTTAATGATTTTTTAATCATAAAATTTTACAATCAAACTTAAATTAACTTGTTAAATGGTGTGATACAAACTTGTTGACCTTAAATCTCAAAAAGTGCAACCAAATGACTTTTACAAGAAGGAAAAAAATTGATACTTCATATTTTATAAACGGTGTAAAATTGGAAAAGGTTGGATATTTTGTAGATTTAGGCGTCACTATGGATAAAAAACTTCGCTTCAACGTTCATATAAGTTTAATGGCGAACAAAGCTAACGGTGTCCTTGGATTTATAAAACTATGGTCAAAAGAATTTGATGACCCCTACACGGCTAAGCTGCTTTTCACTTCACATGTATGTCCAATATTGGAATATGTGTCAGTGGTGTGGAACCCACAATATAATATATACATTAATATGCTCGAGTCGGTGCAGAAACAATTCCTATTATTTTCACTTCGGTAGCTACCTTGTCATTCACACTTAAATTTGCCTTCATATGAAAACCGCTTTAAACTAATACGGTTACCAACTCTGCGTACTCGAAGAACTATGCTTAATGTTACTTTCTTAAATAAACTGTTTTCCGGCTCAATGAACTCTGAGTTATTGCAAGGTATGATTAACATTAATAATCCAGGAAGGAATTTGAGACATTTTCGATTCTTCAGACTTGATATTGTTATAAGTCCCTTGCAATCGAACCAAAACGCGGCCCCGCCACGGCTAGCTTGCGGTTTCCAAGGGGGGTTGTTAACCCGCCGCGTTTGGTCGAGGGAGCAAACAATAAATTTCACTTCACAGGAAGTGAAATTTAAAATACGATCATATCTACACAAAAAAAAATATATCCATAAAATGCAAATGAAAGCTCAAAAAGAAATAGAAAAGAAAAAAATCTTTAATTTAAAAGGCATAATTAAAACCACCCTAATTTACCACACAAATGAAGGAATTCGGTGTTACTTTCCCGCGCACCCTCCCAACCTAGATTGCCATCGCCAATTTTATGGCAATCCCAAAACATCTTTTTTTACCGCCAACAAAATGGATCTTACCTTACATTTCGCCGGTCATGATTTCTAACCCCCTTCTTTTCGGAATATTACCAACAATTCATGCTGCTAGACTCATGTCATCTTCAAATTAATAGACCCTCGATTTTTGGTTTTCAAATCACAATTCACGTACTATATTTCTATATATTTTCTCTTCTCTTAGGCTCTACAAACGAAAACTTAGAACAAACGAAAATTCGCGATTTTTTTAACTATCTTAAAACTTACTAAGAAAAATTTGTCTGAAAAATGATTAAATATGGATTAATGTGAATATGTGTATAAATATAAATTTTAAATAAATATAGAATAAAGGCATGCACGATTATACGATATAATAAAATATATATATAAATTGTAACTGTAGGCTTTTATGTATATGCCAACACAAAATGGCTACGTGAATTTTTAATAAAATAACTAAAACTAACACAAATCTTTTTTTTCTTCTCTTTAGAGCACAAATTTTGAACCTTTATATAAAAAAAACCTGTTTTCCAACGCTCATCCAAGGTTGAAAATAAAATCAATTCACTTCCTATCTAATCCTAGAAGAGCTCTCTGAAGATTTCAAGGCTATAGAAATCCCTCAACTTAAATTCGAATTCCCCAAGGATTTCTCCTTTTTTTAAAGTTTCAATATTTGGTTCTCTTTTGTAACTTTTTTTTTCTTAGGTATACTGATAAAATATTTAAACTAATATTTCAGCTATTGCAGCCACTGTTTCGTTCGGTTCGAAACTTTAAATTTCTTCAATACGCTCTCTGGCGAGCTCTTCTCTTTCGGATTCTTATGTGATTCTCAGGCAATTGGGGAACTATTTTCACTTCCGGTCTCGCTCAGCTATGCTTTAATTTTTTTGAGAGCTGCCTTATCCACAGGGTGTTATGGTATTTTTTTTTTTGTTTGTTTTGTGCTAACACTTAACATGTAACTAGTACATGTATATAGATATAAGAAAAAACTGACAATTGTGGCTGATCTTTTTGTCCTTCTGCTCAGCACGGATTTGGACGTCCTTCTTTTTTTCCGCCTATGAGGCAGCCACACTATTAATTAACAAAAGTAACATACATATATGTACATACATGTAGATATCAAATTAAATGCACTAAGCACAGTAACTTACATTGTCTATTTGTTGTCTATACGTATGTAGGAAAAATTAAGTATATTCTTCTGCAGCTTTATTTTTGAAGATCAGGTAGGTCCTGCACTACATTGGAGGAAGGTTAATTATGAATATTTTCCGATTCTTGTTTTCTATTTTTTTGTAATTTTATACCTTTTATATGATTTTACAAAAACTTATGCACTTTCATTTAAACCGATGGTAATTTACACAATTCCGGCACTTTTATAATTTCCCTTACGTGGAAGTTGATTTTAAAATAAAACTTAAGACTTTAATCATATAAAAAAAACTTTAATTAACCGGACACGATTTTACTTAAACCTTTTCCGATGCTGCAGAAATCACTTATGACCTTAGGCGCAAAAATTTTCTGTTGCCTAGCAAAATCTTAAATTTATTTCAACAGTTCCTATATACATCCTAAATACAATACATATAATTACATGAAACATAATATTAACACAATAACTTAGATGATCATTGACCCGCACTAATACTTCGATTCTTCCTAAGCCATGTATATCCGGCTTGCTCATGCATTTGTTGCATCATTTTGTTGCCAGCAACCTAGTCGGTTTGCAGTGCCAGAACATTGAAGTCCCAAACCTTTTTTAGAAAACATCCCTGCTTCGTGAACATTGTATTCTGTTCCTCAGGGCTGGCGTAAAACATTTGTTCTGACATCTGTCAAACACAAGGTAATGATGGCTGCCTGTAAATCACATTTACAGAGCAAGATAAAAAAAAATACCAGAAATCAATTCGCAGCGAACAAAAACCAAAATCGAGAAAACAAAACTCTAAAAATAACTCAAAACTAACACGAGAACACAAGCATAAATGGAATTTTGGATAAAAAGACAACAAAATATTGAAATTAAAAATCCAAGCAAAAAAATTACTAAGCTAATAGTGGAACACTTCTGGTGGATTCCTGGGGCAAATTGTTTTGGGATTTGTGTGACCAAAAACGCACACGCAACAAAACACTGCGTTGGCCAGGATCACGTTGAGTCGATGTGAAGCTTACGTAGTGTGCGGTGTGATATTCTTTTCATACTCTTGATGTCCCAGTTCTTAACCTCAAATTTTTAGTAAGTTTATTGAATGAAGTATTTTTGTTATCCCCCTTTTTTTTTCTTTAGGTATATTATCTCGAATTGGCGGAATCTATAGGGATACCAAAATATTAGTCAGTCACGAACTGCAAAATATATTGTGCGAAAATTTTGTTTGGTAAGAAAAGTGTGAATGATTTCGCCTAATGTTAAATTAGTTCTAATTTGCCTGAACTAGAATACCAAAAATTTTAGTGCTTTATTAATTTAAATTGAAATCTGTTGATAAAGTCACCCGGTGCCCAACGTAGGCTTCCGCCCACACCCTGAAAACAAGAGGCTCATGCTAACGGACTAAGCTAGACGGGCTTTAAATCTTTTAAAAATGTTTGCATTTTCCAGTTTGAAGATTCGTATTAATATTTTTTTTTCTTTCAGGATCATTAGGTCGTTTCCGTACGAGAACGCTTATCTACAATCATCTACCTTTGCCGGGAAGTATTCGTAATGCTTTTGTTTTTTTTCTTGAAACTTATTTTTTTATTTATAGCCAGGTAGAATGATACTTTGATATAATTTCTTCGTTTTTTTTTTTTCTTTCAGGTACTTCGTAAATTGTTTATTGCACTTAAGATTTCAACATGCATATACGAGGACATTTTACAACTATACACAAGGACAGATAAAATTAGTTGGTGTTACGGTTGATGACTATTGCACGATATTATTTCCGGTGAATATTGCACTTAATTGAATTCCATTTTCATTCTATTGCACTTGTGTATTTATGTTGTAGATATTGTATCATATTATTTTATATGTCCTCATTTTTCTTCATACTGCTGTATGTATGTATTTGAAATCTTATTGTTTAAGATCCTTTGCATGAAAGATTCCAATGGGCTTGCCGGAAAGATTCTCGAGTTCGTACATATTGTTTCCAATAGGACGTACGACTCTACACTTAACGAATTTTTTACTGAATTTGGAAATTATATTCTTTTTAAAATCGCTTGCTACAAAATTTCTTTTATAAATTTCTTGTCCTGGTGAAAAGTTTACTTCACGGGTGCGCTTATTGTATAGTCGTGCACTTCGCTCATAAGCTTTGTGTAGGTTTTGTTGCAATTTTTCGCGAATTAGTGCAATTCGATCGCTATCGTTCAGTTCATTTATTTCAATGTCATTAAAAGAATTTAATTTTTTTGCTAATTTGTAGTCGGCTCCGCTCGTGAACATCTGGTGGCCAAAAAGGGCAAAGAAAGGGGTAACCCCTGTTGCAGCATGCACTGAGCTTCGCAAGGCGCATTCAATTTCTGACAGGTATAGATCCCAGTCCCTATGATCGTTCTGCATATATGAACGTATGGCAGCTAAAATTGACTGGTTGACCCTTTCAGCGGCATTCGATTGCGGTGCATAGAACGCTGTTTTTAAATGTGTTATTTTGTATAACTGCAACATTTTCATAAATTCTTTCGCCACGAACTGCTTTCCGTTATCAGAATGGATAATTTCGGGCACGCCAAATTTATGAAAAACTTCTCTGACTAAAAATTCCACTACTTTCACTGCTGTCGCTTCCCGCATGGCCTTAAGCAAGGTAAATTTTGTGAAATGGTCTACCACAATAAATATATAGGCGTTGCCACCCTTAGACCTTGGATATTTTCCCAAGAAGTCTATATAGACCTTCTGAAATGGACGCTCCGTTCGTACTTCTTCACCTATAGTTGGTCTCATTTCTCGGTTGGTATGTTTCGATTCCTTGCATACTGTGCAATTTCGAATGAAATTCCTTACTTGAATCGTCATTCGAGGCCAGTAGTAAAATTGCCTAAGCCTGTGTAATGTTTTGGCAACACCGCCGTGAGCAACTATCTCAGGGCTGTGTGCCTTTTCCACAAGTGTTGCAGTTAAAGATTGAGGAATCCAAAGTTTCCATGTTGTTTCACCATCCTCCGGTTCACAGCGCGTACGCTTGAATACAAAACCGTCATCCACTCGTAAATCGGGTAATTTTTCAGAATTTTCATTCACAGTTTGCACCAATTGAAGATACTCTGGAGACTCAAACTCCTTCGTTTCCATATCAAGCAATGTATTGTTTTCAGTACTTATCTCAGTGACGAATCTCGATAACGTATCTGCAACAACATTTTCGGATCCTTTCCGGTGTTCTATCTGGAAATCAAAAGATTGTAATTTTAAGGACCACCTTGCAAGTCTACCTGAAAGGTCTTTAAGAGACATCAGCCACTTCAAACTGGCATGGTCGGTTACCACAGTGAAGGGCATCATTTCTATATACGGACGAAATCGTTGCACGGCTAAAACGGCTGCCAAACATTCCTTCTCCGTAACGCTATAGTTACGCTGGCAGCTGTTTAGCTTTTGAGAGAAGTATGCTATGGGCCTTTCATTGCCCTCGTGGTCTTTCTGGTACAGCACTGCACCTACGCCAATTTCTGACGCATCGCACTGTACCCAGAACCGCGAGGAAAAATCTGGGTGTATCAACACTGGTGCTGTTGTGAGCGCTTGTTTAAGGTTAATAAAAGCTTCCATCGCCGCTGGAGTCATTGTGAACTTCGAACCTTTTTTCAGTGTATCGCTTAAAGGAGCAGATAAAGTCGCGAAATTCTGGATGAACCTTCGGTACCATCCTGCCGTCCCTAAAAAACTTCGGACCTCTCTGGGGGATTTCGGAACTGCTATTCGCTGTATTGCGCATACTTTATCTGGATTAGTCTTAAGTGTACCTCCGCCTACTAAAAATCCCAAATATTTCAGCTCCTTAAAACAAAATTTTGATTTCTTCAAACCTATAGTCAGATTTGCTATTTTTAAACATTTCGCAACCTCGTTCAAGACATGCATATGCGTTTCGAAATCTGGAGCGATAACCAAAAGATCGTCCAAATAAACAAAGACATTAGATTTGAGCCGCTGTGGTATGACTTTGTCCATAAGACGGCAAAGTCTTTGAGCAGCGTTGCATAGTCCGAAAGGCATATGAAGTGCGTGTTATCAAGGCGACTCAGTATTCCCTCTATATTCTGCAAGGGGTATGCATCTTTTATTGTGCGGTCGTTCAACTTTCTTGCATCTAAACAAAAACGGTTTTTGTCCGGTTTTCGAACTATCGTTACGCGGTTACTCCAAGGACTCTCACTTTCCTCGATCACTCCCAATTTTAGAATATTATCAACCTCAGCGTATACTAAATCTTGTACCGCTGGAGATATTGGATAGTGTCGGTCCTTAACTGGAATTGCTCCTTCCACTAACTGAATCGCATGAGTTTCTACGAGAGTTTTTCCCAGGCCGTGTTCCTCATATGACTTAAACTCTTTTTTTACTGCTTCTAAACGTTGCTGTTGTTCTGCGGTCAAAATATGCTGCTCAGGTTCCTCATTTTTTTCTTCGTCACAATTTTTGAAATGATAGCTAATTCTCTCCAAATCTATTTCTTCGACGCCTATTACTTCTGGTGCAAGTGAGAATTCTCTCCAGAAATCGATTCCAAGATACACCTCTTGCTCCAGACTTGGACACAGATAAAAAGTTATAAATTTTTCGAATTCTTTATATAAGACCGGAATCTTTATTTTTCCTATGATTGCATGTTTTTTTCCGCCCGCAGTCTTGACGGTGGATTAATATCTTTCAATGTTAGTATTCAGTTTCTCGGTTAATTCTCTGCATCCGCGACCGAGAATAGAGACCGAAGCACCTGTATCTAAAAATCCTTTAATTTTTATATTTCCAAATTGGACTTCCGCATATGCACGTGGATCTTTTTCATTAATATTATTCACAGCTTCTGCTATCAGCTTTCTAATATGCTTCCGTTTTGCAAAATTTAAACGTGCCTTCTGTACTCTTTTAGAAACCTGCCGCATACCGTTGAGTAGGCTTCCATTAAAAATTCGCTCTCTTTTTTCATAATAATTTTGAATTCTTTCTTCAATAGGCTTCATTCTAAATGTTTTCGGAATTATGTTTTTATTATTAATATTTTTTTTAAAAATAGAAATTTTCATAATTTTATTTGCAGACTCATCATTGGTGCATGCGATAATCTTTTCTGCTGCTGTTACATCTACAATTTTTCCGCGGGCGTCGTCTTGGAGCGCGCATCCCCCGCCGAGATCGCGTTCCTGCTCGCGTTTCCCAATGTGCAAGTGGGACATTTTGGAGTGATGACATCAGGGGTGCCGCATTTATAGCAAAATATTGCTCGCTGCAAAGACATGCATTCCATATATACGTGGCCGTTTTGCTTACAATTCCAGCATATCAAAACACGTTTTGTTTGCTGAGGATTTTGTTGCGATTGTTGCTGCTGATTTTGTTGATGTTGCTGCTGGTATGGTTTCTGAGAAGAATACGGTATTTTCGGACGTATTGTTTGAATTTCATCTATTTGTAAATCATCATGATAGCTGTGTTGATTGTCGTCTTCCTCAAAATCAATTTCATTGAGCTTATGGACTCGCTGCGGCCGTATGTATTTTTCGCCTTGATTGAGCGTTCCTCGCACATTCCGTCGATTAAAATATCGTTCAGCCTCTATGCACTCGCTACGCAGCTGGTCGACCGTATAGATGACCATAGGGTAAACCATCCGTGCTAAACTGTCTCTTAAATTTTGCTTGATTATTTTTATTATTTCGTAGTCAGGCACACCGTGGTTCAGTTTGGAGCGGAGTTTCAACATTGCATGAAAATATGCCTCGATAGCTTCTCCTGGCTGCTGCTTTCGCTCGTAAAGGTCCCGCATAACTTCGAAGTCAGTTCGCTTGTCTTTATATTGACGATACATCGCATGCTTAAGAGTGGGCCAGTCTGAAGTATCACTATTTGTCTTCACATACAGCCAGTACCATTCTTTCGCCTCCCCACTGACAAGTAGATGAAATTCTCGCATCACCTGATTCCATGGACAGCCATAATGGGCTACTAGAGTTTCTAGACGGAAAATGAAATCATCCACCGACAAATGTGCCGCATGCCCATCAAATGTTAAACCCCATTTATCAATTTTCACAAAATTAGATAAATGTGGAGACCACTGATTTTGTAATATTCGTGGCATACTAGCTGCTGTTGGCTGGCTGGATCTGTCGTGATCGTCTGCGAAGTGTTGTTGCTGTGGAGCTTGTGGCATTTGCTGTATAAATGTTTTCTGTTGTTGTGGTTGATGCTGCTGCGCCATCTGTTGCTGTCCCAAATAGAACGAATTTTGGTTTCTATTTGTCTGTTGTGGCTGCGCAGCTAAGTCTGGATATCGCCACTGTTCTACTTTCGTATTTCTCAGATTATATGTATCACATACGTTCTGATTAGCATTTGAATAATTACTTTTTTCTCTTCTAGGATCTTCTTTCGGCTGATTCATCAAATTTTGGCCTACACTTGGCTCGCCATCAGCATGCTCACTCTCTTTTCTCGGAGGCTTTGAGGATCTCTGTGCGGAACTATTATCCTGTCCTAAATTTTGGGTAAGGTTCAAATTCTTCACTAAGCTAGCCATGGCGATCTGCATTACTTCCATAATTTTATTTTCAAGCGACCTTTCTAGATAAGCTTTATATTGTTCATTTTCATTCCTCACTAAACTCGCGATATACTCTAAATTTTCTTTATTTAAAGTAGGACTAGTCCCACTACTCTGTCTGGTAACGTTTTTGTACGGATTATTTTGAGGTGGTGGCAAAGAAAAATTTTGTGCAGCATCTGCTGTAGCTGCAGTGTTGCTACTTGGATTCTTAGGAATCGCTCCCGTGTTTACTCCAGCAGCACCCTCACTGGCTGCAGTGACGTTTATAGTTTTAGATAAATCATAAAATGAGGTACCCGTACCCTGACCACCATCTTTTTTGGAACCATCCATCGCTATTATTTTACTAAAAGGACTGCTTGTACTAATTGAACGGTTAAAACCGTATTGATATTGACGCTTTTTTGACTCTTTTATTCTGTTTAATTCTATTGGAATTCTAGTCTGAATTTCAACTAGCTCTTTCGGGCTACTCATTGATTTCTACCAGTAATTCCTTTTTTTTTTAATTTCAATTTCTTTATACCAATTACTTTAAGTTAAAAAGGGGGTTTTCATGACCGAGCGAATATGCGTATTATAAGTAAGATTGTTGATTTTAATTTTGCGGATATTTTTGTATTTCTGCGTACTCTTATGGAGTTCATTATGTGGTAAAAATATCATGGTCGATAATGGTACTATATACGTACTAAACTTCATAGTTTCGTTTCTCCAAATATTTTTGCTATTATATCTTTTTAGGCCATGCAACTACTATGCAGCATCCAATACAGTGTACAACTTAGATCTGTTTTTAAAAGATTTTATCTTCTAAGGTTACACCATAAAAAAAAATGGTGAACTGCAACGCAGCACGAAATTTATGTCGTTTATAACACCCTTGCATTTAAAATTTTGTCATGCGGCTATTTCTTTTTTTTTTTTTTTTTTTTTAAGTCAAGGGCGCAACACCACTACCGACCCTACATTGCTCCCGTTTCGACACTTCCCAAGTCCAGTGCAATCAAGTTTTTGTTGTTGACGAACGTTTAATTACTGAGCCACTGGACCCATAAATGTCCCGAAATGAGGCAACCTATTTAATTATTCGACATCACGCTTTCAGCCCTCCCATCACACAGTGCTATTAGCATGGAATTGATAATTAAATCTCACTAAGCCACTGCGGTGTTAAAAAGACCAAGGACGGACGAATATTTTCTGTTCAGATTTTCTTTTTGAGAGGAAAAGTTCCATAAAAATTTTCATTAACGTTTATTACTTTAAAAATTGATGCCATTGGTATGTCATCGGCTCCTACTTCACGAGATGCATTTAGCTCCTTAGCAGTTGCTAGTCTAAGTCACCTAGATGAAATAAGAATCGATAAGATCCAACTGCTTGCGTACCAGATCTGTGCCTTATTATTATGACTCAGAATCTGTCTGATGATTTTACCTCCTGCCAAGTAAAAATTTTTGAGTTTAGTTACCATGTTGTCATATGGTAAAAACCTGGGATGTTAGCTGTTTTCAACCCTATTGAAATTATTTTGTTTGGGCGCCATATTGTTATAAGTCCCTTGCAATCGAACCAAAACGCGGCCCCGCCACGGCTAGCTTGCGGTTTCCAAGGGGGGTTGTTAACCCGCCGCGTTTGGTCGAGGGAGCAAACAATAAATTTCACTTCACAGGAAGTGAAATTTAAAATACGATCATATCTACACAAAAAAAAATATATCCATAAAATGCAAATGAAAGCTCAAAAAGAAATAGAAAAGAAAAAAATCTTTAATTTAAAAGGCATAATTAAAACCACCCTAATTTACCACACAAATGAAGGAATTCGGTGTTACTTTCCCGCGCACCCTCCCAACCTAGATTGCCATCGCCAATTTTATGGCAATCCCAAAACATCTTTTTTTACCGCCAACAAAATGGATCTTACCTTACATTTCGCCGGTCATGATTTCTAACCCCCTTCTTTTCGGAATATTACCAACAATTCATGCTGCTAGACTCATGTCATCTTCAAATTAATAGACCCTCGATTTTTGGTTTTCAAATCACAATTCACGTACTATATTTCTATATATTTTCTCTTCTCTTAGGCTCTACAAACGAAAACTTAGAACAAACGAAAATTCGCGATTTTTTTAACTATCTTAAAACTTACTAAGAAAAATTTGTCTGAAAAATGATTAAATATGGATTAATGTGAATATGTGTATAAATATAAATTTTAAATAAATATAGAATAAAGGCATGCACGATTATACGATATAATAAAATATATATATAAATTGTAACTGTAGGCTTTTATGTATATGCCAACACAAAATGGCTACGTGAATTTTTAATAAAATAACTAAAACTAACACAAATCTTTTTTTTCTTCTCTTTAGAGCACAAATTTTGAACCTTTATATAAAAAAAACCTGTTTTCCAACGCTCATCCAAGGTTGAAAATAAAATCAATTCACTTCCTATCTAATCCTAGAAGAGCTCTCTGAAGATTTCAAGGCTATAGAAATCCCTCAACTTAAATTCGAATTCCCCAAGGATTTCTCCTTTTTTTAAAGTTTCAATATTTGGTTCTCTTTTGTAACTTTTTTTTTCTTAGGTATACTGATAAAATATTTAAACTAATATTTCAGCTATTGCAGCCACTGTTTCGTTCGGTTCGAAACTTTAAATTTCTTCAATACGCTCTCTGGCGAGCTCTTCTCTTTCGGATTCTTATGTGATTCTCAGGCAATTGGGGAACTATTTTCACTTCCGGTCTCGCTCAGCTATGCTTTAATTTTTTTGAGAGCTGCCTTATCCACAGGGTGTTATGGTATTTTTTTTTTTGTTTGTTTTGTGCTAACACTTAACATGTAACTAGTACATGTATATAGATATAAGAAAAAACTGACAATTGTGGCTGATCTTTTTGTCCTTCTGCTCAGCACGGATTTGGACGTCCTTCTTTTTTTCCGCCTATGAGGCAGCCACACTATTAATTAACAAAAGTAACATACATATATGTACATACATGTAGATATCAAATTAAATGCACTAAGCACAGTAACTTACATTGTCTATTTGTTGTCTATACGTATGTAGGAAAAATTAAGTATATTCTTCTGCAGCTTTATTTTTGAAGATCAGGTAGGTCCTGCACTACATTGGAGGAAGGTTAATTATGAATATTTTCCGATTCTTGTTTTCTATTTTTTTGTAATTTTATACCTTTTATATGATTTTACAAAAACTTATGCACTTTCATTTAAACCGATGGTAATTTACACAATTCCGGCACTTTTATAATTTCCCTTACGTGGAAGTTGATTTTAAAATAAAACTTAAGACTTTAATCATATAAAAAAAACTTTAATTAACCGGACACGATTTTACTTAAACCTTTTCCGATGCTGCAGAAATCACTTATGACCTTAGGCGCAAAAATTTTCTGTTGCCTAGCAAAATCTTAAATTTATTTCAACAGTTCCTATATACATCCTAAATACAATACATATAATTACATGAAACATAATATTAACACAATAACTTAGATGATCATTGACCCGCACTAATACTTCGATTCTTCCTAAGCCATGTATATCCGGCTTGCTCATGCATTTGTTGCATCATTTTGTTGCCAGCAACCTAGTCGGTTTGCAGTGCCAGAACATTGAAGTCCCAAACCTTTTTTAGAAAACATCCCTACTTCGTGAACATTGTATTCTGTTCCTCAGGGCTGGCGTAAAACATTTGTTCTGACATCTGTCAAACACAAGGTAATGATGGCTGCCTGTAAATCACATTTACAGAGCAAGATAAAAAAAAATACCAGAAATCAATTCGCAGCGAACAAAAACCAAAATCGAGAAAACAAAACTCTAAAAATAACTCAAAACTAACACGAGAACACAAGCATAAATGGAATTTTGGATAAAAAGACAACAAAATATTGAAATTAAAAATCCAAGCAAAAAAATTACTAAGCTAATAGTGGAACACTTCTGGTGGATTCCTGGGGCAAATTGTTTTGGGATTTGTGTGACCAAAAACGCACACGCAACAAAACACTGCGTTGGCCAGGATCACGTTGAGTCGATGTGAAGCTTACGTAGTGTGCGGTGTGATATTCTTTTCATACTCTTGATGTCCCAGTTCTTAACCTCAAATTTTTAGTAAGTTTATTGAATGAAGTATTTTTGTTATCCCCCTATTTTTTTCTTTAGGTATATTATCTCGAATTGGCGGAATCTATAGGGATACCAAAATATTAGTCAGTCACGAACTGCAAAATATATTGTGCGAAAATTTTGTTTGGTAAGAAAAGTGTGAATGATTTCGCCTAATGTTAAATTAGTTCTAATTTGCCTGAACTAGAATACCAAAAATTTTAGTGCTTTATTAATTTAAATTGAAATCTGTTGATAAAGTCACCCGGTGCCCAACGTAGGCTTCCGCCCACACCCTGAAAACAAGAGGCTCATGCTAACGGACTAAGCTAGACGGGCTTTAAATCTTTTAAAAATGTTTGCATTTTCCAGTTTGAAGATTCGTATTAATATTTTTTTTTCTTTCAGGATCATTAGGTCGTTTCCGTACGAGAACGCTTATCTACAATCATCTACCTTTGCCGGGAAGTATTCGTAATGCTTTTGTTTTTTTTCTTGAAACTTATTTTTTTATTTATAGCCAGGTAGAATGATACTTTGATATAATTTCTTCGTTTTTTTTTTTTCTTTCAGGTACTTCGTAAATTGTTTATTGCACTTAAGATTTCAACATGCATATACGAGGACATTTTACAACTATACACAAGGACAGATAAAATTAGTTGGTGTTACGGTTGATGACTATTGCACGATATTATTTCCGGTGAATATTGCACTTAATTGAATTCCATTTTCATTCTATTGCACTTGTGTATTTATGTTGTAGATATTGTATCATATTATTTTATATGTCCTCATTTTTCTTCATACTGCTGTATGTATGTATTTGAAATCTTATTGTTTAAGATCCTTTGCATGAAAGATTCCAATGGGCTTGCCGGAAAGATTCTCGAGTTCGTACATATTGTTTCCAATAGGACGTACGACTCTACACTTAACGAATTTTTTACTGAATTTGGAAATTATATTCTTTTTAAAATCGCTTGCTACAAAATTTCTTTTATAAATTTCTTGTCCTGGTGAAAAGTTTACTTCACGGGTGCGCTTATTGTATAGTCGTGCACTTCGCTCATAAGCTTTGTGTAGGTTTTGCTGCAATTTTTCGCGAATTAGTGCAATTCGATCGCTATCGTTCAGTTCATTTATTTCAATGTCATTAAAAGAATTTAATTTTTTTGCTAATTTGTAGTCGGCTCCGCTCGTGAACATCTGGTGGCCAAAAAGGGCAAAGAAAGGGGTAACCCCTGTTGCAGCATGCACTGAGCTTCGCAAGGCGCATTCAATTTCTGACAGGTATAGATCCCAGTCCCTATGATCGTTCTGCATATATGAACGTATGGCAGCTAAAATTGACTGGTTGACCCTTTCAGCGGCATTCGATTGCGGTGCATAGAACGCTGTTTTTAAATGTGTTATTTTGTATAACTGCAACATTTTCATAAATTCTTTCGCCACGAACTGCTTTCCGTTATCAGAATGGATAATTTCGGGCACGCCAAATTTATGAAAAACTTCTCTGACTAAAAATTCCACTACTTTCACTGCTGTCGCTTCCCGCATGGTCTTAAGCAAGGTAAATTTTGTGAAATGGTCTACCACAATAAATATATAGGCGTTGCCACCCTTAGACCTTGGATATTTTCCCAAGAAGTCTATATAGACCTTCTGAAATGGACGCTCCGTTCGTACTTCTTCACCTATAGTTGGTCTCATTTCTCGGTTGGTATGTTTCGATTCCTTGCATACTGTGCAATTTCGAATGAAATTCCTTACTTGAATCGTCATTCGAGGCCAGTAGTAAAATTGCCTAAGCCTGTGTAATGTTTTGGCAACACCGCCGTGAGCAACTATCTCAGGGCTGTGTGCCTTTTCCACAAGTGTTGCAGTTAAAGATTGAGGAATCCAAAGTTTCCATGTTGTTTCACCATCCTCCGGTTCACAGCGCGTACGCTTGAATACAAAACCGTCATCCACTCGTAAATCGGGTAATTTTTCAGAATTTTCATTCACAGTTTGCACCAATTGAAGATACTCTGGAGACTCAAACTCCTTCGTTTCCATATCAAGCAATGTATTGTTTTCAGTACTTATCTCAGTGACGAATCTCGATAACGTATCTGCAACAACATTTTCGGATCCTTTCCGGTGTTCTATCTGGAAATCAAAAGATTGTAATTTTAAGGACCACCTTGCAAGTCTACCTGAAAGGTCTTTAAGAGACATCAGCCACTTCAAACTGGCATGGTCGGTTACCACAGTGAAGGGCATCATTTCTATATACGGACGAAATCGTTGCACGGCTAAAACGGCTGCCAAACATTCCTTCTCCGTAACGCTATAGTTACGCTGGCAGCTGTTTAGCTTTTGAGAGAAGTATGCTATGGGCCTTTCATTGCCCTCGTGGTCTTTCTGGTACAGCACTGCACCTACGCCAATTTCTGACGCATCGCACTGTACCCAGAACCGCGAGGAAAAATCTGGGTGTATCAACACTGGTGCTGTTGTGAGCGCTTGTTTAAGGTTAATAAAAGCTTCCATCGCCGCTGGAGTCATTGTGAACTTCGAACCTTTTTTCAGTGTATCGCTTAAAGGAGCAGATAAAGTCGCGAAATTCTGGATGAACCTTCGGTACCATCCTGCCGTCCCTAAAAAACTTCGGACCTCTCTGGGGGATTTCGGAACTGCTATTCGCTGTATTGCGCATACTTTATCTGGATTAGTCTTAAGTGTACCTCCGCCTACTAAAAATCCCAAATATTTCAGCTCCTTAAAACAAAATTTTGATTTCTTCAAACCTATAGTCAGATTTGCTATTTTTAAACATTTCGCAACCTCGTTCAAGACATGCATATGCGTTTCGAAATCTGGAGCGATAACCAAAAGATCGTCCAAATAAACAAAGACATTAGATTTGAGCCGCTGTGGTATGACTTTGTCCATAAGACGGCAAAGTCTTTGAGCAGCGTTGCATAGTCCGAAAGGCATATGAAGTGCGTGTTATCAAGGCGACTCAGTATTCCCTCTATATTCTGCAAGGGGTATGCATCTTTTATTGTGCGGTCGTTCAACTTTCTTGCATCTAAACAAAAACGGTTTTTGTCCGGTTTTCGAACTATCGTTACGCGGTTACTCCAAGGACTCTCACTTTCCTCGATCACTCCCAATTTTAGAATATTATCAACCTCAGCGTATACTAAATCTTGTACCGCTGGAGATATTGGATAGTGTCGGTCCTTAACTGGAATTGCTCCTTCCACTAACTGAATCGCATGAGTTTCTACGAGAGTTTTTCCCAGGCCGTGTTCCTCATATGACTTAAACTCTTTTTTTACTGCTTCTAAACGTTGCTGTTGTTCTGCGGTCAAAATATGCTGCTCAGGTTCCTCATTTTTTTCTTCGTCACAATTTTTGAAATGATAGCTAATTCTCTCCAAATCTATTTCTTCGACGCCTATTACTTCTGGTGCAAGTGAGAATTCTCTCCAGAAATCGATTCCAAGATACACCTCTTGCTCCAGACTTGGACACAGATAAAAAGTTATAAATTTTTCGAATTCTTTATATAAGACCGGAATCTTTATTTTTCCTATGATTGCATGTTTTTTTCCGCCCGCAGTCTTGACGGTGGATTAATATCTTTCAATGTTAGTATTCAGTTTCTCGGTTAATTCTCTGCATCCGCGACCGAGAATAGAGACCGAAGCACCTGTATCTAAAAATCCTTTAATTTTTATATTTCCAAATTGGACTTCCGCATATGCACGTGGATCTTTTTCATTAATATTATTCACAGCTTCTGCTATCAGCTTTCTAATATGCTTCCGTTTTGCAAAATTTAAACGTGCCTTCTGTACTCTTTTAGAAACCTGCCGCATACCGTTGAGTAGGCTTCCATTAAAAATTCGCTCTCTTTTTTCATAATAATTTTGAATTCTTTCTTCAATAGGCTTCATTCTAAATGTTTTCGGAATTATGTTTTTATTATTAATATTTTTTTTAAAAATAGAAATTTTCATAATTTTATTTGCAGACTCATCATTGGTGCATGCGATAATCTTTTCTGCTGCTGTTACATCTACAATTTTTCCGCGGGCGTCGTCTTGGAGCGCGCATCCCCCGCCGAGATCGCGTTCCTGCTCGCGTTTCCCAATGTGCAAGTGGGACATTTTGGAGTGATGACATCAGGGGTGCCGCATTTATAGCAAAATATTGCTCGCTGCAAAGACATGCATTCCATATATACGTGGCCGTTTTGCTTACAATTCCAGCATATCAAAACACGTTTTGTTTGCTGAGGATTTTGTTGCGATTGTTGCTGCTGATTTTGTTGATGTTGCTGCTGGTATGGTTTCTGAGAAGAATACGGTATTTTCGGACGTATTGTTTGAATTTCATCTATTTGTAAATCATCATGATAGCTGTGTTGATTGTCGTCTTCCTCAAAATCAATTTCATTGAGCTTATGGACTCGCTGCGGCCGTATGTATTTTTCGCCTTGATTGAGCGTTCCTCGCACATTCCGTCGATTAAAATATCGTTCAGCCTCTATGCACTCGCTACGCAGCTGGTCGACCGTATAGATGACCATAGGGTAAACCATCCGTGCTAAACTGTCTCTTAAATTTTGCTTGATTATTTTTATTATTTCGTAGTCAGGCACACCGTGGTTCAGTTTGGAGCGGAGTTTCAACATTGCATGAAAATATGCCTCGATAGCTTCTCCTGGCTGCTGCTTTCGCTCGTAAAGGTCCCGCATAACTTCGAAGTCAGTTCGCTTGTCTTTATATTGACGATACATCGCATGCTTAAGAGTGGGCCAGTCTGAAGTATCACTATTTGTCTTCACATACAGCCAGTACCATTCTTTCGCCTCCCCACTGACAAGTAGATGAAATTCTCGCATCACCTGATTCCATGGACAGCCATAATGGGCTACTAGAGTTTCTAGACGGAAAATGAAATCATCCACCGACAAATGTGCCGCATGCCCATCAAATGTTAAACCCCATTTATCAATTTTCACAAAATTAGATAAATGTGGAGACCACTGATTTTGTAATATTCGTGGCATACTAGCTGCTGTTGGCTGGCTGGATCTGTCGTGATCGTCTGCGAAGTGTTGTTGCTGTGGAGCTTGTGGCATTTGCTGTATAAATGTTTTCTGTTGTTGTGGTTGATGCTGCTGCGCCATCTGTTGCTGTCCCAAATAGAACGAATTTTGGTTTCTATTTGTCTGTTGTGGCTGCGCAGCTAAGTCTGGATATCGCCACTGTTCTACTTTCGTATTTCTCAGATTATATGTATCACATACGTTCTGATTAGCATTTGAATAATTACTTTTTTCTCTTCTAGGATCTTCTTTCGGCTGATTCATCAAATTTTGGCCTACACTTGGCTCGCCATCAGCATGCTCACTCTCTTTTCTCGGAGGCTTTGAGGATCTCTGTGCGGAACTATTATCCTGTCCTAAATTTTGGGTAAGGTTCAAATTCTTCACTAAGCTAGCCATGGCGATCTGCATTACTTCCATAATTTTATTTTCAAGCGACCTTTCTAGATAAGCTTTATATTGTTCATTTTCATTCCTCACTAAACTCGCGATATACTCTAAATTTTCTTTATTTAAAGTAGGACTAGTCCCACTACTCTGTCTGGTAACGTTTTTGTACGGATTATTTTGAGGTGGTGGCAAAGAAAAATTTTGTGCAGCATCTGCTGTAGCTGCAGTGTTGCTACTTGGATTCTTAGGAATCGCTCCCGTGTTTACTCCAGCAGCACCCTCACTGGCTGCAGTGACGTTTATAGTTTTAGATAAATCATAAAATGAGGTACCCGTACCCTGACCACCATCTTTTTTGGAACCATCCATCGCTATTATTTTACTAAAAGGACTGCTTGTACTAATTGAACGGTTAAAACCGTATTGATATTGACGCTTTTTTGACTCTTTTATTCTGTTTAATTCTATTGGAATTCTAGTCTGAATTTCAACTAGCTCTTTCGGGCTACTCATTGATTTCTACCAGTAATTCCTTTTTTTTTTAATTTCAATTTCTTTATACCAATTACTTTAAGTTAAAAAGGGGGTTTTCATGACCGAGCGAATATGCGTATTATAAGTAAGATTGTTGATTTTAATTTTGCGGATATTTTTGTATTTCTGCGTACTCTTATGGAGTTCATTATGTGGTAAAAATATCATGGTCGATAATGGTACTATATACGTACTAAACTTCATAGTTTCGTTTCTCCAAATATTTTTGCTATTATATCTTTTTAGGCCATGCAACTACTATGCAGCATCCAATACAGTGTACAACTTAGATCTGTTTTTAAAAGATTTTATCTCCTAAGGTTACACCATAAAAAAAAATGGTGAACTGCAACGCAGCACGAAATTTATGTCGTTTATAACACCCTTGCATTTAAAATTTTGTCATGCGGCTATTTCTTTTTTTTTTTTTTTTTTTTTAAGTCAAGGGCGCAACACCACTACCGACCCTACATTGCTCCCGTTTCGACACTTCCCAAGTCCAGTGCAATCAAGTTTTTGTTGTTGACGAACGTTTAATTACTGAGCCACTGGACCCATAAATGTCCCGAAATGAGGCAACCTATTTAATTATTCGACATCACGCTTTCAGCCCTCCCATCACACAGTGCTATTAGCATGGAATTGATAATTAAATCTCACTAAGCCACTGCGGTGTTAAAAAGACCAAGGACGGACGAATATTTTCTGTTCAGATTTTCTTTTTGAGAGGAAAAGTTCCATAAAAATTTTCATTAACGTTTATTACTTTAAAAATTGATGCCATTGGTATGTCATCGGCTCCTACTTCACGAGATGCATTTAGCTCCTTAGCAGTTGCTAGTCTAAGTCACCTAGATGAAATAAGAATCGATAAGATCCAACTGCTTGCGTACCAGATCTGTGCCTTATTATTATGACTCAGAATCTGTCTGATGATTTTACCTCCTGCCAAGTAAAAATTTTTGAGTTTAGTTACCATGTTGTCATATGGTAAAAACCTGGGATGTTAGCTGTTTTCAACCCTATTGAAATTATTTTGTTTGGGCGCCATATTGTTATAAGTCCCTTGCAATCGAACCAAAACGCGGCCCCGCCACGGCTAGCTTGCGGTTTCCAAGGGGGGTTGTTAACCCGCCGCGTTTGGTCGAGGGAGCAAACAATAAATTTCACTTCACAGGAAGTGAAATTTAAAATACGATCATATCTACACAAAAAAAAATATATCCATAAAATGCAAATGAAAGCTCAAAAAGAAATAGAAAAGAAAAAAATCTTTAATTTAAAAGGCATAATTAAAACCACCCTAATTTACCACACAAATGAAGGAATTCGGTGTTACTTTCCCGCGCACCCTCCCAACCTAGATTGCCATCGCCAATTTTATGGCAATCCCAAAACATCTTTTTTTACCGCCAACAAAATGGATCTTACCTTACATTTCGCCGGTCATGATTTCTAACCCCCTTCTTTTCGGAATATTACCAACAATTCATGCTGCTAGACTCATGTCATCTTCAAATTAATAGACCCTCGATTTTTGGTTTTCAAATCACAATTCACGTACTATATTTCTATATATTTTCTCTTCTCTTAGGCTCTACAAACGAAAACTTAGAACAAACGAAAATTCGCGATTTTTTTAACTATCTTAAAACTTACTAAGAAAAATTTGTCTGAAAAATGATTAAATATGGATTAATGTGAATATGTGTATAAATATAAATTTTAAATAAATATAGAATAAAGGCATGCACGATTATACGATATAATAAAATATATATATAAATTGTAACTGTAGGCTTTTATGTATATGCCAACACAAAATGGCTACGTGAATTTTTAATAAAATAACTAAAACTAACACAAATCTTTTTTTTTCTTCTCTTTAGAGCACAAATTTTGAACCTTTATATAAAAAAAACCTGTTTTCCAACGCTCATCCAAGGTTGAAAATAAAATCAATTCACTTCCTATCTAATCCTAGAAGAGCTCTCTGAAGATTTCAAGGCTATAGAAATCCCTCAACTTAAATTCGAATTCCCCAAGGATTTCTCCTTTTTTTAAAGTTTCAATATTTGGTTCTCTTTTGTAACTTTTTTTTTCTTAGGTATACTGATAAAATATTTAAACTAATATTTCAGCTATTGCAGCCACTGTTTCGTTCGGTTCGAAACTTTAAATTTCTTCAATACGCTCTCTGGCGAGCTCTTCTCTTTCGGATTCTTATGTGATTCTCAGGCAATTGGGGAACTATTTTCACTTCCGGTCTCGCTCAGCTATGCTTTAATTTTTTTGAGAGCTGCCTTATCCACAGGGTGTTATGGTATTTTTTTTTTTGTTTGTTTTGTGCTAACACTTAACATGTAACTAGTACATGTATATAGATATAAGAAAAAACTGACAATTGTGGCTGACCTTTTTGTCCTTCTGCTCAGCACGGATTTGGACGTCCTTCTTTTTTTCCGCCTATGAGGCAGCCACACTATTAATTAACAAAAGTAACATACATATATGTACATACATGTAGATATCAAATTAAATGCACTAAGCACAGTAACTTACATTGTCTATTTGTTGTCTATACGTATGTAGGAAAAATTAAGTATATTCTTCTGCAGCTTTATTTTTGAAGATCAGGTAGGTCCTGCACTACATTGGAGGAAGGTTAATTATGAATATTTTCCGATTCTTGTTTTCTATTTTTTTGTAATTTTATACCTTTTATATGATTTTACAAAAACTTATGCACTTTCCTTTAAACCGATGGTAATTTACACAATTCCGGCACTTTTATAATTTCCCTTACGTGGAAGTTGATTTTAAAATAAAACTTAAGACTTTAATCATATAAAAAAAACTTTAATTAACCGGACACGATTTTACTTAAACCTTTTCCGATGCTGCAGAAATCACTTATGACCTTAGGCGCAAAAATTTTCTGTTGCCTAGCAAAATCTTAAATTTATTTCAACAGTTCCTATATACATCCTAAATACAATACATATAATTACATGAAACATAATATTAACACAATAACTTAGATGATCATTGACCCGCACTAATACTTCGATTCTTCCTAAGCCATGTATATCCGGCTTGCTCATGCATTTGTTGCATCATTTTGTTGCCAGCAACCTAGTCGGTTTGCAGTGCCAGAACATTGAAGTCCCAAACCTTTTTTAGAAAACATCCCTGCTTCGTGAACATTGTATTCTGTTCCTCAGGGCTGGCGTAAAACATTTGTTCTGACATCTGTCAAACACAAGGTAATGATGGCTGCCTGTAAATCACATTTACAGAGCAAGATAAAAAAAAATACCAGAAATCAATTCGCAGCGAACAAAAACCAAAATCGAGAAAACAAAACTCTAAAAATAACTCAAAACTAAGACGAGAACACAAGCATAAATGGAATTTTGGATAAAAAGACAACAAAATATTGAAATTAAAAATCCGAGCAAAAAAATTACTAAGCTAATAGTGGAACACTTCTGGTGGATTCCTGGGGCAAATTGTTTTGGGATTTGTGTGACCAAAAACGCACACGCAACAATATATGTAATTCTAACTACGCTCTTTTTTGTCCATTCCGTATGTAATGATTATAATAACCTTTGTCATCTTATTACACCCGTGGACTCTTACAATGTTATAAAGCAACAAATAATTATATATCTTAATTCTTGAAATTGCTTATTTTCCTATGTTTCTGCTGCACAGCCTATGGGCTTAGTAAAAATTTTATTTAATTTGTGATCACATATTGCTCAACCCATATTTTCGTTTCAAGAAATAGTGCAGTCCCGGTCACCGATTCGTACGATAGTCGGATGTCCCTCACACGTACGGTTTCGCTGAACGCAGTGCTGTTACGCGGATGCGCCTCTCGTTCGGTCAGGCGGGTAAGTGGGACCACAGCGACCGATCGCAAAAAAAAAAAAAAAATACCATTCTTACCGGTTTTTCGACTACAAATTGATGTCTGTTCAGATTGATCATTCAAGAAGAAAGGAAAGATCTCTCTTCAAGGAAGTTAGATTTATCATTTTTTTCTTAATTTTCAATAACACTTCAGTGGCAATTTGACTGCTCTGATAGTTTGTAAGTAGAACACTTTTTAGTGCTGCCAGAAAAAAATCTTAAAAATTAGCAAAATTTCTAAAGTTCATGAAAATTTTTAAAATTCGAAAAAATAATTATTTTCATTGAAACTGACCATTACAGCTATCAAGAGAGTTATGATATACACCGCTATTTCATCAAATAGGTTTTAAAATGGAATATTCAGACATAACCACAACTCAATATTAACAAAAAAAATGGCATGCGGCACTTTTGCTATCAGCGCCTAAATTATGAAAGACAGTCCCACATACCAAAGTAATGTTGTTGTTGTAACTTGTTGTAACTGTAGTAGGTTGTTGTTGTTGCTGTTTTTATTGTTGTTGTCCATAAATATATAGTGTTCTTAAGAATTTATTAAATACAATTTTTGCTATCCAATAAGGATAATATGCAAAATTTTAGAACAAATAATAAATTATTCCATAGAAGGATAAATTGGGTTTCTTTACATATTAAGCAAGTTATAGGATATTAACACATTTTTTCGAAAAAATAATGGTTTAAAAAAAAAACCTGGTCAAAATTTCAGAAAAATCGTCATATCTCCTATTTATTCAGAAGCTCCAAACATATAACGATTTTTTCAAAAGCTATGTCCACAACTTTCGATGGTTTTAACTCTGAAACTAAATCCGAGCGTCAATTTTTGATTACATATTTATTTTTACAATTAAAGAACTTATAAGACAAATTTTGGTTTAGTGATAATTGACGAATGGAAGCAAAAATAAACTTAAGCCAACATTTTTAGTACTTATAGTCTCGATTTCCTGCAATTGTCCCAGAAAGAAACTGCTTCCTCAATCTTACATTTTTTTCCTGGTGGCGGTGCGCAGCTGCTAGAAGGTAATTATAAAAGTAATAATAAAAGTAAATAATCTAGCACGTTTGTTTTTTTTTTGTTGTAATCATTGCGAAGAGACTTCTATTGTTTTTTGGAACTCTCTGCTGTAAATTTTATTCCATTTTTATCTAAAAATTTTAAACAAAAACAATGTGTTTTCAGCTTGTTATTAACGCTGTCCCGATCTCTTCCCAAAGCAGATCCTTTTTGTGGACATTCAACGAAAGGACGTACAGACAATTATGTTTGTGCACTTCTATTAATAACTTGTTTAAATTCTTCAATTTGTTTTGTTTATTCCTTTTTACTTAAAGTTCTAATGAAATTTTAATTTATACTTGTTTTCCTTTTCGCTCACTTAAAATTGACACTACTATTTATTTATTTTATTTATTGATTTATTGAAGTCTATCTTGTATGTACATATTTCAGAATGATATAATTTCAAGTTCAAACCAGAAGTTCTTATGAACTAACGTTAAACTAGCAACTAAATAACAGAAAATTTTAGATTATATTACAATGAATTATATAACTAAAGAGTGAATAAATTTGCACAAGATCATTGGAAATGCAACACTGATAACTCTTCTGTTCACATTTAAATTTGTATTATGTGCTATGAGAATTATGTTAAACGTGAAATTGGCCTTACGCTGTTAATAGTAAGTGATTTAAAATCAAAGTAAACTTATATTGACAGATTGGGTAGCCATTAAAGTGAAGAAGAAGGGAACCATTTAGCTCGCTGCTACCATTATTATTGTACTACGATTGTATCATGGCTAAGACTTTATTTTGCTAATGAGTTCTTTGTCTATGATTCTGAAAGCTTTCATAATTTTGTATATAGGGGATCTAGTTAATAATTGCAAGTTTAAGTCAAAATGGAAAGTGATAATAGCTCAATTGAAAAGTTTTATCTAAATGAAATTGAAAACAAGCGACTAAGCAGTACTGATAATACATCTGATACTAAAAATAAAACTAACATGAATCTATGTGACACCGATATAAATCCTAAGAGCATTACAACTGAAACTGACTTTACTGAAAAATCATCAGTTTTCTCCTCAAGCCAATCGCTTTCTTTAAGCCCAGATAAACAGCATAAAACTGAGCTTTTAAAATTAAACGTCCTTGGAGAGCGTCAAAGATTTGAAAACAAACTTTGTGTGCAAATGAACTTACATTGTCCAGCTGCACAAGCTACAATAAGAGATGATATTGCAAATGAAAACAAAATACAATCTGAAGCAAAAGATGACAGATTATATGACGAAGAGTTCGTTTTCCTTTCAGCAGATGGTGATTTATCAAATATTTCATCAAGCGTAATTTCGGCAGGTTATAAAGATAAAGAAAAAGCTCCAGATGGACTATACTTAAGTAAAAGTTTGCCAGAATTATCTAAAATGAATGCTACCGAAACAGACATAGTTTCAGAAACAGCGTCCTCAAATTATCTAAAAGATACCGTTGATAGTATTGATACACACTTAATAGTACCAGTAGAAATTAATAGCACGTCTAGTTCATCTCTGACGACTTCTAAACCCAGTGTACAAGCTTATGATAATGCATATAATGCGATTGCACTGGGTTGTGTTGGCAGCCATGTCACTCCAATAATATCTAAAGCAGCTAACACTTCTATTGTTAACCGCAGTTGCACACTGAAGAACAAACCAATTATTCTGACAGCAAAAACTCGAATGTCAGAAATTACGCAAACAACAGCTAAAGTTTCTATTGGCAATACAACAATATCAGTACCACTTTTGAAACCTGTCAGTTCGGCACAAATTATGCAAAGTTCGGGAGATCAAAAAACCCCATTAAAAAGTGCAACAATTGATGAATACTTTGGTGATCAACAGCAAAAACAACTCCTAGCACAGAACAACACAAAACATACTAGAATTTTAAACGTGAATCGTTCACAAAAGTTAAATCCTACTATTGTTTCATTGTCGCATTTTAAAATTAAACCATCAAGTAATGCGAAAATTGTACAAGCAACTGTCGTCAGCAAAAAGTTGCAAATGCCAAATACGACAGACTCCAATGATAAAATACAATTGATAGCCGACGCAACATCTAAAACTAAATCAAACTGTATACAAAATATTTCATATTCGAAGCTTTCTGGCAGTAATGTGTTGCAAGATGTTCATCATTCAACTGAAAAAACAATGAAAACTGAGCAAATGTTACATAAAAGTAATGTATTGAATACGACCGAACAGATGGCCGATATTTTACATAATAATTCCTCGGATGATCTGGTTAAATGCGATACATCCCTAATAATTAATAAACTTAGTTCTCAAAATACATATCAAAGGGATTTCAACAATAGCACGCATTCGATAGCTGTTAAGAGCAGATGCAATGACTCTGCTATGGAATCTAAAACTGATATTCAAACCCACAGTGAAATTCGTGAAATATCAGGTACTACAGCAGTGAAGAACGTATTAGCTTCTGTTTCTTTACCAATACAACCGCTTTCTCCGCTTTCAAAAAGCTCAGAAATAAATAGTACTATATTAAAGAAAATAAATTGCAATATAAGTCCGAACAGTTCAAGCAATAAAGTTTTTGAAGTCGTTCCACATTTTTTTACTAAATCTATAACTGGTTCAACTTTTACAACTCGTTCATCTGTATCGACTACAATGTTTGAACCAACAACGCAACGAATTCCAACTTCTATTTCACTAAGCTGTTCTCCAAGTAAGAGATCTACGTCTTTGTTAAGTGTTCCTAGGACAATATCTCTTATGCTTTCCAAAAGTTCAAATAACCAACATATCCCTACAACAATTCCAATGAATATAGATGCATCAATAGAGAATGCAATTGATCAAAACATAACAGACCAAATAACTAAAAAAATTAGTTTTCCAAAAATGATAACGTTAAAAAAGTCACCTGTGATTGGTATTCCTATGGAAGATTTTCAAAAGCCATTTCATATAATACCTATATCTTCAAATTTACCACAAGGCTCTGCACTCCAAGGTGCGTGTTTATTCGAGGAACCAATTCAAAAAAAAGAATTACAATCTTCCTTAAAAAAACCACAAGTTCCTCATTCTTCCGATATAAACAACACTGATGCTGAATTCCGATTAACAACTACACCGGAGTCTACTTACAAGCGCACTAGCGTGGACACAGAAACAACCGCACAGTCCGTTTTGATAAGAGGACGTGAAAACTTGAGAAACAGTTTAGCAGTAGCACTAAGTGTTAGTGCTAATTCAAAGAATACTACTTGCAATGTAATACGAGAAACTACTCTAAACAAATCTCAAGTGGAAAAACCAATCCCAGCTATTTCGAAATCACTTCAACAATCTCCGTCTAAGGCAGAAGATTCGCAAAATATACTACTAAAGCAACTTTTGAAAAATACATCTTCAAACAACGTTCATACCGTACCTATTACCTCATCAACAATTGCTTCAGTTTGCAGCCAACCTCTATCCAATAGAAAAATTATAAATATACGTGCGCCTAGCTTAGGCTTAGTAAGTTCACTGGAGGCTCAACTTGCTCGGCCCGTTATACCGCCTGTAACTGAAACTACTGTCAATATTCCTTCCTCTAGCTGTGCGTCGATGGAACACAAAATAAGAAATAGAAAAGAGATAGAAAAGAATGAATTTGAGAGTGATATAAATAGTAAATTATCGGAAAACATGAAGCAATCATTTCAGAAGATTTCTAAGGAAACATCATTTGTGTCAAATCCAAAGTTTTTTTCTTCTAATAATACATCTAAATTTTCTGCAAAAACTACAGCTTTATCGAGTATTCCTATTTCAAATGTTAATATATCTCCTACTATAAATTTACCAGATATTTCTGTATCTATGTATGAGAGTGCTGCAAGTGCAAATTCACTAGCTGTAGAAGTAAATAAAGGAAATACATTTGGAATTACTGAAAATAATATCAACCGTGAAACCAACATCACACATAAGAACAAGTAAGTGTCATTTCTGAAATTGTATTCAATTTTCGTTTTGCATTAACACGAAAAATGATAACAAAAAACATTCATGCTTTACCTCTGTTTTTAATTTTTGTTTATTGCATTTAGTGGGAAAGAATGCAGACAAATCAATTTCCTTCATTTTTTGTTTTTTTTTTTTTTTTTTTTTATTGATCAATACTCAGACAACTATACAGGTATAAGAGTAGTTTAAAAAAGAGAAATTTTAAGATAATAATGTAACAAATGAATTACTTATTGCAATTTTAACTATATACAACATTAAATTAACTATATACAACATTAAATTTCAAAATTTTTTACATAATTCTTTAAATTTTTCTTGAAATATGCTAAATTATTGCTATTCGATAAATTTGTTGGTAACATATTAAAAACTTCAATTGCAGTGTTCAGTAGACCATATCTGTTTCTATTAGTCCTTGATTTTATTGATCTGATTCTGGAGTGTCTTCTGGTGTAGTAACTATGAATTTGATTTCCAATTGTTATTTCTGTGTTGTTTTTGATGCAGTTGTATTTTATTTTATATATGTATTTAGCTTTTTCGATGAAAATAATTTTGTTTAGATTCAATGAATTAGTTTTGGTGAAGACTTCAGCCGTAGGTGTGCGAAAAGGTATGTGGTACAATGCCTTTAAAGATCTACACATGATTCTCTGTATATTATTGAGTAAGCCTTCGGTACAATGCGATGTTACTAGAACTCCATACGTTATTTTCGACATAACATGGGCGTTATATATTAAACTTGCTATTTTCGTGTTTATAAAATCAAAGCGTCGAATTGCACCAATAAGTGGAATGATTTTATTTTTTATTTTTATCCAGTGGGAATTCCAATTCAATGCATCATCAATGACTACTCCGAGATATGAAACTTCAGTTTGTCGCTGTACTTGCTCACCATTTATTCTTATGTTTATATTTATTTCAGCTTTGTTTTTTTGCTTGAAGAGCACATAGGTTGTTTTATTCGCATTCAGTTCTAGCCCGTTCCCTTTTATCCATTTGTTGACTTCTACAAGGTCGCTACTGATTATGTTCTGTAGCATAATATCTGTTTTTGCATTATATATAAGTGCAGTATCATCAGCATAAATAGCATAATTGGCCGCAATATTTACAGAGCTCAAATTATTAACATATAATATGTATAAAGTTGGACCCAGTATAGAGCCTTGCGGAACACCCATTTTTAAGTTTAAAGAATCGCTAAGATGTCCATTTACCTTGGTCATCACAGGTCTACCAGATAGATAGCTCGCGAACAGCCTGCGGGCAATACCCCTAACGCCTATATCACTCAAATGGTCCAACAGAATTGAATGGTTGACTACATCAAAAGCCTTTGACATGTCTATAAAAACCGCAGCTACATAATTATCTTCATCAAGATTTTTATTTATTGTATTAATTGTTTCAGTTATAGCTGAAACTGTGCCACTACATTTTTGGAATCCATATTGAAATGGAACAAATCCAGCAGTTTTTGTTATAAAATCTCTTAGCCTTATGTCAATTACTTTTTCAAAGATTTTCCCCAAAACAGGTAGTAACGATATTGGTCGATAATTGTTGACATCTTTTGGATCACCAGATTTGTAAATTGGAATAACCACCGTTTTTTTAATAATTTCTGGATATTCTCCTGTACTTAAACATTTATTTATTAACCTTACTAGAGGTCGCTTAATTAAGTCTGCAATCAATTTGATGTCAGACACGGTTATATTATCATATCCAGGGGCTGAGTTGGATTTCAGTTCTGATATTATTTGTACCACCTCTTCTTCTGAAGTAGGAGTCAAGAAAATCGAACGCAGGTTTATTTTATTTCGAGTGGCTTGGATACAAGAATTATCAAAACAATGTGTTAGCTTACTTCCTGCCTCAATGAAATGTTCGTTTAACGCATTTGCAACTTCTACACGATCAACTGCAGTTCTTCCATCAATATTGATTTCAGGACCAATTATTTGTCTGTTTTTACTAATATTTAAACCTTCTTTTATAACACTCCAAATTTTACGTCCATCAGTACCAGCAGATTCTACCTGAAAATTAAAATAGTTCTGTTTTGCTGCTCTTATATCTTTTTTAATATCAGCTACTAACTGTAGATATGCTGTTTTTATGTTCATATCATTAGGAGATGCCTTTTGTTTTTTAAATAATTTATTCCGTTTTTTTACTTTCTTAACTATTTCTGCATTCATCCAGTTATTTTCACGAGTTCTAATTGTTTTTTTACTAGTGCTCTCTGTTTTAGCTGATTTAATCAGTTGCATTAATTTCTCCAGGGTGATTGATTCATCATTAAGATTATGTTCGCTCAGATATCTTCTAAAACGTGTCGCAGACAATTTTTGATATTCTCTTTTAACCATATTAACATTTTCTTTTGTTTTTCTGTCCAGAGTAAAGATCAGTGCCTTGTGGTCGGAGAATGAGCAATCTTTAATATGTAATTTATAATCAAATTCAGCAGCATTTAAATCAGAGACTACATGATCAATTATTGTGTTTGATGTTTGAGTTGTTCTAGTACCCGAGTCAGTTGTAATGGAATTAGCTATTTGTAAACCATTCGCTACAAGAACTTCAATGTATTGCTCAGACTTTGCACTATTTAATAAGTCAATATTGGTATCACTAAGAAATACATTTTTTTTGTGTTCTGATAAAGACTTATCCAAGAACATTAGAAATTCATTTTCATCTTCATTTGGAGCACGGTATGCTGTAAAGATTTTCAATTTAGCTTTTCGATCTTCTAGTTTTATCATAGTGGTGTTGTATTGCTTTGATTTAAAAACAATGTTAAAGTTTATATTATTTTTTACAAAAATACATGTACCACCAGCCCTATTAAATTCTCTTGTATTATGTACTGCTGTGTATCCATTCATGTTAATATATTTAGCTTCATTTGCATAGAGCCATGTTTCATTCAAAACAATAATATCGAATTCCGAAAAACTATGATTGTATGCAATAAGATCAGTTAATTTGTGTCTTAACGTATGGATGTTGAGAAATAATATTTTTAAAAAATTCATTTGTATATTCATATTTGATATGAGATTTTTTCAAGATGATTTTGCAATCTACGAGCATACATAGGACATAACTTGTCTCTGGAATCATGATTGCAGTTTACCTCTACTCCTTTTATCCTGCCATTGCTTTTATCCTTTAAACTTTCGTTAAATTTAACGCAATTAACACAATTCACACGATCACTTTTACAAGTGGATACGTGGTGTTCTCCAGCACACTTAGCACACGCTAATTTATTATTGCAGTCGTTTCTTTCTCCCGATAAATGCATAGATTTGGCTTTATGATTAAACCCTTGACAATTGAAACATTTAAGTAAATCAAAACATTCCCTAACCATGCATCGATTCCAGCCTATATTAATTTTTCCCATTTCTTTTATTTTGTGAAAATGTTTCAGATTATTAAACCGTCTTTTCGTATTATATAGTCTCATTATTTTTATTTCACTTTCATGAAAACCATCATTTTGTGCTTTTATTTTGTTGATCAGTTCATTTTTGTTCATGTCTTCCGAAATGTTCATAATTAATATTTTTGGTTTTTTGCAGGCAGGAATTATTACTTCATAATCTTCAGATAACTTTTTTTCATTTCTTGTATTAGCTTTTGCGAGTGATTTTCACTTCCACATTTTATTGCAATACAACCGTTTTGTTTATTTCGAACTGCATTTATGTTCATTCCTGTTGGGTCAATATTTTCCTTCAACATATCTCTTGTCTGTGTGCATTCTTGTTTGTTTTTCGGCTTCACTAACACAGTCGCATCTCCACTCTTTTTCAGCATATCAGCATAAGAATTTTTTAGAACAGCTGTGTTTGGAGCACTTACACATGCGTTTTTAAACTCAGAGCTTATTTTTTTCTTTATGTTTTCTCCATTCTCATTTAGTTTGCTAATAATCTCTATTTTGCTATTTTCAATTTCCGCCATTATTGTTTTATAGTTATTGCCCAGTGTTTCAACAAATTTTATGCAACAATTACACAAAAATTTTATATTTTTTTTTGTTTCAATTAAATTGACATCATATTCAGTAAAATCATTCTCAACCATAATATTTGGATCACTGCATTTTTTGGCGTGAAAGACTTTATGGCAAAAACCGCCACACTTCAACAATTTTTCATTTCTTGAAATGGTTTTTTCACCTTTTCCACAAACCATGCTCATTTTTCTTTTCTATATTTCGCTCCAAGTCATTTAACACCAATTTTTTATAAGTCTATTTGCAAACACTTTTCAAATACTTTTAATATGATATTTGCACTTTTTTCCCTATAAATTTAAATTTTATAAAATTTAAAATTAATTGACACAACTCTGATGCGCGCTCTCCAAGAGAACCAAAATTTATCAAAATTTATCAATTTTTTAATCCTTGATCTCTTGAACTGACACTAATTCGTTCATTTTAAAGACGCCTGAATTTGTCGGTGCCAAAATTTTACAGTTTCTTTTTTGGATCAAAAAGGAATGTGAAATGAAAAAGCAGTGATGAAACAACAAACACTGATTACTTTTCTTTACCTTCTATGTATCATCAAATTGCTTTTATGCACGGGAAAATAATTAAAAAATGGACTTCAAAAACGATATATCGCAAAAGTTCTAGCATCGCAACGCTCTCACTCTGTAGGCTTTGCATATATGTAAATAACTACCCATGCAGTGTTTTATAGAAAATTTTCGCTTATATCAAATTTTATCTTATGGTGCATACTCTGCACGAAACCTGAGGTGCAATATAAAATATGTGTGCTCTTTTAAAATAAATCGATGCGTATCAACTTGCGGTTTGGAAACTAAAACAATAATATTACAATATATACAAAATATACTTACATTTCTTATCATAAGTCACATATGTACTTGTAAATTAATTAAAATTTCGTAAATACTTTCACCAATCCGTGTTTGTAGTTTGTGTTTACAAACTGCAAGTTTATCTAAATTCTAAATTTTTTTGAATTCTGTTCTACCACAAAGAAGAATTACTTCAAGTTTCTTCGTATTGCAAAAATTTCTCACAAAGAAAATATTAGTATTTAAATTTTCTAAATAGCAGTTTTTTTTAAAGCAATAAATTAAAAAAATTGCTTTTAAAAAATGTCACTGTGACATACATATCGTCCTCTCAGAATGTATGTGTCCTATCCGCAAAAACATGAAACGGAGCATGAAATGCATTTTAAAGTTATTTAGTCTGCGATTTGTGATTTAAGGAGTATTAATGTTTTTTTTATTATTATTTTGCGTTTCTGTAATTATATACACGGTATTTGAAAAAATTTTATTGAAACCGACCTTAAGGTTTTTTGTAAATTGTATTTTAAAATATCATAATTTGCAGTTAGGACACAAAAATTTCTAAAACTATTTGAATTTGTATGGGTTTTAACACATGTACTGTGAAACTCCACGTAAAATGTATGATAAGTTTGATCCAAAACAAACAAAAAATTTTTTTTTAATGCGTGAACATGGTTGATGGCGGGTATAGAAAACCAGTTACCTACATATCGTCACCCAACATCCAAAAAGCCGTAACCATAAAAAATTCAAAATCGAGTTTTTGTTTGATTGTGATGCATTTGACTAAGCAACAACTCCCACAAAATTTTTAAATCATATGTTCAATAATAAAGACTTTACTAACGAATTTCAAAAGGCCGTAACACAAGCTTTTGAGTTCTCTCTGAGCGTTGATGGGGACGCACGCATAGAGGGAGCTCTTGAATTAAAAGTAGTTAATATTAACCTCTAATTGCAAATAGTTTTTCACTTGAATTGTACAATTCTTTGATTTGAAACAAATTTAATATATTTGAAGTGAAAAAAAAACATGAAGTGCGGTTTATGTAATCTTGAAATCGACAGACAAGACGTTTCACGGAAAGTGCGCCAAAATCAAAAATATAAGTGTAGTAGATGTGTTACTCAACGCAAAAAATCAATTCTTGAGGATACTCAAGTTTTCTTATCTCCCAACATCATCGTCTCTTCTAAGAATGCTAGTCCTCCAACTGGATCCGGAAACATCATCGCCTTTTCTGGAAACAACAACATGCATATTGCATCGTCTTCCTCTGCACCGGCGGCATCGTAGTATTTTCTAAAAAAGGCACAAAATAGCGCGGAATAAAAAAGTACAATTTGAAAGGTTCAGACATTATTTGTTATAATTGTGGAATCTCGAGTGTTTATTATATTTTTTTGGAACTATAAATTACATATGTATACAGTAAGGGCCTTCATTGAAGAATTTTCGGGATTTTTGGATAGTCAAACCTGTAAAAATATTGTATTGGTCTGTGATTATAATATTAACATTTTAATTGATTCACCCGAAGTTGTACATTTCAAATCAGTTTTATCATTTGGTTTTGCTACGTTGCTGACGCAGCCTACTCGGTCAAATTCTTGCTTGGGCCGTATATTTATAAGGCTATGTAGAAGTAATCGTATTGTTTATAGTGCTGCGGCTTACGACTTAAGATTATCAGATCACTGTTTGACAACTATCCAACTTGATTGTAGTGTTTCCACAATAAAACAGCCGGATAATATTGTAGCCAAGAAAATCCATTTTAATGTTCTTAGGGCACAATTAAATGTTGAGTTTTGAGATGATGTTTTTACCGCACAAAGTCCATCTCATGCATTCAATCTGTTTGTTAACAAACTACAATTGCACATTTATAATAGTATCGAAATAGTAAGTAAAAATAAACATTTAATGTGTGTTAAGCCATTGATGACTTTTGCGTTATTAAAAAAAATTAAAAAGAAACGTGCTCTGTGCATCCCAATATCTTAAGACTTAAAACTTACTATGATAAATTGTGCCTAGAACTCAAAACTGAGATTCCATTTGGGAGAAACAACTACTATCAAAATCGTCTGACTGAAAGTGCTGGCAACTCCAAAAAAGAAAGGTGTATTGAAAACGAAATTCTTAACAGAAATACTTCTATCGTAGACGTCGCATTAACCAGCATCAACGCAATAGTATCTGATCCTTTGGAAGTTGCTAATTTATTCAATGAGTTTTTTTCTAGTATAAGTTCATATCCAGAATGAAATATTAATTCAGCACATCAATTTGATAGCACATTATGCCAAGATAACAGTCAGTCGGAAAGTTTTTTCTTCGAACCGTTCACTACTTTTGAATCACATAAAATAATATCTTCACTTAAATCATCTACTTTTGTTTCCTTTGATAAGATCTCCAGTTTGATACTGAAAATCATTTCTTTTCATGTTTCTGATGTTTTATGTTATATTTTCAATCTAAGTGTTCAGTTAGAGATTTACCAGAAGCTTTAAAAAATGCGGTTGTAATGCCACTCTATAAAAAGGGTGATAAGACGTTATTAAATAACTATCGCCCTATTCCTCTATTATCTGTTTTTTCAAAGGTTTTTGAGAGAGGCATAAAATCTAGATTATTATCTTTCTTAGATAGGACACATTTTCTCGGTGAATTTCAATTTGGTTTCAGAAATGGAAAATCTACTCAAGGAGCACTAAAATAACTGGTGAATTATGTAACAGCCTAAATAAATCTGAAGTCCCTGCTTTCTTATTCGTTGACGTCACGAAAGCACTTGACATGGTGGATCACTCACTATTGTTAAATGAATTATATAATACAGGCTTTAGAGGTTTTATGTATAATTGGTTTGAAAAATCTTAAGCAAATCGTAAAAATTGAGAACTGCTACATTTCTGAAAATTTTATCAACCTAGGTGTTCCACAAGGCTCTATTTTGGGGTTTATTCTTTATATATATATATATATGTCAACAAAGAACATAAAACAAAATTCATGTTATATAACAAAAAATTTTTCCATTTTTGATAACTTCCCAATATATTATAATATCATTCGCCGAATTGCATGCAATATTGTTTAAATTCTACTAGCCAAAGCTCAAAAACTTTTAATGAAAATGTAAGTTGTTCCGATAGTTGCTTTAGAATTACAGTGGCGAGCAATACTGGTCGGATGTTTGTCAAATCTGAGTTCTTTATTTATTACACTTAACATATAACAACACAAAAAGTAAAACTAGTAAAGGTGTTTTCTTCGGCCAGGCCGAAACTCACATACCCTACACTGCATTGAAAGTACTTTTTAAATAGATATTAAAAAATGTTGAAGAGGTTGAATAAGTCGAAAATAATGTTAAAAGGTTCAAAAATGTTGAAAAGTATTGGAAAGAACTGAAAATGCTGAAAATATATAAAAACCATTGAAAAAAGTTGAAAGAAATTGAATAAGTCGAAAAATAAAAATGCTGAAAAATTAATAAAAGAGTCGAAGAAAATGTCGAATAAAATTGAATGGGAAAAGGTAAAAGGTTGAAAATGTCAAACGAACATGGGAAATGTTGAAAAAAATAGAATAAAAATGAAAAACACGAAATATATCACGCCCACTTCTCCAATTCCGCCCACTTTTGATTCAATAAATGACATTCGTGATTGACATAGTTTGCGATATGTGCCGTAATTATTCTTAAAATTTAGGGCGGTGACACACCCACTGGTACAATACAGTCCGATTTTGATCCAAAAATAGCCTTTCATAAACAAACCTCTTACACCAAATTTCAGTATGATTGCTCATATATTTCGATAGTTATGCCACTTAAGGTATTTTAATTGCATGGAAGGTGCCACGCCCACTGTTGCTATTTCAAAAGCTGCTGATTCATATGTACCTAATACCCAGTAAACTACTTACATCAAATTTCAGATCAATTGCTCCAATAGTTCACTTAAAATAGCACTTACAACTTTATGTTAATGAAGGAGGTGACACGCCAACTAATTCAATCTTGTCAAGTTTCATTGAATTTCAGAGCTTATAGTAACCGACACCTCTACACAAAATTTTATGAGGATTACTCTCATAGTACACACCCACCGGCACTATTGTGCCAAAATTTTGAAATATTAAATTTCATAACGATTGCGTTGTTAGTTCTCTTTTTTTAACGTTTATAAATATTGTAGGCTGTGCCACGCCCTTTAAATAAATTTTCCGAAATATTGACAAAACTTGTATTGATAACTACTTTCAGTAGTATCATCCCTAAAATTTTTATGAAAATCGTATGTGCCAATTTGGAGCTATACGAAACCCAAATTTTCAATTACTAAAAAGTGTCACGCCCACTTTTACATGCGCAGCTCAAGATTTATAAGATCTAGTTTTTCAATCGTTGTTTGTGGTATGTTGGTCCAAGCAATCTGGACACGTTCCCATAGCTCGTTTACATTTTTCGGAGGAAAATCGTACTGACACAATGTTCTTTTAATAATTGCCCACAAATTCTCAATTGTATTGAGATCTGGGCTTTGTGCAGGCCATTTTAATATTTTAAATGGTTAGTTTTCAAGCCACTCTTTCACAATTTTTGCAGTACGTTTAGGGTCTCCATCTTGTTGGAACACTATTTCCTCAATAGGATACGCACACTGATCAACAAACTCAAGCAAATAGGTTTGCAAAATATTAAGGTAGTCTTCTTACTTCATTATTCCTTCTATTTTATGGATAGGACCGACGTGCCACCAAGTAAAACATGCCCACGCCATTATACTCCCGCCGCCATGTTTCATAGTTTGTTTGACTTGGTGTTGCTGAAGCTGCTTACCGGGTCGGTGCCAATAATAAGATTTACCATCCGATAAAATACGATTAATCTTCGTTTCATCAGACGCGTTTCCAGTCCTCAACAGACCAGTTTTTGTGTTGGCACCGACCCGGTGAGCAGCTTCAGCAATACCAAATCAAACAAACTATGAAACATGGTGGCGGAAGTATAATGGCGTGGGCATGTTTTACTTGGTGGCATGTCGGTCCTATCCATAAAATAGAAGGAATAATGAAGAAAGAAGACTACCTTAATATTTTGCAAACCTATTTGCTTGAGTTTGTTGATCAGTGTGCGTATCCTATTGAGGAAATAGTGTTCCAACAAGATGGATACCCTAAACGTACTGCAAAAATTGTGAAAGAGTGGCTTGAAAACCAAAAATGCGAAATCGTCCAAAAGGTCATATACATAGGTATGTACAGCTCCGTGCAACAAATCAGGAACACTATATAAGTATTGAAGCTTTTGGTAATATTGATATTTTAATTATAAATAAACACTGAAATTTGTTGGGAATTAGATTGAATTACCTTTCTTAAAAAACCATTATATCTTAATTTACCAAAATTTTTAAGATTTTGTCAAAAGCTTAAATACATAATCAACGGAGTCGTGCATATAATTAGGGACACACCAATTTTTTATATTCTATGTTGTATTTTATTGGAGTTTTATCAATATTTTGTAGCAAATTCCTTGTTGTCAGTTACTGCTTGACATTTGCGAGGCATTGAATCCATTAAATTCTCTCAAACACTGCTTGGATATATGTTCTCAATTGGATTGAGATCAGAACTGAAAGATGGGCAGTCCAATACAGTAAGTTGTTGACTACTAAACTATTGATTGACCTCCCGAGCGGTGTGCTTCGGATCATTGTCTTGCTGAAATCTCCAATTTACGGGAATATTTTCATCCGATCAATGCAGCATTACACTCTCAAGGACTCCAATATATTGGAATTTGTTCATAATACCCTCAAATTTTCGCAGTGGGCTGACCCCACACTATGACTAGCACCTCAAAACATAATGCTTCCTCGTCCATGCTTCAGTGTAGAACGGGTGTACTTTAGGTCTAACTCCTTTGACTTAGAGCGGCGGACATACATTTTCTCATCGACACTATTTATTTTAGTTTCGTCTGAAAACAAAACATTTTCATTCTTTTGCATTCATAAGACGATACTTTTTGGCAAACTCAAGTCTCTTCTTGCGGTTGCATACAGATAATAGGGGCTTCTTCTGAGAAATCCTTCCAAAAAATCGAGCTTCACACAAACGTCTTTTAATTGTATCTACGGATAGTGCTGCTTTATTTTCGCCATAGATAACCATCCAAAGTTTCTTTGCGGATTTATGTGGGTTTTTCAGACTCACGAACAATAAGAGTGTCTTCTCGAGCAGTTGTTATGCGGCTTCTTTTTTTGCGTTGTACCTTTCTTATGGTGAAATTTTTTTTTAAATATTGTAGCGCATTTTCTACTATGGTTTTTGGAAACTTTTAAGGCAGCTGCGATTTGTTGACACGAGATTCCATCTTGATGCATCTGTATTATGATTTTTCGTGTGCTGACTTCACAAGATTTTTTTCTACCCCATTATAAATTGCCAAAAACAGCTTTTATAATCATGATTAACCTCACACAAAATATATCAAACCTTCATTTTAGTTTTTTGAATTAACAAAAGTTAAATTTTGTCACTGTTCCTATTTTGTTGCACGATCTACTCCTAAACGAAACATCGAATGTCTTTACTTCACAAGAATAACGGTAAAAAAAAATATTGGCTATGTTTATTTTTTAAATTACGAAAGGTGCACTTCTAAAAAAGTATTAATACTACGGATTTTGTTGCGTATTCCAAATTGCATGTGTCTTTATATAAATCAAAAACTACTGTCACTTATTATTTGAACGAAGCTGTACGCAGTGGTCATATAATTAAGTCACCTGAAATAAAGTTATTGAAATTGAAGAATTTTTGGTGTGAGTCCTATTTTTCATTAGTTTACCTTAAAACCGAGTTGACTTCAGGTGACTTAATTGTATGAGCACAGCATGCATGACCCTTTTTGACGTTTTCCCAATTTTGAGATAGGTTAGGTAGGAGTAGCAGTCAGCTACGAAAAACCGACTCACTTAGATCAAACGTGATCCATTGTGATACCACAGGGTATCTGACTATACCCTCTCGTTGAACCAACCAAATTTCGTAATGAAACTAAATAGCTTACCTATACTAACATGTCTAAGGTCATCCAAATCATCAAATAAAATCGATCCACGCGTCGTGTGGCGTTTTCTGGCAAGTGCGGGATAGGAGCAGAGAAGATGTTTAACATTTTCTTCTTCCTCCACATCTTCTACAGAAGTCAAAGGACCTAACACCTAATCTTTCCGCATGTCTGCCGATGAGGCAGCGTCCAGTTATGACTGCAACAACTGACTTGACACTATGTCTAGTGCGAGAAATTAGCTCTGACGAACGCTTAGCATCCCATTCCGACCAGATTTGCCTAGTTATGTTGCAAGTTGACCCTTGAGTCCATTTTTTGTTAGCATTTTTACCATTACTTCTGGTAACCTCACAGCAATTCTTATCTTCAGTTCCTTAGCGTAAATACTATAACCCACTTGGTTATTTAGCTTGCAGCCATCGGTGTAGAAATTAATATGGCTCCTTCTCCATGCAAGTCCTCCCTTCCAGTTATCCCTAGATGGAATGTGAGTTACGTAATCCCTGTTGAATGAGATTACTGGAGCAATATTTTCTGAATTGGAGGGAACAGACTTCATGCTATAAAGGATTGTTGAGTATCCTGTTCTACTCTCGGACCAGCAGACAGTTTCCCTGAGTCTAATGGCAGCACAAGCTGAACATTTACCTAACAGGTCAAGAGGAACGAGATGAAAGAGGACCTCCAAGGCGTCCTTCGGTGAGGTCCTAAGAGCACCACTGATACACATGGAAGCAATTGTTTGTAATAGGTGATCTTGTCTAAGACAGGCTACCACACCACAATACCATATAACAGAATCGGTCAAATGACCGTTGTGTAGAGCCAGTGAATAATACGAGGTGATAGTCCCCATCTTTCACCTACCGCATTTATACATGAGTTTAGCGCTACGATTGCTTTCCTAACTCTCTCTTCAACATTAATTTTCACATTTAATTTCCTATCCAATACCAGAGCAAGATACCTTGCACTACCCTTAAAGGCAGGTTTACTACCCTTTAGCGAAGGTGGTTCTATAATTGGAAGTTTGTGATTCCTGGTAAAAAGTACTAGTTCAGTTTTGTTCGGACTTACTCGTAAACCAGCCTCATCTGCCCATGAGACGAGTATGTTTAAGGCATTCTGAAGAATTTCACACAGTGGAAATTTACCACATGCATCCGCATAGGCAATTGCTCTACAGCTGTGCCTATTTAGCGACATAAACATCATATTTATTGCCAGATTCCACAATAGAGGAGATAGTACACCACCCTGCGGCGTTCCCCTGCAAACGGACCTATTTGCCTTGGATTTGCCAAGACTTGAAGTGATGATTCTGTTTTTCAGTAGCTTTTCAATCAGCTCGACAAGAAAATTTTTAATGCCCAATTTCTGCAGTTCTGTTATTATCATACCTGGGTTAACATTATTAAATGCTCCTTCAATATCCAGGAACGCTGTCAGGTCGAATTCCCTATAAGAAAAGGATTTCTCAATACTACCTACTTGTGTGTGGAGTGCAGTTTCTATAGATCTGCCTTTCGTGTAGGCATGCTGAGAATTAGACAGCAGATCAGGTTTGATGCTGCTTCGGATATGGATGGTATAGTTAAACTAGCAGAGCATTGTAGTTCAACTGGTGTTACACCATCAGGTCCTGGTGATTTGTAGGGTTTGAAGCTACTTATCGTTCATCGGATTTTGGCTTCCGAAATAATGTCCCCAATAGTACTTGAAGACAACTGGGCTTGGACATTTAAATCCTCTGGTCCATGCTAGGAATTTGCGGAGAAGTCTAAGGGCTCTTTGCTAGACGTTGTCCAGACGGGGTAGAAATAATCTTTCTTAGTCTAGATGCTTCTGAAGTCTCTTCTATGTTTCCACATAAGTTACGCCACGAGTTACGTTCTGTCTTTGTTAACGAACTCTTTTATATTTTAAGGCTAGACTTATATTCATTCCAGTCATTTTCTAAACCTGATTTTTTGGCTTTGTTAAATAAAGTCCTGCAACCATGTCTAAGTACTTGGATCTCTGTTGACCACCATGGGATTTTGTTCTTTCCTCTGGACTTTCTAAGTGAACAAGATGTCTCCAGAGATTTATTTAACCCACCCGTTAAATTTTGAACCAACTTGTCAAGGTCATGAACAGTAGGCGGCTCTACGGAGGTTGACATAGGCAGATGTGCCGCAAGTTTTACAAACCCCAGTTTGTTCTTTTTACAATCCGGTGAACCATAGGATCTGGGGAGCTAACAGTGAGAACAAGTTCTATGTATCAATGATCTGAAAAAGAGTGCTCAGTTGAATCTCTCCAGCCAGCTCGGTAGATTGAAGACGACCACCAACACGCAATATGCCATCCTTATCCAGGAAAGGTGTCAAGGTGGTTAGTGAGCTGAACTTGCAGATGTCCTTGTGATTTTTTAGTTGTTTTATCTCTTCAATGAATTCTGATCGCTCAAAAATTCAAAAAAAATTTAGTTTTTTCAGTTTTTTTTAAATAGTTTTTGTTGAAAAAATAGGTTTTTTGCACCGTACTCAAAAGTTCAAGTCTAAATTAAATCGCACTTTTGGATATATCATTTTTATGGTGCAATTAAATATATAAGACAATAAAATACCCTTAACGAATTTGTTCCTTATTCAAATACATAGTCAGTTACCTAAATTAGTAGAAATGCATGTACCTTGAACCATTTTTGTGAAAATAATTTGCTGTCTCCAAATAATGACTGAGTTTTTTCTCAGACTTCTCTACATATTAAACTGATATTTTAACTATTATGGCATAGAGACAAAAAGCCACAGTTTTTTTCTTTACCTACGTAAAATACGCTTTTTAGAATGCCAAAGTGGTCCAAGGCACAATCAGGCATTTTACATTGGATTACAGGGTATTGCACCTTGAACCACGAGACTTAATTCATCGACATTTCTCTTTCCTGTTTACTAAATACTTTTTTATGATAAATTTTGAACTGATATATCAATGTTGTACTTCCAGATAATTGGCGTTTAGCTAAAAGTTGAATAAAATTTGCTTTTGCGATGTTGTGCTTCTTAGCAGCAGATCTACCACTTAAACCACTTTGAATTACCTTTTTTACTCTTACCGTAATTTTTGTTCCGAGGAGTATTTCTGAAAGACATTTGTTATATAATTATGGCTGGTTCAAGATACATTCCATGCATTCGTCCAAGGTACACGTTAACCACAAAATTCGCAAACTATTAAAAAACAATTTTACCCTTCGAGATAATAAGATTTTAAATTAATTAACTTAAAGAGAAACATTAGGTACCGATATTTCGTCGTTAACCGGTCTACTTGAGACTTCAATAGAACATGGCAACTTGAACTTTAGTCTTAATTGTGCATATCACCAATTATCTTCTTAATTCTCATGCTGCTTTAAAGTTCCACAACTAATGCTCGTTCACTCTCATTCCATTTTGTAACATTCGATTTTCTTTTTTACTGCCCTTGTATATGAAACATGGAGATTATTATTTTCCATTTCGCTTAAAACATTTTTTGTGAATTTTTGCGACTGGGACTTTTAATATGTTCTTAACTTTACTGTCACCACAGTGCTCGTTAAACTTTGGCTAGTGTTTTTGTTTTTTCTATTTGCTTCTCACTTATAACTTACTTTCGTTAGAACTACCATAGCTATTTTTTGTTGTTTTAGTTTTTAACCTTTTTTTCGGTTGAGGCTGTCACGGGATATTTTTATTCCAAAAGGCGGTAAAAACAGCCACGTAAAAGCGAAGCACTATTGACCCATTAGTCTAAAGTCTTTTCTACTCAAGACTATGGACCAAGTCATAGTATCCTATATTAGAGAGAAAATTCCCAGTGACTTTCTTTCAAACTCGCAACATGTGTATCAGAAATGCAAATCAACAGAAACAGCTCTGCATGAGGTAACATGACTATTGAAGCCTCACTCCAACAAAAAAAATACACATTAGGGGTTCTCTTTTCAACTAAATACAAAATTCCCAAATGTAGTTAAGTAAAACTTAGAAAAACTATTATCTCAGTTTTAAATGAAGCCAAATTACTAGTGATAATTTTAGATAATCCTGGAAATCGAATGTAGAAGAACGTATAAAAAAGGACATAATGCTTAACACGCATGCAAAAACATGTTTGGAGCCAAATTGGGACTAGCCCCCAAGGTGACACACTGGATACACACCGCTATAGTAAAACCAATTTTACTCTTTTTGATCGTAATCTGGTCGAGGACTCTATAAAGTAAGCCCATATTTTTAAATTTAGAAAGGATTCAACGTCTAATGTGCATAGGCAATACTGGAGCCCTGAAACCTGATTTAAAGAAAAAAACAAAGTCCAAAGAAAGCTGTGTTGTAAACTTGGCTTAGTGTGTAGTACTAGAAGAGCACTATATTTAGGAAAACTATCAGGCTCGGTCGAGCATGTCGTTCTAAGATAATAACCAGTGCTTTTGAGGCGCACACACAAATATGCGAATTTCAGCGAAACATGATAGAATATTTTTTTTTTTCTGAAAATGGCAAAATAAAGCTGACATATGTTTCTCTATAATGTACTTATTCTTAAAAGAATATCTGTTTTAGTTTTTCCTAAGCAAACGAAAATGTGATAGCGGACATGACATTACGGAGGTGACAGTTTTTTCTTAAGTAGTAAAACGCATAACTTTTGTACTTTGAAGTAATTTAAATAGTTTTTATTAAGTGCAAGTATTAAATTAAGCTCTACCTTCAGGTAAGATATGAAATCAGATGTCATTAGATTCGTATCTTCGAAAGAATAAGGTAGCTCTGTTCGAGCAACCTTAGTAAATATATAGGACATTAGCATCTGATAACAAATTTTTCTGAATGATTTTCCATTTTTCAATCAAGTATGTTTGATGTGATGTGATGAAAAGTTTTTAATTTCCATAGCACCAAATTTACTTGCCATCTACATAGAAAATTTGGCACTCGTAATTATTTGGAATATGCTAAGTGTGTACATATATTTAGGGCTTGGTCGAACCTCTTGCATATATTTTTTGAGCTTGAAAATCGCATACACTCCTTAACACTATTTTACACAAAAAAGACCTGGTTTTTCATATACTATGTATTTTGGGGTGTAGATTCCAGAAACGCCAACCATTCCTTTTTTCTTGAGAATCGTTTTCGAGATATCCCCAAAAACCCCGTTTTTCAGCACATTTTTAATTATTTGGACATATTTTTATCAATTTTTTTCGGCCTTAATCAGTTACACACGGTAATTTTGTCTTCTTTCTAACGTTTTGTTTTTAATGAGAATCGGATAAGATTTGATGGAGTTACAATCGATCAAAGTCCAAAAAAGTGATTTTTAAGTCTTTTTATATATATTTCAATTGCTCCATTTGAATCCAAGAATCTTTATATTTAAAATTTTTAAGATTCGGGATGAAAACCCATTTTTACAAATATTTTAAGTATACATTTGATCAAATCGGACAAAAAATGTAAAAGTTATTCAAAAACCAATGAAAAAATGTGATTTCCAGATTTTCATGTGTTCCCGTCTAGGTGTACAAATATGAAACCGGTAATGACATCTAGCGGTCGATAGCCGTATATGTATGAGCTTCCGAACCGCACCAAATGTCTTAATTGTTCATTCTGTCATCTGTCAACAATATTCAGTTCACAATTTGTCAAGTTTCATACAACAACGCATTTTTTCCGCTCGTAAAGATGTCGAATTTTGTGCCTGAAAACTCTCATTTGCGGGAAGCATTGATTTTCCGTTTCCATTTGAAGAAAAACGCTTCTGAATCGCATCGAATGCTTGTTGAAGCTTACGGCGAGCATGCTCTTGGTCGTACACAGTGCAATGAGTGGTTCAATAAATTTAAAAGTGGTGATTTTGATGTGATAAATGAGGCAGCGCGGCCGGCCACCGAAAAAGTTTAAAGACACCGAATTGCAAACATTATTGGACGAAGATGATGGTCAAACGCAACAACAGCTCGCTGAACAACTTAATGTGACACAACAAACCGTTTCCTTGCATTTGAAGGCCATGGGAAAGATTTTAAAGGTCGGTAGATGGGTGCCACTTGAACTGACCGACAGGCAGCAAGAAAACCGAAAAACCACTTGTGAATTGCTGCTTGCCAGGCAAAACAAAAGGTTTTCTCCATCGAATCATCACTGGCGATGAAAAGTGGATTTATTTCAACAATCCCAAACGAAAAAAATCATATTTGAGCCCCGGCCAACGACCCAAATCAACGCCAAGACCAAATCGCTTCGGCCGAAAGACAATGCTGTGTATTTTCTGGGATCAGCGTGGTGTTATTTGGTATGAGCTACTAAAACCAGGTGAAACAGTTACTGGTGCACGTTACCATCAACAATTGATCGCATTGAACCGTGCTATACGTCAGAAGAGGCCCGAATTTCAACTTCGCCATGACAAAATTGTATTCCAAGATGACAACGCATCGCCACATCGAGCAGCGGTTAATAAAAACTTGGTAGAATCGTACAACTGGGAGCCCCTGCCCCACCCGCCGTACTCACCGGACCTGGCGCCATCCGATTACTATTTGTTTTCATCGATGGGACACTCAACGATTCGCACTTCAATTCTTACGAGGAAGTGCAAAAATGGCTCGATGAATGGATAGCCTCAAAAAACAAAGAATTTTTTTGGCGAGGAATCCATAAATTGCCTGAAAGATGGAAAAGATATGTAGCTAGCGAGGGGAATTACTTTGAAGATTAAATTTGGAACTATTTTCGCAAAATGAACGTGTTTTTTTGAATAAAAAATTACCGGTTTCATATTTGTACACCTAGTATATTGGTCATTGAATACGTAATTGAATAAAGAATTAATTCGTTGAAAGTACTTTATTGTGTTATCTTCAATTGTACCCTAATAAAGATAATCCTAAAAGTGCTATTAAATTTACGCTTGGACTTTTGAGAACGGTCCATATTTGTCCCTTTTTTAATTTTTTACTTATAACTCAAACACTACATTTTTGGTAGATACTGATTAGAGATTTTTGTGGGGAATACAATTTCCTGTTGAAAAGGCACTTTATAAAGCAAAAAACTTATTTTTTCAACAAAATAACTTTAAAAAACTAATAATACAAAAAAAACCCCTGGGGTGTATTTCGTATGAAAAATGTGGGCGTGGTTTGACGACAGGGGGTGGCATCTCCAATACAAAAAAATAAAAAATACCTAAAAGGCTAGGATTTTTCCTACGTTTTAGTAAGTCCGTTTTTTCGTAAAATTTCAACGAAATCGGACAGAAACTCTGTCCTCAAGCTAAAATATAGGCAAAATAAACAAAATATATAGGTTAAATAAACACCCTATCCTAAAATATATTTGTTGTTAACGATTCAAAAATACAAGAGGCATATTTTTACACAATAATCTGATAACTTTGTTTTAAGTCCCTAAAATCCCTAAAATCTTATAACTATTAACATATAATTATATTTTCAGGCTTGCTGTTTTATCTTACCTTGCAGTTGGTAAGCAAGCAACTCAAAGCGAAATCAACACTTGTACTACAAAAATAAATTCACAAAATCCATCTGCAGAAGAAAATAATTCTAACGATAATTGTAATTTACAAAACACACTCTCAAATTCAATTGTATTAAAAGCAACTGTTACCGATGAGCAGAATTTATTGCCTTCTGAAGAAATTCATAGCGAATTACTTATTAAAAAACAAAAAAAGGAAGTAGATTCAAACACTGAAAAGAAACAAAAAGATTCTTATCAATCTTCAAAAACTCCAAAATCATCTGTTGTTTTAGATAATTTTGACTACGGAAGTCACGTGTCGGCATATGGTGCAAATAGCAGTACATCATTTGCTACATGTAACAGTAATACAAACTTTTCGACAAATTCATTGGTTTCTCCAACATGCACACAGAAATTTGAAGGGAGAAGTGCTGAACTATCTAAGGGAATAGAAAAGAGAAGAAAACGCAAACGTGAATTCTATAAACATAGGCGGCAGTTTCCTAACGTAAACAAAGAATCACCCAGTATAGATGAACTAACGAACTGCAAAAAAAGATCACGAAAGTGTTACAAAAATGAAGAGGACTACGATGTTTTTATGGATAAAACATTATTTAAAATGAAACAAATGTCTTCTCTCCAGGTTTTGGAACCGTTTCTTTGCCGAAATATAGATGTTATAGCCACGCAAAATTCAAAAGATCTGTCTAAATCATTTATTAAGAGTGAACATGATAATAGCCCTTTAAATACACTTTTTTATGGACGGCTTGATTTACAACGTTCAATGGATCTTAATTTTTACGACGTGCATCCCTTTGGTGGAACAGTGGAGTCGTCAAATACTAAGAATCAATTAATGATGCAAAATGATTTTTACGATCAAGAATTTTTTTTAGACGTTTGCAACAATAAAAAAAGAAAATTAAACAGCCTTATGAGTACCATAAAAGATAAAAACGTGGATATTTCAGAAAATATATTTCCTACTAAATATACGCATAACATATCGAAATTATACTTGCCGAAGTGGAACTCTTTTTTGAAAACAGCATTTCCCGGCATTGCTGTTATTAACAATGATGCTGAATCTTTGGGTAGAATATCGCCAGTAATACCTCATGTTGACCCAACGCAATTTCATCTTCATAGATCGTTGCCAGTTATTCAATTGAAAATGTTGCAAAATACTTCAAACAATAGTCCCCAAATCAGGTAAGCACAATTTATATGAACTGAAATAAGAAGCTTATTAACCATGAAGGTATGGCTGAAAAAACAAATTATTTTTAAAATTGCTAACTATGCTAATCCTGAAAATTTAAAGCTTAAATCGTTGGCCTGTGGAGGAATACTTTTTTTTATTACATCAAAATAATAGATTTTTTTTTTATTTTGGAATTAACAACTATACATCTAGATTCTATTTTATATATTTAATTAAATATTATAAAGCATTTACAAATCCAGTGTTGCATATTATTAAGTTACTAAGTATTATCAGCACTACTATAAATGTACTTATCGTGAGTTTGCTTTAGTGTTATTTGTTCGATCACATACACGTTAATAACTTTTTTTATCGTCCCGCTTTGTAAGCTGAAGTAGGCAGACGTGTACACTTTCGTGTCGCGTCTTTTCATCAAGTTGAAGTAAAATAGAGGTTCCATTTCACTTGGTTCGGTAACCCGTAAAATGTTACGATCATATTTAAATATGTATGAAATAAGGTGAACAAAAATGAATGAAATTTTTAGAGATGATACTCCTGAATGTTCTGAAAATTTTGAGCCTAAAAAGGCTGAAATCAATTCAAATTTTATTCTCTCGCTTTCATTCTCAATGTTTCAATTTACATTGCCAATCATAAAACTTAACTTTAAATGCTTGTAAAATCAAATAGGGTGCAAAAACATGAATAAAATTATCAGGGATGATACTCCTGTATATTCTAAAAATTTTGAGCCTATGAAGGCTGAAATCGGTGATGGAGTATTTGGGAAAGTGATGTTTTTTGAAAGAGTCAATTTTTTTATCTTTTACCACATAGAAACCGTTCAGGCTTTCATTTATTCAGATTTGCAGTTTTTTTGCCATCTACTAGTGCACAACTACCTAAAAATAATATAAAAGCTAATTTGGATTGTGTTGGTTTGTTTATATTCATCAATGATTTTTTTTGTTTTACTTACGAGTTTTTTTAACACAATTTGAAACTTTTTTTTTAAGCAATAATACTGGTCAAAAAAATTTTATCGATTTTTTTTATGTCTTCTACATGATAGACCAATCACTGAAAAAAGTTTCAGCCTATTTAAAAAACATGAGGGTAATTATAGGCCCATTATAGATGGAATGACCCATATGTAAAATAGGGAATATTACAAATTTGAAACATCAGACCACATGCAAAAATAAAAATGGTGGTTCCACAATGAATTGAATATTCTAGATATGACTATGCATTCATATATATGTTACCGGCCGAACTAGGTTTTAGGATAAATTAGTTTTTCCTAGGCAAACTAGTTCATCCGAAGCGTGTTAAGATAAACCAGTTTAGCCTAAAGAATGTAAAATATGGTTCCACAATGAATTGAATATTCTAGATGACTATGCATTCATACATATGTTACCGGCTAAACTAGGTTTTAGGATAAACTAGCTCTTCCTAGACCGAAGTAGTTCATCCAAAGCGTGTTAGGATAAACCAGTTTAGCCTAGGATAATTATTATCTTTAACAGCCTCACTTCCGATGTTCATGAAACTTTAATATGTTACGGTAAGTTGGCGGAACAGAAAGAGAAGATGCCTGATACTGATTGTTGCATGGTTTTGTGTGTGCGAATAAGCCTACAAATCTGCAACTAAAAGAGTGGAGATCTTTTTTGAAACTTTGGAGCCCTAAATACCCTTTCACCTTTCAAAAGGTGAAATAGCAGCGGAAGTTTTCAAAAATCAAAAATATACTATGGCAAACAAAAACAATTAAATATAAAACGGCAGTTTGTCTAAGTAAGAGTACAGTTGACGAAAATAGCAACAACGCAAGCCATTGCATAGTGTAATACTTAAGGTGAAGTAATTAACGAGAGCCCTGTGTGCTTAAAGTGACGCCATTTTGAAAGCGGGAGAGTAAATCGATTTTCAATGCCATTTTATTTGCTTTGACTCTAAAATTTGCTTAATGGCTCGGGAGGTAGCGTTGCATTTTTCATAGCCATTTCCTCCAGCATATTTTTTTCTTTTGCAATTGATAGTCTAAGTATGGCTGATAACCGTGGTTGAAAAAAAAAAGTAGAAAAATATATTGTAGAGGAAATGAAAACATGTCATTTTCATGGTCGAAAAATTTCCATATGACAAGATTTGACCCTTCTGTTACCCCTGGCAAACTGACGCAACGAACTCTCTAAACTTTTCGGTGCCGAGCACTGAAAGTTATTCCCGGCTAGGGTGCGGTATTCCCATTGCCGCTTACGGGCATACGCATAGAAAAAAGTTTCAAAATTAAAAAGGGACAAAGAAAAACCCCAGGTAATTTTCCTTAAACTTTTCGCGATGGCATTGCGGATCACTTTCTCTGCCACCTCCCCAAATCAGCAACCTAGCGATTATTCATCTTTAAATTAAAAGAAAATTCTAAATTTTTTTGTTGATTTTGACATTTAAAGTCAAAAAAAACCTTTTAATTTTAAATTAAACATAAAGGGTGATCCAATAAGAGCTTCCTACTTTTGTTGTAAGGCCCATAAACCAAAATTAGAACGTAAACTAATATCAGTCGGCTTCAATTCTTGTACGAGCTGTATTTTATAGGCTTTCAGACCAAGATTACGCCCCAAGATACGCCACAATGATCCATAAGAGATGCCCAAAGCGTGAGATCGGTGACGAATCGATTGTTCACGGTTTTCACGAACACTCTCTGCTACTGTAGAAATATTCTCAAAATTACGGGCTGTATGCACTCTGGTTGAATAATGAATGTCCAATAGTATAAAATTAGTTCGAAATTTGGTGATGGGGTTTCGAATAGTACGCTCATGACGACCCAAAATGATGTTGAAGAATTGATGACTGATTTTGGTCATAAACGTTGTTCAGGAGTAAGTCTATTCACGAGTCGTATTGAATATTGAACACAAACGTCATATGGAAAAGCCATTTGACACATGATGGTTGTTCATAACCCAGTTGGAAAGGGACCTTGTATTGGATAACCCTTTACATTTTTTTAGCAATCATTTTGAAAAGAAAAGTAATTTTGTTTTACTTTGATTTTAATAATAAACTAGTAAAGGTGTTATCTTCGGCCAGGCCGAAACTCACATACTCTACACTGCATTGAAAGTACTTTTTAAATAAATGTTAAAAAAATGTTAAAGAGGTTGAATAAGTGGAAAATAATGTAAAAAGGTTAAAAAATGTTGGAAAGTGTTGGAAAAAACTGAAAATTTTAAAAAAATATGAAAACCATTAAAGAAAGTTGAAAAAAATTGAATAAGTCGAAATATATGAAAAATGCTGAAAAATTGATGAAAAAGTCAAAAGGATAAAGAAAATGTCGAATGAAATTGAAGGAGAAAGGTAAAAGATTGAAAATGTTAAAAGAATATGGAAAATGTTGAACAAAATAGAATAGAATGAAAAACACAAAATATGCCACGCCCACTTCTCCACTTCCGCCCACTTTTGGTTCAATAAACAAACCAAATTTTAGCACAATAGCTTGTATAGTTTGCGATATGTGCCTTAATTATTCCTAAAATTTAGGGCGGTGACACACCCACTGATGCAATCCAGTCCGCTTTTGATCCAGAAATAGCTTTTTATAAACAAACCTCTTACACCAAATTTCAGTATGATTGCTCATATATTTCGATAGTTATGCCACTTAAGGTATTTTAATTCTATAGGAGGTACCACGCCTACTGTTAAAATTTCGCCAGCTTTTGATTCATATGTACCTTATACCCAGTAAACCACTTACATCAAATTTCATATCAAATGCTGCAATAGTTCACTTAAAATAGCACTTACAACTTTATGTTATTGAGGGAGGTGCCACGCCCACTGGTGCAATCTTTCCAAGTTTCAGTTAATTCCGAAGCTTATAGTAACCGACACCTCTACACAAAATTTTATGAAGATTACTCTCATAGCACACTATCTATAGCATCAGACGTATTTCGCTTAAATGGAAGGTGCCACACCCACCAGCACAATTGTGCCAAAATTTTGCAAGAAGATACCTTTTAGCAAGTATATATGCCTTATTCAATTTCATAACGATTGCGTTGTTAGTTCTCTTTTTATAACGTTTATAAATATTGTAGGATGTTCCACGCCCTTAAAAAAAATTGTTCAGTATATTGACGTAGCTTGTATTGTTGACTACTTTCAGTGGTATCATCCCTAAAATTTTAATGAAAATCGTATTTTCCATTTTGGAGTTAAACGAAATCCAATTTTTTAATTGTTAAGAAGTGCCACGTCCACTGTTACAATTCCGCCCACTTTATGCGCAATTCAAGATTCATAAGATCTGTACTCGTGTACCAAATTTCATCACAATATCTTGCACGGTTTACGAGCTATGGCGTTATAAAAGTTAAAATTTAGGGCTGTGCCACGCCCCTTTAACAGCCTTTGCAAACTTAGAACCTAGCCTAATCTTAATTTTGTTCTCATGTTCACCAAATCACCAATTTTCATCAAAATCGCTTTTGATGAAAACTTTTTTTCAAAATGGACTTGAGTATATTTACATAGAGTATGAGCGGAAGGCGTGGCAGTGAATCGATTTCGCCCATTTTTATATGTCAGCAGCATGCAAGAAGGTGTGACCTTTGTGCCAAATTTCATTGAATTAGCTTGCTTAGTTTTCCCGTAAACTTGATTTCAACAGACAGACACACAGACAGACAGACAGACACACAGACAGACAGACAGACACACGGACACAGCTATATCGACTCAGGTGGTGACGCTGATCAAGAATATATATACTTTTCCATACCTGCCATGCCCCCTTCTATGCGTTACAAACGGAATGACAAAGTGAATATACCCTCTGTGTAGGGTATAAAAATATTAAACTGCCCCAGGTGTTTCATTTAAATGGAATTATCCGATTGCCTATTACAATAACACTTTTTATTATTTTTTAATTTTTTCAAAATGAAAGACTTGTATTTACTTTGCAATCATTTTATTCTATCAGTTTCACACATTGTTTTACAATTTAGTTTCTGTCTTTTTTTCTTCCTTTACACTTTGCACACAATGCATTTATATCACAATTAAATGTTTTTTGTTTTGTTTTATAACCCAATATCGTTTTTACCAAAATCAAAAAAAATAATTTTTCCGTTTTAATGAGCAATGAATGTTTTGTATTTACTTTGCAAACAGTTTATTCTATTAATCTCACACACTGTTTTACGGTTTTGTTTCAGTTTTTTTTTTTTTCTTCGTTTAAACTTTGCAATTAAACGTTTTTTGCTTTTTTATAATATAAATTCGTTTTTTCCAAAATCGAAAAAATAATTTTTCCGTTTCAATGAACCGCACACAACGATTGTTTTACAGCCACTTTGGTGACTACTGCATGCGCTGGACAAAAGAAAAACCGCACATTTTAACTGCCAAAAACCAACTCGTGGACTCTTTGGACTTCCTTTTTTATTTTTCATTGAAAGTCTGTTGTATGTCTTGGAAAAATGTTTAATATAATTTTAAAGAATATTGCACGCGGTCGATTTATTTTTTCTTTATTTTTGCTGACTCCGGCATATCTGCACGCATTAAAAATTTTCCGCAACTGACGCTTCAAAAACTCTTAGCAACTGTTGTTTTTTATTTCTATATCGCATGATGCCGCTTGTCTGTTCGCCACTCACACCATACATTGTTGTATTATGTAGTGGTTATCCCTTCCTAGGAATAACTCTTACATAGATGGAGTCGTATCTGAAAATAAAAGAACTCAAAATATTAGGATACTTACTAGTATTCCTGTTATTCAAGTATAAATAACCCTTTTATTTTTAATTCAACTAAAACACATAATATGTCTTAACATGTTCAAAACAAACTCTGATTTTATTATTAAATCTTATCTCACTTAACACCTCTTATACAGATAATTACAACAAAAAAATACATTATAAAATAATTACTTAGAATATAATAACAAAAATTAGCATAATCAAAAACTTATTCTACTTAATAAATATTTGGCCTACAATTATTTTGGCATACAAATATTTATTCTACTTTGCAGAAATTGCATAATTCTTAATTTAACAAAATAGTGAGGTTGGCACATTTCCGGGTTGAACACCTGGCTTTTGGTTGCAGTTTTGTTGTTGCATTTAAGTGCTTCGCGTTCTCATTCTTGTTAATTCTTAACAAGCAGAATTTGCACATAGCAACTTGAATTTAACAACAAACCAACAAATGCGCAAAATCGTGCTACATTTTTATGGCTATAATAAAGGGTGTTTTTTTAGAGGTATAGAGCTTTGAATTGAAATAAAACACAAGAAAATCGTTTTAATGTCCATCAATTTGGCTTTATTGGAAGGATAATTTTATGTCATTAATGTTTAAATATGATTTCGGGCATGTGGCCGCCGCGGCTGGCTCGAATAAAGCCAATTCTACAGGTCCAATTTTGAACCACTTTTTCGAGCATATGGGGCCGTATGTCGGCAATAACGCCACGAATGTTGGCTTCCAAGTCCCCTAACGTTTCTGGTTTGTTGGCGTAGACGAGCGACTTCACATATCCCCAAAGAAAATAATCCAATGGTGTCAAATCACACGATCTTGGTGGCCAATTGACAGGTCCATTCCGCGAAATTATGCGCTCATCGAATGTTTCCTTCAATAAATCGATTGTGACGTGCGCTGTGTGGCATGTAGCGCCGTCTTGTTGGAACCACAACTCATCCACATTCATGCCATCCAATTCGGGAACAAAATAGTCGGTTATCATGGCTCTATACCGGTCTCCATTAACGGTAACTGACTCTCCAGCATTATTTCGGAAGAAGTATGGCCCAATGACTCCACCAGCCCATAGAGCACACCAAACAGTCAGTTTTTGTGGATGTAATGGCGTCTCAAGTGTCTCATGTGGATTCTCTTCACTCCAAATGCGGCAATTTTGCTTGTTGACGTAGCCATTCAACCAAAAATGAGCCTCATCACTGAACAAAATTTTGCGATGAAAATCAGCATCGAGATCAATCTCATTTTCGGCCCATACACCAAAATCACGACGCATTGCATGGTCTCGCGGCTTTAATTCTTGCACAAGCTGGATCTTGTAAGGTCGCAAGCCAAGATCTTTGCGCAAAATCTTCCATAAAGTTGATGGACAAAGCTCCAATTGCTGTGCACGGTGGCGAATCGATTCATTCGGGTCCTCTTCAACATTTTGCTCTACAGCGGCAATTGTTTCTTCGGTGCGCACTGTTCGACGTCTCTGCGGATGCGTATTATCACATAGAGTAAACGTAGTGCGAAAACGATCCATGGTTAACCGAATTAATTGCTCTGATGGACGATTATGTCGACCATAAAATGGACGGAGCTTGCGGTAAACTTCGCGAACTGAACCATTATTTTCGAAATGAATTTGCACGATTTGCAAGCGTTGTTCTTTTGTCAACCTGTTCATGATGAAATGGCAAACCAAACTAAACATAAATGACATTAGAGTTGTCAGATTTGACCATAAAATGCCAGTTTTATCTCTATTCGAAAAACAAACCTCTAAAAAAAACACCCTTTACTATTATTGGTTGATGTTAAGCCTCATCCCAAAAATATGCCATAATATGTTATTTGTTAAAATAACATATTTTGTGAGGTAAAAATCCACAACATCACGTGAATCTACGTGTAAAGGTATCTGATGAAATCCAGAAAAAAGATCAAGGGTAGAAAAATACCTTGCACGACCAAGATTATCCAAAATGTCATCAACGCGCGAAAGTGGGAATTTATCTGCGATTAGTTTCTTATTTACGGCTCTAAAGTCCATACACATGCGGTATGACTTTTGTCCAGTTGCACTTTTTTTCGGAACTAAAATTAAAGGGCTATTGTAATTAAGTGACTTGCCTCTATCAAATTATTTTGCAAAAGATCGTTAACTTGCGTATTAATTTCATTTCTTTGAGAATATGGCAAGCGATAATTTTTAGTAAAGACTGGCGTCCTATCTGTCAGCCTTACTTTTTGTTCATAAAAGTTATTAATAGTCATTTGATCAGTCCTTAGTGCAAAAATGTCAGAGTACTGTTGAAATAATGGAATTAGTTTGCTTTTGGCGTGGCTAGGCATTTGCTTTTAAAGTAACGACGTTAATACGGTACTTATGCAGTTTTTCCATTCTAAGGTTACAATTTCGGATACATTTTACTTCATTAGTGGTATTTATTACTCTCAAGATTGAAAAATTTGTATTGATAATACACCTTGCAGTAAAGACACCGCTGCGGATCTCCTGCGCGTCAGCAATTAGAGGTTCCGAGTACTTGCCTAAATTAAATAAACGGAAAACTTCACACATTGGAGGAATGATGCAAGTGTCTGTACGTGTACCATGCATAATTGGAAGTTCTAACTTAGCGTTGTTTAACCAGAAGGTATAGAGCAGTGGCGTTTACTCTAAGGTGCGCAGGCACAGTACTGTTTAAAAATGTTTGACAGAGAAAACTGCGATGTGTGCTCTGAATTTATTGAACTTGCAATGTTTTGAGTTGCGATACAAACGTGTATTTTTTGACAACACAAATGGATATAAGATTTAAAAGAATAAAATTTTTGGAATTGTTGAATTCAAAAAAGTTTTTCTATTTCGAAAGAAGTTTTCCAGATGAAAGCCTTAAAATTTCATATGCCCCTTCTTCGAATTTGTTAAGCTAAGAAATGAGTTGAGTGTATTATATAGTATTTTCATCAAAGATATACTCGAAATTCTTTTGAATTTGGAATTGAAAGATACGTTCTCAGAAATTTCATTTTATTTAAGTCTATGGACAAAATATCCTTACAGACTAGCATTAAAAATAATTTAAAAATTAATAATATTACAAAATATAGCGAAATAACATTTTTTTAAAAGTTAGCTTGTTATGGGAAAAATCAAATGGATATAAAGCAAACAATTTATTAAAATTAAGCAAATCTCTAGTTAGAGGCTCATTTAAAGCATAATTAGTCTTATGAGAACTGACATAAAAAATAGTAGAAAAACGCAATTGCCTTAGAGGCACATTAAAACTAATTAGACTTAAAAGAATAACATTGCCACAAACAATATCATACACAAACATTAGTGAATGAATCTTACGCCTGGTTTCAAGAGATTTCAAGTTTATTAATTGGCAACGGGCGCTATAAGAAGGTAAAGGATCAGAGAAGTGGATACCCCTCAATGCAAACTTGATAAATTTTTTCTGAATTCGCTCCAGACGCATTGAATGTATCTCATAATAAGGATTCCAAATAAATACAGCATATTCCAGCCGAGACCTCACAAATGAAGTAAATAATATCTTCAGGGTATAAGGGTCAGCAAAATCCGATCTAAACCATTTAAGGAATGCTAGTAGAGAATATGCCTTAGGAATAACAAAATTTATGTGATCAACAAAAGAAAAATTCGTATAAAAAAAAACACCTAAATCACAAATTTTTTTCAAACCTCTCAAATCTGAACCTTCAAGGCGATACGATGATGAGATAGGTTGTAATGCTTTAGTAAAGGAGACAAATGAGCATTTGTTTATATTTAGAGATAAACGATTACGCTTGAACCAATCAGCAGCAAGGTCCAGTTCACTCTGCAAAATAGATACATCGTGTAAGGAGTTTATCACTTTAAAAATTTTTAAATCGTCGGTATATAATAAAAAGTGGGATTCACGAAAGCAATTTGTTGTCATTAATAAGCAAAATAAAAAATAATGGACCTAGGAAACTACCCTGTGGAACACCAGAGTATGCAACAAAAGGCCTAGACTTCACGTTATTAATTTCAACAAAGGACAATCTTTCACTTAAATAGGATCTTATCCAATCAAGGAAACTTGAATGGAATCCCATTTTAGAGAGTTTAGCTATTAATATATTATGTGGGACTTTGTCAAAAGCCTTAGCAACATCAGTATAAATAGTGTCTACTTGCAAACCTTTTTCAAAAGCAGAGACACAATAATTTGAAAAAACAGCAAGATTAGAAACAGTAGATCGTCCAGAGACGAAACCATGCTGAGAGGGGGAATTCACATTTTTAACTGCAAAGTATAATTTTTCTTTAACTATACTCTCAAAAAGTTTCGAACAAGTAGAAAGCTTAGAAATAGGTCTATAGTTGCTTACATCATTTTTATTACCCATTTTGTAAACAGGCGTTATAGACGCAATTTTCCATTTCGCTAAGAACACACCAGAACTTAGAGATTTATTAAATAATAAGGTTAGTGGTTCAAGAAGTGAGTTGCAATTCTTTAATAAAAATGAAGATAAACCATCAATGTCACATTTAGTTGAACTTTTAAGGTTTGAGATACCTTTTAGCACATCCGCTTCACTTTGTAATAGTGCTCCAAAATCAAGCGACGATTCAATACCATTAATAATCGATGTGTCATTCCACTCAGAATCGGGAACAAAATTGGATTTAAAAAATTTAGCAAAAAGATTAACAGAATCTTCAATACAATTAAAGGTATCACTATTCAAAAAAACAGAAGTCGGAACTTCAGATACACTTCTCTTCGCTTTAACAAATTGCCAAAATGATTTTGGATTATCTTTTATATTCCCTTCAATTCGAAGTATATATTGTTTATATAAGAATTTATCCAAAAAATTGAATTCCCTTGAATAATGTTCATATTTCGCTTTATATTCACTATTATTTGTAGCAATGTAAAGTTTATAAAATTTATTTCTTAAATTTTTTAACTTTTTCAAGCCTTTGGTATACCAAGGTAGCTTATGGACCTTACCAGAAAGCAACAGGATATTACTCTTACAAATTGAGTAAATATTGTTTAAGAATGTTTCAAAACAAGATGCAATATCCTTTTTGTCAAACAGATCATTCCAGTTTATACTATTAAAAGAATTATTTATTGCATCAAAATTGCACCAGTTGTAATTATAATTAAAAGTAGAATTTGATTCATTTAAAGGAATTTTTAAAAATTTATAGAAGTCAATATGCAAGATTAGCGGCAAATGATGCATATCAGAAGACGAAATTGGGAAAATACATTCTTCTAACGTAAACTTAATATTTTCAGTAATGAATAATAAGTCTAGTATTCTACCAAGTTTATTAGTAAAATAATTGATTTGGCCCAAGCCTGCACTAAGGAATGTATCAATTAAGTAAATTTTTTGCACGTGATTAACATTAAACGGAGTCAGGAACATACTGTTTGACAAAGAATTCCAAGAAATCGCCTTCAGGTTAAGGTCACCTAAAATACAAATATGCTCCTTATCATTAAAATTCATAGCAAGATTATTAATATTATCTACATGAGCATAATAAAGATCATTTGAACTATTAGGCGGGATATAGGACGCACAAATAAACAAAACGCCCGAAGATCCCACAATGGATACGCAAAGCTGGTCAAGAAGCGAATCCATGTTTTGAAGCGCATAAAAAGAAGAACGAAGACAACGTTTTACACAATTAACATACCTCCACCTCTAGAGCAGCCGGTTTTTAGCACATCTCGATCTTTCCGATAGACTAAATAACCTCTCGAGTCAAAGAACTCATTATCAAGGAACTCAGGACTTAGCCATGTTTCCACTAAAACAAACACATCATAATCCAACTGGGAGGAAACACGAAGTACGAAGTACCCTTAATCCGCATTCCAGACATATTCTGATAGTAAATATTTAGTGAGCTAAAAAGATTTTTACCCGAGTGAAGAATTTTTTTATTTAATGTGATATTAGCAGCTACTTCGTTGTTGCATTTGTTTCCAGCTTTTGAAAATTTTTAAAAGGTTTCACCTTAATATTCTCTTGCCAAAGTGATGGATCCAATATGTGAGCATAAAATTTTGGAGAAACGCCAAGCTTAAAATTAATACTCTTAAGATTTGCTTGCACAGTATCTCTTTTAATTAATTTATAGCATACCAGCTGCGTTTTATCAATTTTAGAATACTTATGCACATAATCAATGATATGGTCTTCAGTAACATTCGGTTTAAAAGAGGACAAGTGAACAAATTTTTTTCTCACTACAACATCTAGGTCACAACTCTCTTTAAGACATACAACACTAGCATGCTTTTTCATTTTCTTCTTCTTCTCAACTGTGCTCCACTTATGAGCATCAAAACACTCTGGACTATCAGGAGAGATCGTAATAACAGCGTTATCATCAACAGAGACGACATCAACATTAACAGCATTGGCAGAACCCATATTATAAGAGACAGCGTTAAGAGCAACATCATTGGAAGAGAATTCATTAGCACACACGGCATTAGCAGAATCAATCACACCAACAGCAGCAGAAGTAGTAGTAGCAGGAGAACTTAGAGGAGAGAGTACATTAGAATTAGCGGGACGCTTACCGCGGGATGATGCAGTAGCAGCAACAGCATGTTTACGAATGCGTAAACGAGAAAGAACAGCTTCACGAGACTGAGCAGCATTAGCAGACACATCATTAGATGAGTACTCAAGAACAGAGTTCTCAACAACTTTACAAAGAGAACTTTTTGTTGATCTTTGCGAGTCATTGAACTTCCCGCCAAATTGTTTCAAACATAAAACTTTAAGTTCCGCAAACTCTTTTGTTAAATTTTTAATTGCTTGGACAGCATTTATTGGTTCATCCAAACAACTATTGCAAATAATCACAATGTTAGGGTGACTTCCCAAACTTTCATCCAATTTAAAACATTGCTTGTGAAATTCACACTTGCATATTTTGCAAATTACTAGTGCATCTCTTGCGATGCCATCAAAACACTTTGCGCACAACATAACTAAGCACGTCTTTACTCTCACGCAATCAAAAACGAACTGAAGCTAAGTTCCTTAGGTTTGACAATTCCAACTTCAAGTAGCTCAGTTGAAAGATTATTGTCTACACTCAAGCGTATAAAGACTTTTTCGAGAAACACTGTGTGAACAGAGATTGTCGGAACTGGCTTTAATTTCCATAGAAAAAGTATTTCTTAAAGAAATAAAAAGCAAAAACAGCTTTTATGATGAGGACATTCTTTAAAAAAACCACGTCGTATTGAACTGACATACCAATAAAATTGTTTGGAATAAAAAAGAAATAATAATAAAACAGACTTTAAACAAATTAACAAAAATATTAAAAAAGCAGAAAAAGAACAAACAAAACATATAAAAAAATAAAAATGGGATCTCAGTCTATCACGTAACCGTCGTGGTCTTGCAAAAAACTTAGGATAGGCATTCATATTTAAACAACATATACACGTTGAACACCCTGCTGAAAACGCCACGGCACGCCACTGGTATAGAGTTATTTTTATAACTGATGTTACATTTATTTGCTTTTAAAAAGTCCTTACCAAGTATGCCATCAGATGGTATATTAAAGTCATCAGTAACAATATGCAAAATATGGGGCATAAGTTTACCTTCAATGAATGAATTTGTAGATATTGAACCTAAAGAGGAAATAGTATTTGGTTTTATACCGATTATATTTATTATATCAGCTTTGTTAGTTTGTACGCAACTATTAAGACTAGATAGCTTTACTGAAGAAATGTTGGCCTGCGTATCGCCTAAAAAAAACATAATTTGTTTGCATCTGTACAGTTCAATTCAATAAAATCGGAATAATTTAAATTAAAACAGTAAATGGCTATTTCTATACTATTTTGAGTTAATTGTTCAGATTGTCCTCCCCCAGCGTACGTTGAGGGGCCTCCACGCTTAAAGCTCGCACGTTTCTATTACGGTTAAAGTTATTTGGATTAGGGCGCGTGTTATTGTCGAAACGACTATTGTTGTTAGCAAAACGATTGTTACCGCGGTTTTAATTGTTGGAATGGTGAGTACGTAAGTTGTTTCTAAAACTTTGGGAATTAGATTGACTACGTTGAGAATAAAACCGATTGGAACCTTGACGATAGTTACTAAATGGCTTACTTGGGTTTGAGCGAAATGAACTTGACGCTCTTTGGTTTCATTTGCCTGCTCTACAATGAGCTTTGCAACGACGTCTTTTGAATCTGTGAATGCAGTCGATGCAATGATCGACTTCACAAAATCTGACCTAGCATTTAACCTACAAACATTGACAGTTTGCTCTACAGCCATTCCATGGGCCTTAGCTTGGACAATACCTTCGATGGTCAAAGATCGTTCCAGCGAACCGGCCAACTCTTCTACATGCTTTGAAAACTCTGCGTAATCGTTATTTTTAACTTGTAGGGCTTTTGTATACAAATGTAATGTAATTATATGTACAGAATATTTTTTTTCGTGTTTTGTAACGGTTTGAGAATTATTTATAAATCACGTGTTTTTTTCAAACTATTAGTTTATAATTTCGATATAAGGTAAATGTACCATATTCCGGACTATTAAGGCTTTTTACACTCTTAGACCTATTTTGTAATTATTAGAATAAAAGTAATCATTTAGCACATATCTGATTATAAATATATAGCTGTTGTGTTTTGAATTTTATGCATTTCATGTATATTAAATCACACTTTATATTTGTTATTAATAAATTTATAAATCTTTTTATTGTCTCTAATTCTGTCCTTCAGAATTTCACGCTGCGACTAATTCCGCTCTAATGAGTCCTTAATTTCGGTCTATTTATAAAAATTATATTTTTGCGATACATGTAGATACAATTAGGCATATATAACGAATGTTGAAGAATCGAATAATAAATAATGCAATATAAAATATATTTCACGTACTTAAAATAGAAATGATTTGTAAAAATGATAACTTTCAATGTAATAACAGCAAGATATGAAACTCTGCGATTTCATATAAATAATAATGAATTTAAAAAGTCGGGCAGAGAACAGATTCTCTTATAATCACAGCAATATTTGCTTTTTAAAACTTAAATTATAATAATTTGGTTCAAAAAATATTGATACGTAATTACCTCAGGCGTATTTTAGTATAGTGCTTTGTTTGTTAACACAATAATTCCATTAATTAATTTGTGAAAATTTATTTTAAACATAAAATAAATATTCGATCCTATATCCTAATTCCGTTCCAAGAACGGAATAATGTACAAGCCTCATAAAATCATGAACGCAATTCCGTTCGTCAAAAAAACGTTTTTTTTAATGATAAAAACTCACCATGACGGGTTTAAATTATTATTAGTTACTAAATAAAACCATAATTAATGTAAAAAACCAGAACACTATAAGAATATACTTATTTATCACTTCTTATATCCTTATAAAGACTGTTTCAACTCGTTGTAGTTTCACCCAGCACAACTCTCTCAAAAGACGAGTTGGTGTCGACGGACCATTCAAAACGATATTTATCATTTACAAACTAAAAATAACGTTCAGTAAAGTAAGAATTTTGGTTTCCAGAATATCGCAGATGATGTCTTGCTACTTTATTTTGCAGAATATTCAATGCTTTTCTTATTTAATAGCTCAAAAAGTAATAGACCGTAATATTGTACTAAGCCGGAATATCGTACACTTACCTTAAATCTTTCATATGGGCATTTCCACCGAAAGGTACACCATGACAAAAAAATAAAAAGTTATTAAAAAAGCGTTATTATCTGATATTATCTAAGAAAAATATTCAAATTTTATTAATTCAAACAATTTATACTTGAATTCATTCACAACAGTGGGCAACCCGACTTCAAAATTGCAAAAATGCAGTTTCTCTTTTTTTGTAATTTTAAAGAGTATTTTGTCTTAAATATTTAAATATATAAGAGAGATGATACATGATGATAGTCATTCCGAATAACCTCTCTCCCAACATCAATAAGCTTAAAAAAATGTAAAGACATCAAACTATTCTCTATTAACTGTAAATTTTTAATTTGCTTTAGCTCATGTTCTAATGTCCCGTCCGACATCAAAAAACATAATTTGTTCTCATTTCGTGGTTAAGAACAGCAGCAAATGTGTCAAAATATTTGTTTAAACAGAGTTTTATGAATACAATTAAAAAAAGAAACAACGAGTGCAAAAAAAGTAAAATTTTAAATTTTTACAGCTGTTTGAAGTTTGTCCCGTCCGAAAAATTTTTGTAAAACTTTTGTAATTTAAAGTAAATATGTATATACTATATAAATATAAAATATGTGTGTATAAGTGTACTTATATATGTATATATATATATATATATATATGTATATATGTATATATACGTGTATATATATGTATATATGTTTTTGTAAAACTTTTGTAATTTAAAGTAAATATGTGCAAATACATGGAATGGAACTACTTCGCAAGTTCACATGCAAAAGGCGCAGTTGATGGAGTAGGAGCAAATTTAAAAAGAAAAATAAAATCAAAAAATTTCGTTTTACTTGATGCTTTTGCTTTTTTCAAATGCGCACAAAATAACATTAACGGTGTACAAGTCCATTACATCTCTTCAGAGCAAATTAAGGAGTTTTCACTACAATTAGTAGACAAAATGAAGGATGTGTCAAGCATCCCTAATACCCATAAGCTACATAGCTTTTCTTGTGATGGTCACCAAATTAAAGCAGCTCGGACTGCATATTCTTTTAAGAAAAATATTTATTTACATGCGTTTATTACTGTTTCCTATTTTCTTGCTTAATATTGATCTCGACCATTTAATTTGACTTTGAATAATATTAAATTTGATTTTTTAATTACTATATAAATCTTAAATATTGCTACGTACATAAATATCAAGAAATCTTATGAATGCATGAAAAATTTACCAAGTAAACCATAATGGAAAAATATGTCCCATTCGCAATGTCCCGTCACGACTCATATTATACTTTGTAAGAAAAAAAAAATAAAAAAGATTTTTCAATTGAACGAAATTTAATAAAAAGTGCTATTACTAGGTGTACAAATATGAAACCGGTAATTTTTTATTCAAAAAACGTTCATTTTGCGAAAATAGTTCCAAATTTAATCTTCAAAGTAATTCCCCTCGCTAGCTACACATCTCTTCCATCTTTCAGGCAATTTATGGATTCCTCGCCAAAAAAATTCTTTGTTTTTTGCATTTTGCATTTTTGCACTTCCTCGTAAGAATTGAAGTGCGAATCGTTGAGTGCGTGTCCCATCGATGAAAACAAATAATAATCGGATGGCGCCAGGTCCGGTGAGTACGGCGGGTGGGGCAGGGGCTCCCAGTTGTACGATTCTACCAAGTTTTTATTGACCGCTGCTCGATGTGGCGATGCGTTGTCATCTTGGAATACAATTTTGTCATGGCGAAGTTGAAATTCGGTACTCTTCTGACGTATAGCACGGTTCAAAGCAATCAATTGTTGATGGTAACGTGCACCAGTAACTGTTTCACCTGGTTTTAGTAGCTCATACCAAATAACACCACGCTGATCCCAGAAAATACACAGCATTGTCTTTCGGCCGAAGCGATTTGGTCTTGGCGTTGATTTGGGTCGTTGGCCGGGGCTCAAATATGATTTTTTTCGTTTGGGATTGTTGAAATAAATCCACTTTTCATCGCCAGTGATGATTCGATGGAGAAAACCTTTTCAGTTTTGCCTGGCGAGCAGCAATTCACAATTGGTTTTTTGGTTTTCTTGCTGCCTGTCGGTCAGCTCATGTGGCACCCATCTACCGACCTTTAAAATCTTTCCCATGGCCTTCAAACGCAAGGAAACGGTTTGATGTGTCATATTTAGTTCAGCGAGCTGTTGTTGCGTTTGACCATCATCTTCGTCCAATAATGTTTGCAATTCGGTGTCTTTAAACTTTTTCGGTGGCCGGCCGCGCTCCTCATTTATCACATCAAAATCACCACTTTTAAATTTATTGAACCACTCATTGCACTGTGTACGACCAAGAGCATGCTCGCCGTAAGCTTCAACAAGCATTCGATGCGATTCAGAAGCGTTTTTCTTCAAATGGAAACAGAAACTCAATGCTTCCCGCAAATGAGAGTTTTCAGGCACAAAATTCGACATCTTTACGAGCGGAAAAAATGCGTTGTTGTATGAAACTTGACAAATTGTGAACTGAATATTGTTGACAGATGACAGAATGAACAATTAAGACATTTGGTGCGGTTCGGAAGCTCATACATATACGGCTATCGACCGCTAGATGTCATTACCGGTTTCATATTTGTACACCTAGTATTCCATAACATTTTAAAATTAGTTGCGTTAAAAAATGTTGTTAGGTTTCGCTGACTTATGCTTTTCTATAAATGGCCATGAAAAACACTTCCATTTTTTGTCCCATTCGAATGGCTCTTTTATTGCCTTTATCTTGGAACCGGTAGTATGTATGCCATCAAATTTACCACTAAATATAGTGCTACCAAAGGGCTATTCCTTTAAGTAACATAAGAAAAAAAAGTGTTTTACTTTGACTTTTATTCCACTTTAAAAGTGTACGACGGTCCCATTCGACAGTATGGAAATGCCCATATATGTTTTTTTTGTGTTATGTTTTTAATTTAAATTCATATATTGTCTTTCGCAGTTTTTACTTCAATAATTTTATGGCAATATCAATAACTTTCACAGCGCTTTACTTCTTGCTTTAGAGATTTAGATTCATACTTTGGAGTGCCTTTTTTTTAATATTGTTTTTGTCTAACTTCTGGTAGCATCATTTAATATATTATCCAAAATCTTCACAATAATAAACGAGTCACGGTCGCCATATAAAGAAATAAAATACAACCTTTGAATTAGAGCTTAAATCTTCGACTGCCCTGAAAGAAATGAATAAAATGAGAGAATTTTATTCATTCTTTCTTATGTCCTAACATTTGTTAAGTATGTTGAATATAATTTCATACTCATGAATCTAGAGTTACCAACTATTGTAATTTACTATCTTAGGTACCATTATAGCGTTTGTAATCCGAGAATGCTCTGACGCCATTGTTCTGTCAGGCGAATTCCTAACAATAGAAGTTTGGAACAAATTTTATTATTTTTAATTTATTGTCACTAAATAGCCTTTTTGAAAATAATATTAAGCTTTCACTGATTTATAAATACTTTTAAGATGTTTGCTTTGTTAACATGGTCTCAACGTTATTTTGTTTTGTCTTTCTGTTGTCATGTTTTTCTAAAATAGAACATGTGAAGCGATTTGTGAATTTACTTAAATATCGATTTTTAATTGTAATTTTTTTGATATTTATTTTTAGGAAACATTTATCGAATTTTGATGAAGAAAAAAATGTGACAGTCATCCTTACCGTACCTTCATGCAAAGCTACAAATGTTTTAAATATTTTAAAGAAATTGGCAAACATACTTCACACTTCCACAGTCTCATCATTTAAATTTATGGATGATGTTTCGATATACCAGAAGGACCTTATTAAATTAAAAAATGACAACTACATAAACTTTCAAAACATTTTAAACGGTACTATAAAACTTTGTGCTGGATGTAAAATAACTGTCACAAAAAAAGGAATACGAACCGTTAACAAAAACATTAAAAGCTCCAGAGCTAACGGAATTCAAACTTCTATAAAACCTTTAAAATATCATTATTTCTGCAGCAAGCTTTGCTATGATCAAATTAAGCATCAACATGGTTTTTTTATTGAACGGTGTATGAAAAGCTCAAATAAAAATCTTAAATTAAAAGACAACAGCAGAGGCCTTAATTTAAAAAAAATTAAAAAATGTCGCTTTAAATATTATACCTACAACTCCTTTTCAATAAGTTCTTACATTGGAAACGATACTAAAAGGCATGGGAAGAGCTTCTCTTTTAAATTCAACTTAACGAAGAACGACATTTATGTTCAGCGTTCAAGCCAACAAGAAAGTGTAATTATGGAAAAAATCATGGCAGATACACGTCGGTGTATTTTGTGTAACCAAGCGAGAGATGGTGTGTCAGACGGAACATCGAGACTCCTAAACTACGATGTGGATCTATGGGTATGTCATATTCGTATTTAATATATTAGTTCATGATATTTAATATACTAGTTAATGATATTTATTATACTAGTTTATAATTTTTAGTTCACCGATTTTGGAAATATTATCGCTAAAACCTTTAAATCAATAAACAATTTTCGCCAACTGAAAAGAATAAATCCAACGAGGTTTGTTTAAAAACAAAAGATAATGAGCGTTCTTGTACCTATCCCTAAAAGCAATATTTGTCGTAGAAAAGATACTACATAAAGTTGCTTTATTGTAAGTAGGACAAGTAGAAGCAATCTAATTTGATTCTTTTATATGAAAATTCTATGCTTATTTATTCCTATTTGACGTAAAGTGGTGTAAAACTTAGACTGCTTTTTAAAAAAAAATATAAGGGGAATTGAATGCTCCATTTTTAACGGTATTGCGGGTGGAAATTGTTCCCATTCATTTTCAAAACTCTTCTTCACTTACAATAAATTTGATATAAATGAGACGCGTTGTTCCCAAATAAAAGGATTAAGTTTTAATTGCTGCAACTTATTTCAAATAGGTTAACAAATTTACTACAGCAGCTTTAAAATTCTTAAGCGAACAGTAATTTTTGTCCTTAACGCACAAAGTTATTTGTTAGAATGAAAGTATTTAAAGCTCTTGTACAAGCGCAAGAAAAATAAAAAGAAAAGAATTTTCAAATTATATTTTCAGCAGTTTTGCAAATTGCTTGCGGAGTTTCCGTCTGCGTTGTAGTGCTTTTGTGTGGTGTTTCGGAAAAATTGCTCCCCCCAATAAGTGACCATCTGATGAGAGCTTTTCTGCGTCATTGCCAACATCCAACACAGATAATTTAACAGCAGGACGTTCAAGAATACCACAAGTTGGTTGTATTTTGGCTCGACGATCTTGGCCATCCTTTGCCATAATTGTTTCGACTACTCTTCTTTTCAGCTAAGTGTTTCGTGCGAAGTTTCGCAGAAAGGCTTCACGCCGTTTGGACTGCTGAGGAGGAAATGGTTTGGAGTAACTGCTTCTTGGTCTTCAGTGTCGAGTGAAACAAATGTAAGTGGTCGCGAGTTTATAATCACTTCGACTTCCATTAACGCGGATCTCAAACTCTCTTCCGTGAATCGCTGCGATGACGATATTTTATATAAAACAGCCTTGTTAGATCCTCTCTAAAAAAATTTGCAGCTCCAATAAAATTAGTGCCGCTGTCACCGTAGATGACATCTTTTAGCGATGAAATTTCATAAGCATATGAGGCATGAATCGGTGCTGAGGCTGTGCGCTATCTCTATAGTCAGACAAGTTATCAAAACGCCCCATCTCTTCCGACTTTTTCAATATAATAGGCCCAAAGTAATCAATAGGTATTGATAAATGTGAACGGCCTCATAAAAGCGCCTAGGCGAGCCTTGGGTAACTTTGCGGTACGTAGTGGCTGAGGCTTTGCATTACTTATTTTACAAATTTGTCATGGTAGCTTAATACTTTTAGATAATGGTCGCAGTTTTAGAATGTATTAAATTTGCCTTACCTCATTGATGGCTGTTTCGTGGTTGATGAGATGAAATGCCTGATGATAATAGCCAACGCTGAGTCGTGTAACTGGATGTTGAGCAGATACTGCGATGAAGTCTGGCTGCTGTTTTATACTGCTCGGTAATTATGCTGCTCGATTTTTGACTCGTATTATTTGATCATTGTCTAAGTACAAATTCAGTTTGTCCAAAGTTGAGCTCTTCGACAAAGTTTTTCCAAAATTCAGTGCTGTCCATTTATCAATATAACTATCCATTTGTATTTCTTTATATATGACAGCTTTTGCTTCAGCAGCTAAGTATTGTGCTGTTAGCTGATTTGGTTTAATTGTATAATCGCTGGATATATAAAATCAATTCTGAATTTATGGCCATTCGCTCTCATCTTGCAATAAAAAGTCGGGTCTATTGAATCACTCGTTGTATACCTTGGTATCTGTTTTGCTCTATGTAGCTAAGTCAGCAACATTTAATTTACTTGGAACCCAACGCCATTCGGATAATTTCGACAAATCTTGAATTTCAGCGATACGAAACATTACAAACTGACGTGAATCATTCAAAAGCCACTTTAAAACTGATTTAGAGTCTGTCCATAATACACGTTTGCTATATTGTAATTTATGCCCATCACAAATTGCGTTCATAAGCTGGACTCCAACAACAGCCACTTGTAATTCAAGACGAGCTATCCATAATGCTCGCAAAGGTGCAACCTTTGATTTTGCGGTTACTAGTCGTAGTTCAATTTGATTTTCGCACTGTATGCGAAAATGCGATACGGCTGCAAATGCGTTTTCGCTTGCATCTACAAAGGTGTGTAGTTGCACGGTGCAGCCTTTATAATGTATTTTAAGTGAATAACATCTGGGAATTGTCACATTTGTTATTATAGGTTGATATGAGATCCAATTTAGCCACTTTCGTGAAGTTGCATTATAAGCTGTTGGTCCTAATATATACCATTCCGTCATATTTCTTGTAAAATTATTTTTAAATTTGATGTAATGCACCAAACTAAGCCCACTTGGTCAAATATGGACATCAGACCTGTAAAACTTATCGTTTTGTGAGCATAGCGTCGCTGTATAAAACATTACGCCTAAGGCGAATAAATTTCAAAATATGTTCTGTGCATTGAATTTCGGTACAGGGAAATGTTTTACTTTCAATTGACTCACCTTTATGTAACGCATCTAGGACTTTTAGAATTTGATACACAATTTCCAATGTGGAATGCTCCTTGAGCATGGATATTGCGTACTGCCTCGGCAAGTACTACAGCTTCCTGATCTGTCGTAGAGTCAATAAAATCATCTACATAGTGATGCTCGCAAATCGCCTGAACAACTCTTGGGTTCTGCGTAATATATGAGATTGCATTTTTATCACGAACATGATAAACAATGCATGGTGAACATGAAGCACCAAACGTTAGAACATTTAACTTGTAGACGGTCAAACGGTTTTCACTATCATCCCACCATAGAAAGCGTTGTACTTCAGCATCTTCTTCTCGCACGGCTATGCGGTGGAACATATCTGCAATATCTCCACAAATTGCGACAGCACCCATACGTAAAGTGAATAAAATATTTAAAAGTGTCTTAAGTAAGTCTGGCCCCTTATGTAAAAAATCATTTAATGAGTATCCAGACGATTCTGCAGCTACATTCCATATAAGCCTTTTTTATTTGGTTTATGTGGGTTAGGCACAATAAATATTAGAAGATACCATACTTTGCCTACTCGTTGACTTATTGCATCTGTTGGTAACCTTGTAGTATAGCCCTTTGCAATTAAGTTATTTATTTGTTGTTGTAAATTTCTTGACAACTCTTTGTCTTTACCCATTTTTTGTTTAAGGCACTGCATTCGTTGTAATGCTGTCTTTAAACTCTTTTTTTAGTTTTTTTACACTATTTTTCCAAAAAAGGCCAACGACGTAACGATTATCTTTAAACTCGCAAGTCTTATCCTATATCTTTATTGCTTCCTGATTTTCTCTGGACAATAAATGCTTTTTTGATAGTACCCAAATTTTCGTCAGAAAAAAAAACTTTTACCATTTCATGTAATTCGCGGTCACAGTTGAAATTGCATTTGTGGATTTTAAGACTGCCACTTTTACTTGTAAAAATTCTACCACCAATAAGCGTCCATCCCAGCCTAGCTTTTGCTGCTATGGGCTCATGACGCACCTTTAAAGTAACCGTTAAATTTGGATTGTTGATTCCAATTATGTTCGTAGGCACTGCTCCTGTGAACGATTTCAGATGAATATGTTTAAAATATTGAAACTTTGGTTTTATTTTGTCAACCACCATTGACTCGGCTAGCATGCTAAGATTTTTAACAGTATGTACATTACGAATTGGATATATTTTTGAATTTGGCATTGCTGAAGAAATCTTTAAATCAAATTTTCTTGATCCTTCATGATAGCGCGTGACGTCGCCAGTCCAGCGTATGCACAATGGCCCCGGGCTACCAATTTCTCCTAAGTCGTCAGCTATACTTTCCTCAATTAATGTAAGTGTCGATCCGTCATCCATAAATGCATACGTTGAAATAGTTTTTCCTTTTCCATATAAGGTCACCGGAACAATTCTAAAATATGACTCATTTTCTATCATAGAGCTTCGGTGATTATTGATTATTTCTATACCGGAAGAATCATCCATTTTCATATACATAAGTGGTGCGAATCACAACTATACGAAAAATCTCATCATAGCAAGTCTTTGAACCGACGGTTCAACAAAGCTATGGCAAACAGGAAATGACAAGAGATGACAGGTGGCGCATTGTGTGCTTAAATGCAAAGCTGCACTTTGTACACGTCTTGGAGAACTCCCTTCATGGCTCAAGTGTTAAGAGCGGCTGTCCAAACATAATTCATGGAATGGTCGGGGTTCAAATCCGTGTACAAATTAACCAAAAACTGGTCTGATGAGGCTATGTATATATAGTATGTATGTGAATATGTATATACGTGGTAATAGCCGAAACATATGTCACCAATTACCAGGTTAAATTGTTCCATTTGTTGTCTCTATCATGTTTGTTAAAAAGCATTGACCGATTTGTGAAATTTCACACAAAATATCGGTTTCTGCTAAGACTGTACAATTCGATCAAAATATTGTTCAATTAATTAATAATAACAGTCGACTAATAACAAATTAAATAAACTAACTAAAATTTGTGTACTTAACATAAAAAACACAAAATTTTATTTTTTGTAGATGGTCAATTTTGCTTGTATGCCAACGATATATTCAACGAGCAAAGCCGGCACGCGTTGGTACGCTTAAAGAAGTAAAATAAAATGTGTTTTTATTTTTGTTGCATATAATAGCCGATATGCCTGACGTGTTTTTCTTTAGTTTTGGAAAAAATGATAACGTTGTCAACATAGACATAGCACATCTTGCCTATTTGCTCCCTGAGAACATCGTCTATTGCCCTCTGGAAAACACTAGGGGCATTTTTTAACCCAAAAGTGAGCCTGCAAAACTCATATTGTCCGATATTGTTTTAGAATGCGATTTTCTTCCTCTCTCGTTTGGCAAGTACTATCTGGTGAAATCCCGACTTCAGGTCGAGTGTCGAAAAATATTTTGTACTACCTATGTTTGACAATATAGTCGAAATATTTGGTATAAAGTACTTGTCGTCGGTGGTTTTTTGATTTAATTTTCGAAAATCCATCACTAGAAGTTTCTTTTTATGACCAGAATCATCCAAGCCCATATCGGGTTGTTGTATGAAGATATTGATGGTGTTATAATGCCCTTTTCTAATAAATGTTTTACTTCAGAATTGAAAAAACCAGCTACACCCATTGGATATGGATATAGCTTTGTGTAAACAGGTTCATTGTCGGTACGAATGGCAGCGACGGTATTTATATTGTACGGGAAGGACTCGTTTGGGTCCGCAAACGCTCTAGCTATTTTTTGTATCCTTTTTTTAAAGTCAGCACTAATGGACTGTGGACTTCGATGTCATTTATTTTTGTAAAGTTAACATTAGCGCATTTGTGAAATTGAATGTGTTCTGATCCATTCTCAAAGTGAATTATTTTATTTTTTAAGCAAATCGAAGCGCTGGCCTGTGTTAAAAGGTCAAGGCCAATTATCCCATCAAACATTAACAGGCTGGGTAATATGTAAAAGATGCTTTTGCAATCATATACACTAAAAAACACTTATTTATAACATTACTGAAACCACGGATTGATTTTACCGTGAACGATGTGTCCACGGTGTGTCTATTTCTTGGAGAGGCCTAATGTAATATATAGACGTCCCCGTGTCAACAAAAAGCTTGACTATTTTTCCTGCTATTGTCTGTTGAATGTACGGCAACAGGGAGTTACCCCTAAAAAATTTATCGATTCAACTTCGGACGCCTCTGCATCCACCTCAGCTGTTCCTGATTCTGCTACATCCTCGTAATTCTCTTGTGACATGTGATTAATTCTCTGTGTTTTATTTCCTGATTGTTTGTCCGACCCATTTGGCGGCTTTTGTACAACTTGCCAATTGCTAGGTGAATCTTGATAGCTAGTGGGCTGTCTGAATCGGGACGAAGTGGGGTCAACATCCATTGCATCCACCCTGTCCTGCCTATGGTTATCGTGCTTATAGAATATATCCTTTCTTCTAGAACTATCTCGTTATGAACCAGCCTGAGGGTCTATTGCTATTGCCTTAAAGTTTAGTACCGTCCCAAATGATCCTAGTGTTGCATCCGCGGAACCCTTAATTTTCTTTCTTATAATGGCTACCGCTTGGCTGTGTTTCGAGCGATTATAAAAAATTTTAACTTCTAAGTCGATTTCAATTTGCTAATATTTCGAAAATTTATAAATTCTTCAAATTTTTTTTAACTTCAAATTTCACATTTATCTACCCGGTCAATGAGCACTCACTTACCCCATTCTATATTTATTATAAGGATTTTAATGATGATCTCTCTATCGCTGTTGCTGTTAATAAAGTTGTTTCCCACGCTGACTAATGTGTTGACAGCAGTCGCAGTTGGTTTTTTAGTTGCGTTGTTGAATCCGTCTTTGCCGTTGGGCGCCAGTAAATAAGTTCGTTTGAAATTATTTTTATTCTTTACTTTATTAAGGCTGGTGGGCCAGCTACAAAAACTTCTTACCTAACCATTGATGGTAAAGTACGCTGTGCAATTGCTGATCTTGCAACTCGTGCAAGATATTTGGTTACACGTATGTTGGTTGTCGCTGACGAGTCTATCCCATTAATGTGCTGACGACCGCAGCTGAGGTTGATAAATTGCTTAGAGAGCAATTTGTGGCTGTTGTGAGGAACTTGAGTTAACTTATATAAACTAGAGTACTGCATACTGAGAAACAGCTGAAAAAGAAATTTTTTTTTTTTTTTTAATTTTCTTTTCTTTCTTTCTCCATATCTATTTTTCGGATTTCTGCTTGTCTTCCATGAAAATATAAGGTGGTAAGCTTCAATTCAAGAAAAAAAAATGTTCAGTCACATTTATCGGCCGTTTTTGGACAAAGTTATCCATTTAGTCTGCCATTTTGGCGAAAAAGACTTCTGAAAATGGAACAAATACCGTATAAAAAGAAAAAAAATTATTGTATCTTGTTCAGCGAGCCCAAAACATAAAGTAGGTGTTTCAGTGGAAAATTTTATATATGTATAATATATATACGGTTGGTTCATGCCTCAAAAGATTACCTTTTTTAAGAGTTTTTTTTTCCAAAAACGGCCGACCTGGGAGTACTTAGGGTTAATATTATTTATACTTAGGGTTAATGTTATTTATATCACAAGATGTCATAGACTCAAAAAAATTGAGAGCGTGGAAAATTCGAGGACTTTCCCTTTTTTTTTGGGTCAGTCTAATATACATATATATATATCCAGATCCAAGTCACATTTTAGAAATAAGATATATCATCTAATTAATAAAAATCGAATCAAATTTCAAAAAATAGTATCAAAAAAAAAAATACTTCACTTACTTCCGATACGAGCTGGCGAGGAAAATTTATTTTTCCTCCTCGCCTCGTTCTCGCCTCATTGAACGAGGTTGCCTCGCAGCCTCGGTGAAGCACTATTTCGATATCACCAGTGATTAAATGAGAACGAATTATATGAATAATATCTGACCAATATATTTGATTTTATAAATTGAAAAGGTTTTTTGAATTTAACATTGTTTTATTCATAAGAACGAATTTGGTCGAGATGAAGTTTAATTAATCGCCCATCACCAAGCCGTAACATATACGATATCGGACCAGTTTGTGATTCAATTCCTGCTCGGATCCATACTTGATTCCCTTTTGCAAAAAGCTTCACGTTAGCATGGATATCATTTTCTGCTGTTATTTCATGTGGGTGGATTTGTTCAAAATAGAATTTGAGCTTACGATTAAACATCAACTCTGCAAATGATTGACATGTTGTAGAGTTAGGTGTGATATGCTGACTGAATAAAATTCGTGACAGCTCTAAGTCCATGTCACACTTCTGTGATATTTTCTTGAAAATGTTCTTAGTCTTTTGTACCATTCGCTCGGCTTGGCAATTTGTAGATGGGTGGAAGGGTACAGAACGTATCTGTCGAATTAGACTGTCCTGCATAAATCTCTTGATTCTGATGTGAAAGCTGTGTCGGACACAATGGAATCAGGCAGCCCATATTTTGCAGTGATCTAATAGCAACTTCTGATGATGTCGACTTTACGATGAAAACCTCAGTCCAATTAGAGTATGAATCGACAACGACTTGAAAAAGGTCCAGCACAGTCATTATGTATGCGTGGCCAAGGAGTTTTGTTGATTTCCACAAATGAATAGGAGGATTGTTGTGACGAGTCTCGTGGCACGGAGTACATAACTTAATCACTTTCTCAATATCGGCGTCTATGTGAGGCCACCAAACGTAACTTCGTGCTAATGCCTTCATCAGCACAATCCCAGGATTGACCGGAGTGAAGTGCATCCAAAATTACTAACCGACTACCTGTTGGAACGATAACACGATTTCCCCATAATAAACAGCCTTTAAGTGTCCATATTTCTGTGCTTCGTGTGAAAAATAGATAAAACTTATCTGAACGGAACGATGTGCTTAGCCACCCCCCTTAACGTACCTTTGCAGTTTCTGGACACTTAGACGTTTGAACTCAATCGTAAGAACTTCTTCACTTGCTTCCTTGGTCTCTGTATCGACTGAAAATCGGCTTAAAAAATCTGCATTCCCCATTTTTTTTTCAGTAGCTCGTTTCTGTAAAAAAATCGGCAAGTAACCGATTTGTGTGTCGTAGCATTGTTTCGATTTTGAGTTATCGATTTCGTGACAGCTGAGACTTCAAATTGTTAAAAATTCGGTCCATAAAAAAAACAAAAATCGAGAAGAAACGTTGCGAAATTGAATCAAATGACAAGCATCTGTCTTTTTGCGTTTGTTTACTTTTATATGAGCCAATATTTATGTTAAAAAAAATAAATAAATAAATCATAAAAAGCGAATGTTTTAAAGCTGAATGAAATAAAATCCAATACGAATAAAATCACATTCATTGTAATCTACGCAATATGGCAATTTTTATTTTGAACTTTTTAATTTTGAGATATTTAAACGAACAAAAATACGAAAAGTAAAGAAATATTTCCAACCGGGTACTTTTGCGTTGCTTTAACAAGTTTGTACATCCTAATTCTTCAATAGAGTTAGCAAAGCAGTCTCTATAAGAATTTAACATTTCCTCTCTATCATCTGAATTAAAACGCGTCCCAACATTAATACTCGCGTCTTTCAAGCTTATGAGATCCTAATTCAATATTGAAGTTTTATGCTTTGTCTGAAACTAATATTCGTTGACGTAGGATTTATAAATAATATGTTGAATTCACCATCCTGGTCATTTAATACGCATTTAGGTGTAATGGTTCCCCCACGGTTGTAGTTGTAAGGCATCAGAAACATCGAAGTAAGCCGATATAAAAATATATAGTGTTTGGGAATGACGGTGCGCTGTTTGACCACAAATATATTTTTGATTTAAGCATATCTGGGATATTAATATTTCTCAAACAACCATCGTCACACTCATTAATTTCCTCTTCAAAAATTTGCAATACACTACCTCGTTTTGCAATCGTGACATGATTGTCTTCAGTGAATGGCTGTCCAACTATTAGGGGAATATCTAAGAATTCATCTGCTACTACATGTATTTTTAATCTAACCTCAACTTAATCAACTTTTAAATCTGCCTCGAGCACACCTAGCGAACTTATAACTCTCTTCCCAAATCCATGGTTAATTTCTCTGTGTTGATCGTAACTCAAACCGTGTGATTGTGCACTTGACTGTTTTAAAAGAACACATATGCTACCATTGTCTATGTAAGCCTTAATCTTTTTATTATTTAAATATGCTATTGGATACTACTTTTTGTCTCCAAAATTACTTTGAGAGTAATCGCTAAAGCAAACTCTACCTTCATCTTTTTGTAATCAAATATTTTTCGAGCGAGATGTTGACGTTTCGTGAAAATCTCGAATCATATTTCCCGGTTTGAAACAACGCAAGCAAATAACAGGTCATCTGAAAATTCCCCAGGCTAACCCAGATATGGCGCCACTTGAATTAAATCCATATGATTTTCAGGCAGTACCAACCTTCAAACGATCTGTGTCAAAATTTGACAGCAATCGGTCGATTGGTTCGTGAGTTATAGCATTTTGAGTGAAGCAACTTTTGTTATTATGCAAAAAATAGAAACAAAGGAATTTCGTGTGCTGATCAAGTATTGCTTTTGAAGGGAAAAAAGTGCTGTTTCATCAAGATAATGCACCATGTCACAAGTCAATCAAAACAGCCGCAAAAATGGTCGAATTGGGCTTCGAATTGCTTCCCCACCCACCGTATTCTCCAGATCTGGCCCCGAGCGACTTTTTGCTGTTCTCAGACCTCAAGAGGATGCTCGCGGGAAAGAGATTTAGCGACAATGAGCGAATAACCGCCGAAACTGAGGCCTATTTTGAGGACAAACCGGCATCTTACAACAAAAATGGTTTCGAAAAATTGGAAGCCAAAAAAATGTGTTTTGCTATGGTAGCCTTTGGAATTTTCAAATGACCTGTTATCAGTCAATTTGCACGAATATTTATAATGGCCAATCTAACCAAAGTTAAAAAATTTTATGGCACTCTAGCTCTTGGTTTCTCTATGCACTCGCTGTCCTGTACTTTTTATTCACTTCGAATTTTATTTAATATTTTGTCAACTACAGAAAACAAGATCGAGACTCACCACAAAAAATACTGCAAACCGTCGAATATCCATGATGATATTAGAATTGAAATGTTTTCTGGTCAGTAAATATAACTTAAGATCAGATGAAATAGTTTCCTCCATTATTTGTTATTTTATTTAATCAAATCTGAAATTTAAATCGCTGTACAGCCTGAATTTATCGAAATACTAATCGATAATGTCCTCGTTCTTTTTCTGCTTTCGCTGCAACAACAATGTCCAACGATCCGCTAGGTTTGAAACAGCCAAAAATGATCTTGTATATTCCTCCTCAAACATCTGCCGTGGAACAATTTGTATAGTATTGAATCAATTTTTAGCTATTCCAACTAAATGCATTCTGATTTATTCAAACTGAAATGCATCCGGCCAGCGATTCAACTCTGCAATTGCTTTCACGGCACCATGGGCTTGTTGACCACTTTTGCTGGCCCAAGACCGTGTTTTCCACACTCATATTGTTTTGTTGTTATAATCTACGAGAAAAAGTATTTTCTCAAAACACACCTAAATGCACTTTGTCTTTGTAAATACTAATATACAGTTTAACAGTAAACCATAAAATTTAAGCTTTCTGAGTAGAATTGTGAATACAATTACGTGTGGGTTTTTTCTAAGGTTATAAATATATTATTCTTGCTTAAAAATAAAGGTGATAGTAACTAGTTTAATGCTTATGTATAAAACATGGTGCAGTGAAAAAATCAGTTGTTTAATGCAACCTTGTAAAGTTTGCCCAGCCTAAAACAAACAAAAAAAATAATAATTTGGGATGTGATAAGTCTGTTTTATAATGTTTTGTGTCGTGATTTTTAGGAAAATAATTTTTTTCCAGACAACTTCTGCTTTAAAAATTCCGAGCTATTCCGAGTTTTTGAAACAAGTATTGTCACAGATCGAAAAAAGGCCTGTGTTGTCAACTATCATGACGCATTTTCGAAATATTTATCAGAAAATCTGCACAATCTTCGCAAAAATTGACTGTAAAATGTGGAAAGTGCCATAGAAGTGCGGATGTGTTTCAAGTGCAAAATGCTGCGTGGCTTACCTCCACAAAAGTGTTTGAAAATCAAAAAATGCTGAAAGAAGTAACAGAGGGAGAAAATCTGGTAGAAGCAAGTTCGTAAGGAAGTGGGCGCTCACGACTGTCATATCCTGAAAAGTCAGATCGAGGCAAGAGAAGGGAAGAAGTGGAAAGGACAAATGACGACGATGAAGAAGAAGACTTTGAAGACGAAAATTTAATTTTGGAAAATAAATTAGATAATATACAATAAAACATTAGCGTTAAAGTGGAGAAAATTATTTAAAATTTTTAGCTATAAAATACATCACCAAAAAACTTTGGCTTTTTAAGAAAAATTCTTTTGAATCCAGGTTTTTCAATGAATAATTAATTGATATGCTTCAATTTCAAATCTAAAACTATAAAATTAAAAATACATTTTTAAAAAACTTATTTTATTATTAAAAGAGTTGAATGGGTTAAGGTTTCCACCTAAATTTCAGCAAACATAGTTTCATTTGAAAGCAAAATGCATTAGAAGTCTACAAAACTTGGTATAAGCAAGTGGTCCAAATACCGAAATCTTGAAATAGTTTATCGAATGTGGACTTAAAAGAGTGGATGACATTGAAGTCGTCATTTACAATTTTGAAATTAAATTCGAAATCAGTGACTCCTGAACACCCCATTACACAACGTTTTATACAGATACAATGACATTTTGAAATTTTGGCCGCCATATTAGATTCGCCATTTTCAATGTTTCATTTTTGACATCAAATTCTAAATCAGCGACCTTGAAAAGCGCCTTATAGAGCCTTTCAGAGTTTTGGACAGAAAAAGTGGTCTGCGAGTCGATAGTGCACTGTCTGCAACCACTCCTTGACTTTGCTTAATCTGGTATCAAAGTGCACTGTTTTGTGGGAGTGAAGCAGTAACTCCGATTCTCTTCTCTATTGTTTCTATTAGTACTCCATTTTTCTGCAACAACACCTCTATTAAATTTTTGTCTCTGGAAGTCTCCGATATCGTAAGCACATGGTCTGAATTCACAGTTCCAGCTACTTCTGACGTATTTTATTCGTTACTCTTCGCTCCGAACTCTCTCTCCACTTCTACACTGCTAAAATTTTTGATTGTTAAATCAGTTTCGTCAATGCTGCTGTCGCTTGAACTTATCAAAAAAACTCAGCGGCCAATATCAATTTAAATTTGCTGCACGCAGGTTTTCTTTAATGATTTATTAACGACTAAATTAGCAAAGGAAATAACGATAGTAGACTGACGCAAAGCACATATACATGAAATGTCAGAAAAATGACGGAGATACTTCTCAACTCCAATTATTAAATACTAGGGCGAAACAAAGCGATTTAAATACTTAAATCAAAAAACTTAAACATATAGTTCAATGTTTCAAAGTTAACATATCTTGATATTAAGTACTGATTATAAGATATTCTATTACTTTCAGCTTTTCTTTCGAAAAGAAGTTTTTTGACCAGTAAAAAGTAGTTCGTTTGCTGCTGCGGAAGCTGGTCTTTGGTTTATTTTTTATATATTATTAAAACCGGTTTAAAGTTATTGTGTTTTGTATAAGTGTGTTTGTTATAGTGTAATTGATGGTAATTACATCTTAAGAAACACATTAGATCACTGTTGAAAATTACCTAAACTAATTACTAAATAATAAATAGCCCAGCTAACTAAAAACTTTACAGCTATAATTTGAAGGTTATTATTCTCAAAGAACAATATTGATTTGATTGTGGTATTGCCATAACTATCGCATATGTGTTCCAGGATAATACAGAGGATGACTAATTACCCGTACATGAGCGGTTTGCACGGAATCCGGCATGCTGTTTACGTAGTGATCTAAGCCAGTACTTTAAAAAATGAGCTGTGTAATTTTTATGAAGGGTGAGGTCACTTTTTATTTTGGAATTTTAAGCGAGCCATTCGTCAGGAAGTCTCTTATATACAAATATTCCCGAAAATAAAAAGAACAAGTCATGTTTTTAAGTTAGAATCGACTCTTAATGCTTCGACTTGGATGTTGTAACCTGTTACTTTGCTAAGCTTAATTTGGATAGTGTTATCTCTTCAAGAAAGATAGCAGACTGGATAATAAACTACATTTTTCTGGAAGTGTTTATAGCGGCGCTGTGAAATTGCGTGTTGTGGCATTGTCTATTCTGTTTTCATTGTCAGAACTCAACGTGCTGAAATTTTCATATCATCTGGTTACACTAGCTTTCAAAATGATATTTTTTTGTTCCTTTCATGAGAGGTTACTTTTCTTATGTACTTTTTCCGCTGAATTCCAAAATGAAAACTTTTTTATGGTAAAGTCTTTGAGATATTGTATTATTTTCAACATCTTATTTCTCTATAATTTATATATTTTGTTTTCATTTTCTAAGCTATTGGATAAAATACAGAGGATTGCAACGATTAAACTAAACAAATTGTCAGGAAATGTGTGTGTTCCCAGCTCAAATGAACATTTTTCGAAAAAATAAATAAAAACGCAATATCTCGAAAACTGTTTCATAAAAAAGTTTTAATTTTCACTTTCAAATTAAGCGGGAAAAAATACATAAAAAAATCTGAAATTTGAAAAGTTAACACTCAAAAATTGTCGAAAAATTAATATATTCAGAAAATATGGGACTTGGATCCATTCATTCAATAGCTCCTAACGTTGTCAAACTACGGCCGATTTTCTTCTGGTATGTCTTAATTTTAGCGTAAAAGTATCAGCATGAAGTAAAATTATTTTTTTTATTCGATTTTTATCCTTTCGTGGCCACAGCATAGATCAACTGCAAAATTTGATTTATTTAAAAATCTAGACTGTTTTCAGCGATATATTTTGTGCAGCTTATTCAATAAAAGATCCAGTCATATACTTCAATTTAATTTGGTATCAAGGACAATGAAATTGATCAGCTCAAGATAAGAATTTTAAAGTGAAAAGGTCGAAAAAATTACAAAACCGATATATCTCAAAAACTGTGCAATAAAAAAAGTTTTAATTTTCGTTGCCGAACTAAGCGAGAAAAAATACATGAGAAAGTAACTTATCAATGGAACATTTTAAGTGTATACTGGTGTTATTTACGCGGATAAGGATGTTAGTAGTGTGCCGGCCTTTGTTTTGATTGAACATGAACTATTGGTAAATTTCTCTGAAAACTATGTAATGAAGCGCTTCCCCTTCTTCTGTCCCAAGACCATTTCCCAAGTTCTTTCGCCGTCTCTGCACCTGTGTTTTAAATCTCTATAGCGCTGCTTTAAGTTGGCTTTAGTTTGATGGGTTTGATCGTTGTCGCTAGATTTTAACTTCGCGTCTCTTTCGTCAATTATATTCAGGGTGTTATCTTCAATTCAATCAGTATTATGCGCCGGAATCCAAGAGTAGTGCAGCAGATTTCGCAGATCAAGTTCTTCTTCCAGTGATTTTTTACAAGTAAGAGATGACCTTGTAACTTAATATTTGTGTTTGTAAATTGTATCTATTTTTCAAACTTTGAATTGTCAAAGAAAAATAACGCAAAAAGTATGAGAGATATTAAGCAATTCAGTTCATTTATAAAATTTTATATATCCTATAATTAATCTATACTGAAAACACATACATTAATTTTGTACCCACTTCAAGGTGCACGTCTAGTAGCGAGTGCCTTGAATTATTTTCAAACTTTCCCTGATATGTGTTATCTACTACTATTAAACGAGCCAAACTTGCTCAACGCAACTAATAGAAATTCGAGCAGTTGCGATGACTGAGGTTGTTGCAAAAACCGAGTCAAGAAAAGCAATTGGAATGAGAGTAACAGTATTTTATCGAAAATACTGCATTCTTTATTTAAAACCAAAAAACTAAAATAAATATTTCTGACGCAGTAGTTATGTACGTATTATGTATGTGGAATATAATTTTGGTAAAATTATTTTTCAAAAAAATATGAAATTTTTGACACCATTTTGTTGTATGCCATTAGGTATATGCTGCACTGCATTTTCGCCAAGATCTTAAAGAATCAAAATATTTTTTACGCCATTTTCTCCAGCCCATTGAATACAAGTGCTGAATCAACTAAAAGCAGTGATAGCTTTTATCTTCGATAAAGGTGGAGTGAAACATTGGTTTCGTCTGCGCTTTCAATTTCTTCCCCTTGATCTTCGTTTTTTGTCAGAAATATTTATTTTATTTTTTTTTGGTTTTAAATAAAGAATGCAGTATTTTCAATAAAATGCTTTTACTCTCATTCCAATGCGAGTTTATTTTAATGAATAATATGCATTATTATTCAAATCAGCACCTTTGGTGGAAAAAATTTCTTGACTCGGATTTCGCAACAACCTCAGTCATCGCAACTGCCCGAATTTCTATTAGTTGCGTTGAGCAAGGTCGTACTGTATATATATATATCCCCTCATGTTTTTAAATAGGTTAAAACTTTTTTCAGTGATTGGTCTATCATGTAGAAGATAAAAAATATTCAGTAAAATTTTTTTCACCAAATTGCTAAAAAAAAGTTTTAAATTGTGCTCAAAAAAGCTCGTAAGTAAAACAACAACATTCATTGATGAATGTAAACAAAAAAACACAATTCAAATTAGCTTTTATATCATTTTTAGGTAGCTGTGTACTAGTAGATGACAAAAAAAAATGCAAATCTGAATAAATAAAGGCCTGAACGTTTTCTATGTGCTAAAAGATAAAAAAATTTACTTTTTCAAGAAAATATCAATTTCCCAAATACTCCATCAGCGATTTCAGCCTTTTAAGGCTCAACATTTTTAAAACATACAGGAGTACCATATCTGAAAATTGCATCCATGTTTTTTTACCGTATTTGATTTTACAAGCATTTAAAGTTAAGATTTATGATTTGCAATGTAAATTGAAACATTGAAAATGATTGAAATGAATTTTTGTAGAATTGCACAATAATTCCTACATTTATAGGACACGTTGGTCCAAAATCTTATCGCACCTAATTATGTTTTGCAGTCCATGAGATTTTTTGGATTTAATTGCTGTAAATATATTTTCTTTGTTCTTTGGAATATCCCTGAGGTAGTCACTCCATATGTGACTACTCATCTAGGCGGTTCACTCCGAGTCACTAGGAGTTACCAATGTGGGTACTCCATATGTGACTACTCATCTAGGCGGTTCACTCCGAGTCACTAGGAGTTACCAATGTGGGTGAAAGGCCACGTTGGGGTAAAAATTTATCGCACCTAATTACATTTTGCGACGCGTGCGATTTCTGGCTTTTTGCGGGCTTGCTTAAAGTTAGGCGTATCGTCGTCCTCTGACGACAGGAAGCAGTGTAACGAAATCCGCAAAAATCCAAAAATAAATCGCACGCACCGCAAAACATAAGTTCTTGCACCAACGTCCTGTAAGTGTAAGTCACCTCGGTGACTTCAAGTGACCCAAAGTGACTCGAAGTGAAACATATTTCAACTTTTTCAACCTCATTCAACTTTTTTCGAGACCTTCAACTTTTTTGAGTTTTTCAACCTCTTTCAAATATTTTTATCATTTTCCATACATTTTGGATTTCTTCAACTTCTTCCAATTTATTTCAACTTTTTCGACCTCACTCAACTTCTTTCGAGTTATTTAACCTCTTTCTACTGTTTCAATATTATTCAACGTCTTTCAACATTTTCCATATTTTTTCGACTTTTTCAACCTCATTCAACTTTTCTCGACTTTTCAACCTCATTCAAATTTTTTCGAGATATTCAACTTTTTGGAGATTTTTAAGCTCTTTCAACCTTTTTAACACCTTTTATATGTTAACAACTTTGTTAGCCTTTTTCACCTGTTTCAACCTATCAACTGTTTTCAACATTTGTCATATTTTATTGACTTTCCCAGCTTCTTTCAATTTACTTCGACCTTTTTCACTTTTTTCTAGTTTTTCAACCTCTTTCAACTACTTTAACTTTTTTTTAACATTTGCCATGTTTTTTTCGACTCTTTCAGCCTTTCTTCACCAGTTTCAAAATTTTTTCAGCTTTCAACTTTTTTCAATCTGACTCTTCCAACATTTTTCGGCTTTTTCAACGCATTTCAACATTTTCCATACTTTTTTGACCTGTTTTGACGTTTTTCAACAAATTCTATACCTTATCAATCTTTTGCAACTTTCTAAATTTTTTTTCGGCTTTTCAACCATTTTTCAACAAAATCCATATTTTTTCGATTTTTTCAATCTCAAACAAAAAAACCGAACAATGGTCGGTCTCCTGGTACTTTCTTATTATAGCGAACGTTTCCCCGATGATATAGGACGCCGTGTTTTCCGCTATTCTGAGGATTTCACTCCAGTGCTTGCCAAAATATGGTTATTCCCGCAACGTGTGTTCAATTCATTTCAATTTTCGTTGGTGAGCAATTCTACATTAGAGATGGTCATAAGCCACCAAATTTACAGGGTACGGAGAAGACAATTGGTGGTGAACATTTTTAAATTGTGTAGTAGAGTGCGGATTTCAAGCCAAGTTTCACAGTCGTACAAAAGAACTGACTTCGTGTTTGACTCAAAAATTTCAGCTTCATTGTCGTTGACAAAAACCTTTCGCTTTATTGACTTTAGCATGAATTCGGTACCGCCATCAGGTGGTATTATGTTTCTCAAGGGAGTGAAGCTATCCATACATTCTATGCTGAATTCGCGTATCATGAAGCTATTGATGTCTCTGGTAGAGCGAATCGACATGCTTTTTGCTTTATTTATGTTGATTTCCTAAAAAATCATCTGAAGGCAGTGAGTTTTTATTGCATATCTGGATGCCTGCTGAGTAAGCATATGAATGTCATCGACATCAGCCAGGTGATCGCAAAAAGCCTATTGAATGCCATGATTTGTAGAGCCTAGAGCTCTGCTGATACCATAGAAACAAGATTGGCGACAACAGGCATACACAAAACAGACGTTCTCAAAAGGATCAGAAAGTTTTCTGCTATGAAATGTGTTACAATTACTCACAATTACTGCTCGTCGGACTCGTCAGACGTGTTTTCACTTTTCTCGTGTGCGTAATGCAAAAAATAATTTCTTGTGCGGCCTGCAAAGCCGATTGTTTGCCTGATAAAGGTTTTATACGTAGCGCATCAATAATCGCGTTTTTCATAAAAATTGCTCAAAATTAGTTGAAAACACTTTTAATCTTTTAAATAAGTGCCCTAATTTATTATGGCAATGTGATTCTTGTGCGGCAATTTTGGAAGCTACCAACAACAAAATTGATTTGCTCTCATCGCAGCTAAAAGAGATGCAAAATAAATTTTCTGAGCTAAGTCAGAAGCTCTATGAGATATTTGATAACACGCAAACATCAACGTCCTCTGTTATGGTGCCAGTTGTAGACCAAGAAAGGCGCAAGGCTGACAGGGGAAGTGAGCGTAATTTACGGAATGGGAATATTCAAAACGAACCGCTTCCAGTTGCTACATTTTCGCTGCCGGTTAATGAGAGTGAAAAATCTATAGATGTGTTGAGTGTTAACACTGAGGACAGTGACATTGTTATTCGTAAAAAACAGAAAAAATCAATGCAAAAAGTAACACCGAAAAATGCATTATAGGCACTGCATCAACCTGTGAAGCCTTTGATGTTGTGCACACAATGAAGTTTATGCATGTCTCTAAATTCAGTGTTCAAACATAACCAGATGCTATCAAAAAATATGTGGCGGAAAAACTCATGATAAATTTCAAACTTGTGAAAAAAGATGCCGATATCACTAAGCTTCGCTTCGTTAATTTTAAACTTGAGGTATCTGCTCATTTGTTCTACAAAGTATATAACCATGAAATATGCCCGCTTTCTATAAAAACTAGTCGCTTTGTCAATAATACAAAAAACTTAGCAGACATAATAACGACTCATCAAATTCAACAAGTAAAATCCCTCTCTCATGCTCAAAGTGTAGTGTCAGTACTACCCGTGTCACCTACGACTACACTGAAGCCGTATTCACTTCGAGCGAAATCAAAATAAACAATTATGCCTCTTCGTATGTGTCATCTTCTTCGCCTTTCGTATGTTCATCATCTATTTCTTCGTCACAAATTTTATCACCATATGCAAGCCCCCCAAATTGCATTATTTCGTGTTCTCCTACTTCGTTTTTGTTGACTCTTTGCACTTTGCATACAATTTGAATTTGACGATTTTGATAGTAATTCTGATGAAGAAAATATATTTGTATTCTAGGGTCAATTTCGTATATTCAATCAATCATTTCAATCAATATATTTCTGAGTTCCATTGATTGGTCAATCTTTAATTCCATTGCTGAACCCAAAATTGCTTATAACATATTTAATTCTAAGTTACAGTCTGCCATTAACAGTTTTATTCCTAGAAAGAAACCAATATCCAGAAAAAAGCCACCATGGGTTAACGTAAGACTTTCAAAATTAAAGAATGTTAAAAATAAAGCATTTAAAAAATTTAAGAAAACAAATTGTGAAGATGACCGCTTGTATTTCGTGAGGTTACGCCTTGAATTTAATTTTTTACATATTTTTTTGTACAACCAATATATCTTTAAAATTGAAACTAAGTTAAAATCTAATCCAACTATGTTTTGGCAATACATCAACTCGAAACGTAATATAAATGGCTTTCCAACTAGTATGGAATACAGTGGCGATAAAAGTAGAGCCTGGCTTGAGTCTTGTAATCTTTTTGCCAAATATTTTCAAAGTGTTTATGAAACTTACAACCGTTCGGTTGTTTTTAATCTTGAGCCTCCAAACTTTCCAATTATTCAAAACTTTATTGTTTCAAAAAATGAAGTTTCTTCTGCGATTTTAGACTTAAAACCTATTACCGAGTGTGGACATGACGATTTTCCTCCAATTTTGTTTAAACGTTGCTTAACAAGCATTGTTAAACCAATTTCAATTCTTTTCAATGCCTGCCTTAGTACTGGCATTTTTCTTGATTGCTGGAAAACAGGTTCAATTACTCCAGTTTTTAAGTCTGGTAACCGTAAGAATATAAATAATTATAGTGCAATTGTTAATTAAGTCACTTTTGCAAAAATATTTGACAATATTATTAAAAAAAAATTATTTGAGCATGTCAAAAATGCAATTAATGGCTTGTACGAATTTAGCTTTGATTACTAATCACATTGTTGGTGCGATGGAAAAGAGAAGCCAATTAGATGTAATATACACAAACTTTTCAAAAGCGTTTGATAAAGTCGATTTTAATATTCTCTTACTAAAACTTAAGAAATTTGGTTTATCTGATCATCTGTCAAAATTTGTCAGAAGTTTTTTAATTGAACGTAAATTATTGGTCCAAATTGGCTCAGTATACTCAGATGACCGAATAAAATTTGAACTGATTTCAGCTTTTTTAGGTTCAAAATTTTCAGAACATACAGGAGTACCATTAGTGAAAATTTCATCCATTTTTTTACCCTATTTCATTTTACAAGCATTTGAAGTTTGTGTATACAGTGGAATATTTATGAAAGAAATGTAGCGGAATATTCAAATTTTTTTCGCTCCACTTTTCAATGTTTCAATTTACATTGCAAATCCTAAATCTTAACTTTAGATGCCTGTAAAATCATATAGGGTGAAAAACCATGGATAAAATTTTTAGAGATGGTACTCCTATATGTTCTGAAAATTTTGTTCCTAAAAAGGCTGAAATCGATGATGGAGTATTTGGGAAATTTATGTGTTCTTGGAAAGTCAATTTTTTATCTTTTACCACGTTCAGGTCTTCATTTATTCAGGTTTGCAATTTTTTTTGTCATCTACTAGTACACAACTACCTAAAAATAATATAAAAGCTAATATGAATTGTGTTGGTTTGTTTATATTCATCAATGAATTTTTTCGTTTTACTTACGAACTTTTTTGAACACAATTTAAAATTTTTTTTAAGCAATAATATTGGTCAAAAAAGTTTTATCGAATTTTTTTATATCTTCTACATGACAGACCAATCACTGAAAAAAGTTTCAGCCTATTTATATTATATATTATAGATGGAATGACCCATATATAAAATGCAATGGCCAGTTAGTCTTTCTTCTTATGAGTCTAGACGTAAGCTTCTTGGATTGCAATCTTTGAAAGATAGAAGATCTTATTTTTCTATTATGTTGGCATACAATCTTCTTTCCGATAAGTTGCATTGCTTTGAATTATCTACTTTATTTAGTTTATATAATCCCCACAGAGGTTTAAGAACAAACCGTTAATTCGTTGAAGACTTCCATAGATCAAATTATGCTTTTTATGAGCCAGTATCACGTTGTTTAAAATTATGCAACCGTTTTTCACCACTATCAAACTTTAACTTAAATAAAGAGAAATTCAACTTAAATCTTTTTAAATTATTTAATTAATTATAATTTATTTATTTTATCTACTAAATTTAGTTGAATGACTGTAATATTTATAATCCGTAGACCTAAATAAATAAATAAATTTAAATTCAACCACTTACCATCTATTGGACTAGCGTTACAAGATTAACTTTTGCAGCGGGTAAGCTTCAAACGGCATAACGACAAAATCATCCAATCAGCAAAAGCATTCTAGAGTTTTCTATGTGCTTCCTCAATCAACCAATCATGTCACTTGAGAGCGCGTTACTTGCGAAAATTGCTCAAAGGTTTTAAACAAACAAAGAAAAAACGAAACAAAATACACAAGTGACACGTTGAGTTGGGTTTTGATTGTGATAGCGTGGCATCGAGGTAGAAATTGCTGAAGGTTGTATGAACCTCATGTTATGCGTGATTGCATCATAGAATGAAAAATTAAATTTCAACTTTTAATTGACGGTTTAAACTCGCAATTTATATTAAATTGATCATGAGCGAGAGCTGCTTACGAAGATTGGTTACACTAGTCAAAAAAAGAGAAAATTGTATCAACATTTTTTTTTCAGGAAAGAAAAAAGAAACAGATATTAAATAAAATGTCTTAAACAACTCCAAAACAGCAATATATGTTAATTTAATTTTATTTAAAAAAAAAATACTTGAATTGAATTTGTGTAGGAGAATTAGTTAAAAAAACAAAAAAAAATGATAAGCAAATGTTATTAGACAAGGATATTAGCAGAAACAAAAATTTAGTAAAAACACCCGAAAAGATTGCAGTAGCAACAACCGAAATGAAAGAAAATATATAGAACTATAGAATATGTAAGACAGAAAAAGACATAAAAACAGTGAGAAAGATTACACCTCTGACTAAAAACAACAAAATTTTTGACATTGAAAACATGACATTTAAAGAATTCAAAAAGCTTAAGCAAAAGAAAAAGAACAAGAATTTGACAGTGCAAAACAAAAACCATAACATGACAGATCAAACATAAAAGAAAAAAAAAACATTGAATAATATCTCGGACAGTGAAACAAATGAGAAATGAAACATGTTCCATTAAAAAAACAAAGGTGACAAAGAATTGTCAACAAACGATATAGATTTTTAATTCTGTTTTTTTACAAATAAAATATTAATGAAAACAGATTAACAACAGCGTTTTCAGTCAGTTCCGGTTTCTATAAACTCTAACGCTAACAAATGGTTTTAAAAACTGTGTCCGCAAAAATGGCAAAATTTAACAACAAAAGGAAGTAAAATATGATACAACATTAGTAAAGCAATACAACCGTTTATTAACACAACCGGCACAAAGCCTTCAAAAATTCATCATCGCCTACAACTCCAAGCAACGAATTCCAACGTTTAGTAAACGACAACATTTACCAAAACGTTCAGTCAACGACAACATTCACCAAAACGAGACAGCAACAACAACAACATGGATAAAGATTTAAGCCTAAAACCGTGAGCAATTTAGGACATTTAGGAGTATTATCTCTGAAAATTTCATTCAATTTTATTCACCTTATTTCATTTTACAGGCATGTTAAGTTAAGATTTAGGATTTGCAATGTAAATTGAAACATTGAAAAGTAGAGCGAGAAAATTTGAATATTCCGCTATATTTCTTTCATAAATATTCCACTGCATACACGCACTTTAAATGCCTGTAAAATGAAATAAGGTTAATAAAAATGAATGAAATTTTCAGAGATGGTACTCCTGAATGTTTTGAAAATTTTGAGCCTAAAAAGGCTTAAATCAGTTCAAATTTCATTCTCTCGCTTTCATTCTCAATGTTTCAATTTGCATTGCAAATCATAAATCTTAGCTTTAAATGCTTGTAAAATCAAATAGGGTGAAAAAACATGGATAAAATTTTCAGAGATGGTACTCCTATATGTTCTGAAAATTTTGTGCCTAAAAAGGCTGAAATCGATGATGGAGTATTTGGGAGATTGATGTTTTCTTGGACAGTCAATTTTTTTATCTTTTACCACATAGAAACCGTTCAGGCCTTCATTTATTCAGATTTGCAATTTTTTTGTCATCTACTAGTACATAACTACCTAAAAATAATATAAAAGCTAATATGAATTGTGTTGCTTTGTTTATATTCATCAATGAAATTTTTTTGATTTACTTATGAGTTTTTATTAACACGATTTGAAACTTTTTTTTTAAGCAATAATATTGGTCAAAAAAATTTTATCGAATTTTTTTATATCTTCTACATGATAGACCAATCACTGAAAAAAGTTTCAGCCTATTTAAAATTCATGAGGGTAATGATAGGCCCATTATAGATGGAATGACCCATGTACTACTTATATTATTATTAATTAAAATTATTATCATTGTAAATATAAATTTTTTTCAAATTGCATAATCAATGTGTTATTTAAATTCTAAATTAATAGTTATACATTAAAAGAATATCGATAATGCAAACAAACACAAAGTTTAGGCAAAAAAAAAAATCTACTTCCATGTGTTAATTTAAGTTTTTGTCATTTTGATTTTTGGACGCATTATTTTCTTTAAAAGTTCCTATAGCATTAAAGAAATTGCTTAAGCATCTTACTTCGTAAATAAATTAACCAATGTAAAAGCTTAATTTATAATTTATAACTGCATAATTCAAATGCAAAAATAAATCAATTGAAACAAAACAAAAATTTTTTTTTGCTTAAAATAAGATAATGACAAATATTTAAATAATGTCAGCATAACTTCTGCACCGCCAGTCCTATGTGAAACCACTTCAATATAGGGTGGACCCAAAAATCGCCCCATAGGTCCACATGGTACGCTGGGTGTTAAATGGGCCCGAACCAGACAGCTGCGCTCGAGGGTCAGCTAAAGGAGAAATATTATTTTTTGATAAATTTAAAATGTTCTTTTTGATGAAACGACAGGTTATTGTTTTTTTTTCTCTTTCTTTCTCTCATGATGTCCGCGTTGAGGAACGGATCGACAAGGTCGGTTACAAATGCTTCACATTTGAAGCCTTCGGTTTGAGTCTTTATGAGGTTAATGATCTTAGGTGTTGTACCCACCTATCGTTTGCAAAGTTTACAGTATTCGAAAAATTTAATTATATTCAGGATTAATATCACGTTGTTGATATCTTATTGTTCTGAGGTGGGCTGAGATCCCGTCTGTGGGAGCTTAGCCTCCTAAATACTCCATTGAGTAATTATATACACAATATTATTTAACATTTTCTTAAGGACTATTAAATATTAAATAATCCCATTTTTGACCCTTTTTATCCTCTGCGAAATATTAACTACCTAATGACTTCGCGGAAACAGTTTTCGGAAGCCTCAATATGTCAACTTCTTGTTTTTTTCTAAACTTTCTACATAGATATGCTGTATTATTTGTAAAACTCTTTAATTCAACAAAATTTATTGTGTAGGTTCACTTAAATTGTGCTCTTTGGTCGAACGGAGTTTACGAAACAATTAGCGGAGGACTTATGAATGTAGAAATAGCTCTGCAAAACGGAATAAATCAAGTATGCTCTTCTTGTCAGCATTTGGGTGCCACAATTAAATGTTTTAAAAACCGTTGTAGCAACACATTTCATTTGTTATGTGCTAAAAAAGAACAATGTGTTTTTTATAAGAATAAAACTGTCCACTGCCAAGCACATGGTTCCAAGTCAGCCAAGGATAACGAATTGATATCAATAAGCGCCTTGCGACGTATATTTGTTGATCGAGATGAAAATCGCCAAGTTGCAGCCATTATGCACCACTCAGACCTTAATAACTTGCTGCGTGTTGGAAGCCTTATATTTTTAAATGTTGGTCAGCTACTACCACATCAGGTCGAAGCATTTCACACAACAAATTACATTTATCCTGTTGGCTATAAAGCTGTAAGTATAAGAAATAAAATAAAAAATTATTCCATTACCTTTTATTGGTAATATTATAGATTCGTTTTTATTGGTCAATGAACACGCCAGGTGAAAGGTGCCGTTACATATGCACGATTGCGGAAGTTGCAGGGCGTCCTGAGTTTAGAGTGGAAGTTCAAGATCAAACTTATTTTGAAATAAAAGACTTAACACCAAACGCAGTATGGCATCGTATTTTGGAACCAATTGTTGCTATGAGGAAAAAATATCACCACATGCGAATTTTTCCAAAATTTGTTTCAGGTGATGAGTTGTTTGGTCTTAATGAGCCAGCCATAGTACGTGTTCTCGAAAGCTTACCTGGTGTAGAAACATTGACCGATTATCGTTTTAAGTATGGTCGAAATCCATTGCTAGAATTGCCTCTTGCAATACATCCATCAGGTGCTGCAAGAACGGAGCCAAAGCAGCGGCAAGTACTGGGATTAAAAAAACCTCATACGCAACGAACTGCTGCAGCGACAAACCAGCGACTGTCAAGTTCAATAGTTGTAGGAGAAATTGCTTGTCCTTACAGTAAACAATTCGTGCATTCAAAAAGCTCTCAATATAAAAAAATGAAACAAGAATGGCGAAATAATGTCTACCTAGCAAGGTAAGTAGATAAAAATCATTGCTTAAGCCTCTTTTTGACAATCAATTTGACTTATTTTAGTAAAAAGCATCGAGGATATTGTGTGGTTAATTGACGTTTTATTGAGATTGGATAGTGAAAAAACTTATTAAGAGAAAATATTAAAGTAAATAGCGAAAAAAAATACCAAGCTTCAGCATATTTTATTCCGTGAAGCGTCGAATACCAGTTGGCTAGTTATACTATTTACGTTAAAGTTTTCTGTGTGTGAGATGTCGTAGGTCGCAACACAACGAGATTTAAAAGCTTGTTTTAAGCTGACCAGAGTATGATTACATTTTAAAACTGCACACGCTAAGCTCCCATTATCTGTAATTTATCTTTATATACTGTTGTATCTACATATAGATATATATAGATATAGCTTTCTGCAGCTAGAAACGATAGTTGTATGGGAAAGCAAAAACGAAATCGCAGACCAAGCGAATAAAGTTACAATTACTATATATGTAACATAGCAAGTTGCTTAAGTGCCAATGCTACTCATCAGATTTGTATTTTGTCTTTGTACATTTTGAAATGAAAAGAGCTGTTTCTCAGAAAACAATTGTTTGATGTGTAGGGCGGCAAAAATAAGCTATTGGAAATAAAACAAGCAAATGTATTACCTTTAGCCTCGCCAAAAATTAAATACCGTACACATTTATTAAAAGATTTTTATTAAAAGAGTATTTTTCCACCATACTGCATGCTGGCTGGTTTGACATTGAATTAGACAACATTTACTTTAATAGGCTCTCGGTGTATCATTTTGAAGCTTATGACTATCAGTGAATTTTTCAAAATTCGCCAACTTTTTGTCTAATGCTTGACCGAACTACTTTTTGTATTTGTGTGAGATTTGGTTTCATGAGTTAGAGTTCTTCCACTGATTGAAGTCAACCATTATGGTCATAATTTAAAACAGTTCAGTACCATTTTACCTGATAAAATGTCATCGCTTCCAAAAATAAAAATCATACTTAGAACCATGTTGCCCTATCTCTATCCCTTTCTTAGAGTTCAATTTATCTCCACAAAAAATGTTATCAAAATCTGTCCATTAGATCAGCTGTGAAAAGATGTTGTCCTGTTAGGGTATGGCACCCACTTAAAACTAAGTATCTCTCTACCCTTTTTACAGGGCTCTATCTATATCCATACCAAATATCATCAATATGGGTTCATTAGAATAGTTGTAAAACATATTTTCATGTTAGGAATGTGGCACCGCCCATTCTAAATCTAATGTCTTTCTTCAAGGCTCAGTTTTTTTCTATACCAAATTTCTTCATAATCGGTTTATTAGTTTTGGCTCCACTTCGCTAGCACCTTATCTAGCGAATTTTGAAATAAAAAAATATGCATGTCATAGGTCAGAAATTGGTCATAATTAGTCAGTTAGTCCAATTAATTAGTTAGTTTCTTAAAAAACTTTAAGGTTATCTGAAGATTTTGGCACCTCATTTGGCGGATTTTAAAATAAAAATTATTCATCTGCCCTCAGAAGCGGAAAAGGCGTTCCTCAAGAATCTGCGTTTTTAGATAATTGATATTTTGTTTACATGTGTCAATTTGTTGAAATTCATGTAAAATTGATATAGTGGAAACTCTTTTAGGAGATATTTTGCAGGTTTGAACAAAGATCCCGGCAATTGGCGTAGTTAATTAGATGCGTAATTTCTTACGCCAATCCTATGCCAATAGAATCACGAATATGCATTTTTTTGAGACGCGCCTTTTCCGCTTCTGAGGGTGTATAATAGGTTACGAATTGGTCATACTTGCTCAGTTAGTCTGATTAATTGGTCAGCAGGAGAAAATTTATTAAAAATATTTTAAAAGAATTCAGGGACAGTTAAAGATTTTGGCACCTCATCTACCGAATTTCGAAATAAAAAATATGCATCTAATAGGTCCGATTAATTCGTCAACACTAGACAATTTTTTTAAAATTTCAAGGTTATCTGGATATTTTTGTACCTCATATGGCTGATCTGAAATAAAAAATATTCATATAATAGGTTACAAATTGGTTAGAATTGGTCAGTTACTCCGATTAATTGGTCACCAAGAGAAAAATTTTTAAAATTTCAAGGTCATCTGAAAAATTTGACACTTCATTTAAATATCATTAAAAAAAATCGATAGAGTTTTTTATGCTGACAGTTGGTCAGCTTAAATTAATAGTTGGTCATGAATAGAATATTTTTAAAAAACTGACTTCTATGCTACAGCGCGTGGGAGGAACCTCGACTGTTGTCAAGTAAATCAATTAATTTTTAATTTCAATAATATATTGTAATGTTTGATGATTTAAAAGAGTATAATAGATTGCATTTAAGTGCTCAAAATTGGTCAGCCAAAATAAAAAATTGGTCAGGCGTATTAAATAATGAGATAGTTGCATAAACTTATTATATTGAATTTTTAGATTGGTTTTTAATAATTTAATATTATTATTTCAATCAATTTGAATGCTAAAACATCTGAGAATAGTTGGTCAACCGATTTTACTAATTGGTCAACGCTTTTTATCATTCAAAAATGGTCTTTCATATCATCAAACGTGTGTTAAAGAGGCCTTATGATCCCATTTCTTTCGTGTACCTACTACTATTAAACCTGTTTGGAGCAAAAGCAAAAAAATTGGACCGCCCTAGTACACACCTTGCACTTTCATAACCAATCACAATACTTATTTCAATAATTATCAGTAGCGAAAACGATGAGATCAAAAACTTCCAACGCGCTATGGAACAATTAGGAAGAGTGGAGGTTATCTCTCGAGATGCCACGCGACATACGATTGCCAATAAACTGAGAATAACATTACTAAGAGAGACATAACCTATTTTTTTGACTTTGGTTCGGTTGTATCATACAAATTCTCCTATGTGTGCCGCACGCAGTCAACAACTTGTCGCTACTCAACCGCACGTTCTTAATTTTTTCTACAACTACCGCTTGCCTTAACCATATGCAACACTTTGTATTTGTATTTTCTTTATTGAGACTGACAAGAATACATTTGTTTGGTTATTATTTGACAGCAGTGTTTAAGTAATATATATAGCGGCTGTGATAGTATGGCCTGCTTTTTCAGTTAGCATATTAATAAATAAATCGAATGCCACATGGCTTCATCTTAGTATAGACTATTTTGCTCTTGCTCACGTAGTAATATAACTGTCATTTTGACTTAAGTGTCGTTGAATGTATTTACAATACTTAAATGCTAAACTTAGGGAATTAACCAACGAATGTGAACACAGTCACTACATAACAAAACTGCATATAATCGCACATTAAAATTAATATGTGCATGTGATGCAACATCGAATAGTACAAGTATAAGTACTATAATCTAAATACTTTTTAATCGGATGTATATATTATGAAATTTATACTGAAATAACGTAAATATACAAGAATACTTAAATCGTGAATAGTATGATATACAGTAATATACTTAACAGCAAGTATTAATAATGTAACAGAATATACAGGAGTGTACATAAAATTTATCACGTTCACCTTTTGGTCCAAACAACTAGGCTTAAAGAAAAAGTACATAAAATACAATGATTAGGTTATGCCCTGCTATATGTGTTTGAAGTATCAGATTTAGCAGCATAAGATTAAAAGAAACGATTAACATCAGCCCCAATTGAATAAATGCAATATCGATATTTTTACAAATTAAAATTTTAAGGAGCTCAATCCGCCTGCTGTGCTCAATCAGTGAACAAACGTTAAAGGTTAAAATATTTAACGCCATTAGTTTTGCTTTAAAATGATTTGGTTTAGGAGTTCCAAATATCCTAATCTCTTTTCCTGAATAGAAGAACAAGCTATTCAGATTATTCATGAAATTTTCAATTCTGCCAATGAGGCCCTGGACGTTAACTCCAAAGAGTGTTTTGGAAAGATCAAAGAACTGGCTTAGGACACCATTACCGGGTTTGAAAGAGCTTTGTGTGCTAGGAGAAAGATCATCCTGCTGCTTAAAGAAGCTTGCGTAAGGAACAACCTGAGGAGGCGGTTTCCTTGCTGGGATTAAAGTCGGGCTAGGACGATATTCTCTTTTTTTTTTTGCTATGTTAAAAACATTTTTTCTGAATTCTTTATAAGCAATGCACCCCTTATAGTTAGCAGGATGATCCTTGTAACAATTCACACAGGTGGGTTTTACACCTGACTATTTCGTTTTGGCGCATTCACCGGGAGAGTGATTTTCACTACATTTAACGCAACTATAACTACTTGCACAGTTCTTTGACACATGTCCAAATTGTTGGCACCTCCAACATTAAATGGGTCCCGTTTTTCCCTTGATTTTTTCCCACATGATTTGAGTATTAAAAATATATTTAATTTTGGAAATATCGCTTATGGTTTTCCCTGGCGGGAGTCTGACTAGGAACAGGTCATATTTAAAACCTTCTTTGATTGATTTGAGAGTTGAAAAATTCGTAACCTTTTCAACCCCGCCCGGTAATAAGTCCAAGAGCTCAGTTTCAATTTCTGAACCTTCGAAATCCGAAGATAAACCCTTTAAGAGAAGGGTAACAGATTTCTCTTCTTTAGGAGTAAATGAGTAAGCTTTTAACTTTGGAGAGTCTTTTAGACTTTCCAGTAAATCTTTGTGGACTGTTCTGTCTTCAACGAAAATCTTGCTCTTGGGGCCTTTATTAATTATTTTAAAAATAATAGACTTGGCACGTAATTTTTTAATTAAATCTTTGCTATCTAGATCAAATACTACAATAGGAGGGCATAACCTACCTTTTTTAATATTACACAGCTTCGAGTTAGGGTTGCTTCCATCTACTTCATTATTAGGAATACTTCCAGATTCACTTGTTGATTCTTTACTATGTATACTAGGAACTGAACCTTCCATAGACTGTCTTCTTTCTTTATGCATTAGGTCAATTTTCCCCAGAATGGAAAATCTGTTGTTGTTGTTCACCTTTTCTCTGCAATCTTTGTCATCTTTGCTAGGGGATAACCTCAACCTTTTTTTTGCACATTTCCAGCCGGTCTCAGATGTGCTGCATAGGTTCAGTAGTTGATTTGCTGCGTCAATCTTGTATGGGTCCTCTTCGTCCATGGATAAAAAATAACTTTGGCTAAGAATAACTATTCGTTGGTCTTTTTGACGAAATTTAGACTAAAAGCCAAAATGGCTTCAGTCTTGGTGTATAAACCCACTCCTTTCCTTTAAATTTCAAGAATTTTACTCGAATTATGAACAAATTTACGTTCGTTGGTATTAACAAAGAATAATTAGCACTTTGTGCTTTACACAAACATTTAAACAGTCTGGATTAAATTGGATTTTAATTATCAGAAATCTCTTGGTAAAAAACAAGTGCTGCTACTTGGCCGGAAGCGGAAGGAGTCACATAATCTGCAACACTTTCGTTTTTTTACAGATTTGACATTCTGAATTTTGACAGTTTAGAGTAAAGAAAGAGTAAAGTTAATTTTTGTAATAGTTTATGAGTTGGACATAAGGCTATGTATGCCTAAATATTGTTTTATTACTTATGTACATTGAGAAGATTCGCCCTCCATAAAAATAGTTTTTCTGTGTACTGCTTGAAAGCATTATGAAGGCTTTTCTTTATAAATTTGCTTATTTATTTATTATGCAAAAAAAAATTAACTTACACACTGAAGACATTCCCACCAATTTGGTTTTCATACAAATTACTTGCTTTGTTAATTTTTTTTCCATTTTTAAAAAATTGTTTTCTCTTAAACATAAACGAATAGAAACAAACTGGGTGATATCTGCATCATATTTACAACTAGTTAATAGTTAGCTACTTTAAAATTAGTAAATATCGTCAACGAGGCAAGGTAACTTAAATACTGTGTAGTCGCATGTGGTTCGAATCGAACTGAAAAATTAAGAAAAACGTTTTAAAAAATGTTCAAAAGAAAGAACTTAAATGTTAAAAAGGACGTCGGAGTGCGCGTTTCTACTGGCTTCACCGTCTACTGGCTTACATAAGAGTGTCAATTGTCGATTGGACAATTTCATCGACTAATTCCATGTTTATAACACATTTTTGAAGTTTCTTCCGCAGCCGATAGATGGCTGAAAGTAAAATTGACATTTTAACTTGAGTTGAGTCATGTTGCCCTACCTTTGGTAAATCGCAACCGTGTTGACAAACTGTTTACGTCTTTCTTATTTTTTTTTTTTTTAAAGAAATCCGTAACACCATCAAATTGAAATTGACATCCAACATCAGATTTCTAGAACATATTGCTTAGAATAAGGTACTTGAATAGTTTTGAGATGATAAATTCTCGCCTATTTTGTAAGGAACAAATTTTGGTTTCATAGAGCATGTTGAACATGGGTGTGGAACGAAATACCCCAAGCCTAGTTCTGAATGCTGAGTTTACTATAGATTTTATTTTTTTGGTGCAAATCCATGTATGGGAAGACCATAGTCAAGTTTGGATAGTAATAAAGATTTTATTATCAATGTGTGGAGTCCATTGCTATCTTTAATCACAAGTAATACCTAGTATTTTCAATTTTTCAACATAGATATTCTACCGAGTCTCATGAAAGATAATAAAGAGTGGGACATGTATTTATACTTTATACGCCAAATGGCTCTTATAACCCCTTATAAAGAACTTATAAATATAATCAAGCTACTCATGGTAGTCGTAGTCGTTTTATGAAAGCGACTGTTGTCAAAACGACAATCTATTACAAATTTCTAATCATCGTAAAAAAATGTGACATCTCAAAACGACATCTTTTGTCGTTGTGAAATTTGTGGACGACGAAATAATTTTGAATTATTTTAAATTTTACTGAGTGTTTCTTTTTTTAAATTTGTGAACAAAAACAACTTTGTGTAAGTTCCCTGATTTTATATTTTAGATTCTGGCTTAGAAAACATCGCACAATGCAATTTTAAAAATATTGGAGGTGGTAGTTTATTTCCAATTTAAGTAAAATAAAAAAGAACAACAGTAAATTTTAGTTTAAACTTTTGAGCAAATGTTGTATTTGTGGATTAACTTTGCATGCAAATGCAATTTATTTTGGCGAATTTTAAAATGCTGGTTTGATTTATTGGGCACTATGTTGAGCAGCGCTCATTACATACAACACCATTCACAGATTCCAATTGTTGTGATAACTATCCACCATAATTGTTGTGACTGTTGTAGTCACTGTAGAACTCTTGCGATGAACGATGAAATCCGTGGTGTAACTAATAATCACAATTTAGTTATAAGGAAAATTGCCGCTTACAAGAACCTACGAGAGCATTACTCAACGATTCCAAAACTGTTGTTTGTTGGATAATGAGTGAAGGCCGTCGTATATACTCAATCCACACAATCTTTTGTTTTCTTTAAGTTACAATAACTATCGCTTGCACGTTTTGAATCCGAGATCTCATATTTGACGATGAGTCTGAATATGGTTAAGTTTTTAATTTCAATTATAGAAAAATGTGCAAATTTTTGCAAACTTATTACCGTATTTACCGATGTGTAACCAGACGAATATCTACTAATGGCAACCTCCCAATGTGCCAAACGGATCCGTTTCGGATCCATTACGGATCCGTTCCTTTGGATTATTTATCCGATGTCGGATGAAGTTCCTCTCAAAAAACGGAAAGATCGTCCGCTTTGCCGGATCCGAAACGGACCTCAAAATCGGAAAAAAACCGGAATCCGCTTTTTCAGATTCGTTTTTTTAAATAAAACGGATTTGAGACGATCTTTTTCTTTAATAATGCGGATTTTACTGTACAAAAAAATTAACGCAATTAAAAAAATTTTTATTTTATTCTTTCACAAATCTAATTTTTTTTTTGAATTTTTACTTATTTTCCATCTATTTCTTTTAATGCTATTCAACTTAGATTTATTAAGTGAATAATGATTAGTAAAATCACATTAAGGAAACTTATGTTTTTTTTACCTGCCACTGAACAGAATCGAACCTGCGCGTCCTGCGCCATGCCACTGTTCAAATATGCTCATCTTGACCAACTCAGCTACTTCCATTATTTTTCTGATATACTTAGATTTAATTAATTTTCTATCAAAATGAAAAAGTGAAGATTCATTTTGAGCAGTTTTCGATTGCTAATTCAAATATTAAACTTTTAGCCAGCAGAAAATAAGTAAGGCGGTGGCTGATGTTATTAAGCTACGCATGCAACAACTATTGGATAAGCAGAGGGAAGATACAGGTTCAAACCCCGGCGACGGCAAATTTTTTTTATTTTTTTAATTTAAAAATATATATAAAAAATAAAAAAGGAGTAGAGAACTGTATTTGTTAATTGAAAATATCTTGAAAACTGCCTTTTATATTAATAATAAAAAAAAGCGGAATCCGGTTTTGTCCGTTTATGACGTCCGTTTCAGATCCGACAAAGCGGACGATCCTCCCGTTTTTTCGAGAGGAATTTCATCCGACAACTGATCCGTATGACGTCCGTTCCGGATCCGTTACGGATACGAAAAAGCGGATTCCGGTTTTTCCCCGTTTTTGAGGTCCGTTTCGGATCCGCATCCGTTTTTGTGCACATTGGGCTAGGACACTGTAGAATAAACCTATACAGATGCATGTCAATGTGGGTGCCAAAACGTAATTGAGTCATATCGAATCGTATATCGCAGCTTACACGACGAGTATATAAACACGCAGCGTGTGCTTGAGGCAGTATGCCTTATACTTATATAGGTTAATTTGGGTCGCTGAAGACTGAGAGACTGGTGTCTGTTGTTCTTGGTGAAAAGAGTATAAGTATATTTTTCAAGTGGATAAGATCGTAGGTTCATTATATTGGAAAGTTCACGACCCGGTTCACGTCACAGCTCACTAAAGTTACCATCCGCGAAATCATTTATTGTGTATTGATTAGGAAAATAGATCGAATGTATTTAGATCAGGAAAAATAAATGTAATTATTGACCCAAAGTAAATGCAAATTTGTCTTGTGTATTAAAAATGATTCATCTTTTCAAATTTAAAAAAAAAAATATTTTGGAACTTCAATAACTCAGATAATACAGCGTCATTTCGAATAAACTTTTCGGTCAAATAACTAAAATTAAATATTGAATAAAAAAATAAAAAACAAAAAAAGAAATATGTACCCAATGTCAGTATCGAACTAACTTTCCGTTTCAACGACCAGTGTCTTACCTACGACGCTACAGATGTAATAAAATTTATTGAGTTAAATTCGATAGCAAGCTGCCAACGTCTGTCAGCATCAAATTGTAAAGTTTTCACTGAAATTGTAATAGTCACCAGACGTACAAATTTTGTCGAGTCGACAAAATGCGATGAAACAAATTTAAAAACAAGACGAGGAAAAAATCGTCGAAAACGAAAAACAACTACGATGATAAGGGTGAATATTTAGATAAAATAAACAAACTGCCACTAGAAGTAGAACCGATCAGATCCGAATGAGATCGTGAACGGTGATACCAACGTTCACACTCACGGTCGAGAGGTTTCTCTAGAAATAGAAACAATTTAAGAATCAATTCTCACCAACGTTTTCCAAATCACCAAATCTAGATAGATGTCACTTCATATTTGTAAAAAAAAAAACAGACGATGTGAACAACCATGCTCATTCGTCTAAGACAAGCCATTAAACTGATGACGGAAGTCTCACAACGCTCACATGTCGTCTTTTCATTCACGAACCCACAAACAACTTAAAATTCCTCGTTGACAGTGGAGCAGAAGTTTCTGTACTCCCTTCTTCCAAATTCAAAAATTACGATCGAAAATCGTACATTATTTTAACAGCCACTAACGGCACTTCAATAGCAACTTACGGAAAAAAGTCACTAGCACTTTATCTAAAATTAAGACGTGATTTACCATTTACCTTTTTAATCGCAGCCATTTCCAAATCAATTTTAGATGCTGACTTTTCATCAAAAATATTGAGGCGTTTGTCATTGTTCCACTCACTAAACTGTCCATAAACGCAATTTTGGCATTCACGAAACACCATTACCAAAATTATTTTCAATCAACTACAAATACACTCAATTACTCAAAAAACTCCCAGCATCAATAAAACACAAAACAGTACAACATGTTACAACACAAGAATAATTATCATACTACAAACCTCGACGAAAAGATCTGCCCAAAATGAAAATAGCTGAACAAAAGTTTACCTTCTTAGATAAAGCTGGCATCTGCAGACCGTTTAAATCCATTACAGCATCTCCACTAAACTTAGTTCCTAACCGCGTGGCAAACTATTGAAGACCATGCGGAGATTATAGGAGTAACTGTAACGGACCTCAATGCAAACCTTCCAAATATTCATAAACGAAGTTCTAAACGGACTGGATTTCATTTTCGTATGCTTAGACGACATTCTCATTGCTAGCGAAACTAAAGAACAACATTTACAACACTTTACACAAGTTTTCACACGACTCAATAACAACAGACTCAACATCAAACCAAAAAAATGCGATAACGTAACATTCCTAAGTTACAATATATAATATATGTATAACACTTGAAGATAGCACTTTTAGCGACAAAGATATCTAACAAGCAACTAAAAGTCCGCAAACTGATTTTGTCCACATACCTGCAAAATTCAGAATTAAAATATTCAGCTATAGCAAAAATAGTTGGTGCATCAGAAAAAACTGTCTAGCTAGCCCAAAGGTAGCGACGAAGGTGAAGCGCCTTTTTAAGCAAAATCCCAACACCTCAGTGCATAGAGCAGATACATCAAAATCTACTGTACAAAGGATAAAAGAGAAAAGTAAGCTAAAGACATAAAGAGTTCAAAAAGTACCAGACCGTTCTGATGAAAAGCAGTTGATGGCTCAGATGCGAGCCCGAAAATTGTATGAAAGGTACCTGACTAAATTTGATTGCTGTGTTATGGACGACGAAACTTACGTCAAAGCAGATTTCAAGCAGCTACCTGTGCACGAATATCATACATCACCCAAGAAGGGGCATGTGTCTAGTAAATGCAAAGAAAATAAATTTCGAAATTTCCGAAGCAATATATGGTTTGGCAGGCCATATGCACTTGTGGTCTCAGAAGCAGATTTTTTGTTACACAAGGCACAATCAATTTCAAAGTTTATATAGAACAGTGCCTCGAAAAACGTATTCTACCATTTATTCGTGCACATGAGTGTACCGTGATGTTCTGGCCAGATTTAGCAACGTTTCATTACTCTAAAGCTACGATGGAATGGTATGCAAGCAAAAAGATCAATTTCGTACCAAAAATAGCAAATCCGCCCAACTGCCCAGAGCTTCGCCCAACTGAAAGATATTGGGCTCTAATGAAATAAGATTTTCGAAGGAGTGGTAAGACTGTAAAAAATCCACAAGACTTCAGACTTAAGTGGAAAAAATCGTACCACACTGTCGATGAAACGACTGGACAAAATTCAATGAAGGGCCTTACGAAAAAAGTAAAAAATTTTTATAAAAAAAAAAATTTTATTTAGTTTTTAGTTATTTGTATTCTGAACACTAGCCATTATTAATAAAAAACGAACAAAAAAATTACTGGGTATTTTTTTATAACTAAAAAACAAAGCGTAAGTTTTTTCTGGGACAGTCCTTACTATCACAGATGCATTCCCAAACTCGCCCACACATTAGGACCAATCTATCAAATTGTAGCCAATGCACCAAAACCCAAAATTAAACAAAAACCAAACCTAACACAGCAGCCGGTGGAGTCTTACAACAAGAAAACAATAACAAGTTAGAACCACTAGCATTCTTGTCTAAAAATCTTTCACCAACAGAAAATAAATACAGTACACTCGATGGCGAACTACTTGGCATATACTTAACTATTAAGTGTTTCAGACATCACTTAGAAGGCAACACATTCACAGTATACACTGATCACAAACCTCTAACCAATGCACTTCACTCAAAAACTGAACGTGGTCCAAGACAAACACGTCACTTAGACTACATCGCAAAGTTTACCAACACAATACTTCACATTAAAGATGCAGAGAAAACTGTAGCAGTACTCTATCGAAATACGAGGTGGAGGAGCTAAAAACACCCGACCTCAATGTAAAACAATTACACATCAGATACAGAATTAAACGACGCACCCTACAAAAAACGTATATAAATTTGAACAAATTCACATTCCATTCCTAAACACATCAATTTGGTGCGAACATATTTACAACCTGGTCGGCCCTTTGCCAATCCCAAATAATTGTAGATATCTACTCACTGTCTAAGAAAGAAATACACGTTGGCCAGAAGCGGATCCAATAAAAGATACCGATACCAACACAATTGTTGAAACTAATTAACTGATTTAACTTTAGAACCTCAATTCACCTCTCACACAAACAATTTATGAAAACACTAGGTACTCACCACATCATAAAATTTTCAGAACATGAGTACAATCTCTGAAAATTTCATTCATGTTTTTTCACCCTATTTGATTTTACGACCGTTTAAAGATAAGACTTAAGATTTGCAATGTAAATTGAAACATTGCGAATGAGAGCGTGAAAATTTTAATATTCCGTTACTTTTCTTCCATAAATATTCCACTATACGCACACTTTAAACGCTTGTAAAATCAAATAGTTTGAAAAAACTTGGATGAAATTTTGAGAGATTGTACTCCTGTATGTTCTGAAAACTTTGAGCCTAAAAAGGCTGAAACCAATTCAAATTTTATTTTTTCGCTCACATTCTCAATGTTTCAATTTACATTACAAATTTTAAATCTTAACTTTAAATGCTTGTACATATATACATAACTGCACTATCGAGATTTTGTGTTTGTTACAGAAATGATACATTGCTTTTTCTTGTTGCTTTCTTGTAGTGATATAAATATTGCAAGTCATACTGCGGTATTCAAGCCAAAATTACTTCGAAATGTCTAAACAAAAAGACAGCGAGGATAGATTGGATTTTGATGACGACAGTGTAGCTGACCCGTATAGTCAACTGCAATTAGGTTTATACCTCGGAACCAACTATAGTAAGTGGATTTGAAAGACTTTTTTTGTTTGGATTTCTAATGCTATGACCTAAAAGTTTACCCATTGAATGTGACCGCCGTTTCGAAAATCTGGAAACACGTCTACCGCCCTTTCAAATCAAATTGAAACCGCTATAATGCGTAAATTATTCAAAGTAATGCAACCAAATTTCACACAAATACTTGATATAACTTACAAAAGCTCTGGATAACAATTGAGCGAATTTTTAAAAGAGGCGTGGCACGTCCCATGTATACAAAATCTTTGAAATGCTACACTATTGGTATTTTTGAAGGTAACGTAACCAAATTTCACACAAATACTACGAATAGTTCCGAAAAGCTCTACACAAAAAGTGGGTGAATTTCACTTTTCATTTAGCATGTTCAGACCTAATATGATCGATGGTATTTCCAGCGTACACTGTAGTAGGGTAGTAGTGCCAGTCAGTTACGATCCGACTCACTTAGACCAAATGTAATTCGTTGCGGTACCACGGGGTATCTGACTATACCCTCTGAATGAACCACCAGATTTTGTAAGAAAACTGAATAACTGTCTAAGATCATCCAGATCATCAAAAGAAAAACGAACAAAGTGTTTTGTTGCATTTTCTAGCAAGTGCTGGGCAGGAGCAAAGGAAATGTTAAATGTTTTCCTCCTCCTCCTCCACATCCCTTCAAATTCTACTGAAGTCTAAAGATCGAACACCTAATCTCTCCCCATGTCTTCCGATGAGGCAGTGGCCAGTTATGAGTGCAACAACTGGTGAGACTCTATGTCTAGTACGGGATATCTGTGCTACAGAACGCTTAGCGTCTCATTTCGACCAGATTTGCCTAGTTATATTGCAAGTCCAACCTTGTATCCATCTTTTTTTAGCAGTTTTTATCATGTTTTCTTAAAGGAGTAACATGCAGGTAGCAAGTGGCATGATAACCCTCTTTCTTGTCCTGAGGAATATGTGCAGTAGTCCCCTGCCTAGCAAGCTCTTCAGCTTTGCAATTGCCATTAATATTCCCATGCCCAGGCACCCAGATGAGGTGAATGCTGAAGTGCTAAGCCATCTTATTGAGAGACGAGCGGCATTTTTGGGACACTGGTGAACTTAAGAAGACTGATTCTAGAGGTTTAATAACAACCTGAATAAATATTTAAATCCTTTTTGGATACGACATTTATCCTCAGCCAGGATGTTACTTCTTCTATTGCTATAGCCTCTGCCTGACAAACGCTATCATAGTTTGGTAACCTAGCAGCAATTCTTATCTTCAGTTCCTGAGAGTGAATACCATATCCCACCTGGTTATTTAGCTTGGGGCCATCCGTGTAGAAATCAATATGGCCCCTCTCTCTGGGTGTCCTCCCTCCCAGTCATTCCTGGTAGAATGTGAGTTACGTAATACACTGTAGTACGGGCTTATTTAATTCAACTAACTAATACATTCAATGCAACCCATAAATGACATCAATGTATGAAAAGCATCCAATCGAATGACGATTAACAAGTATATCATCTCCAAAGGTCAGAGCAATATCTTGACATTTCATGTATATGTAATCATTGTTCGAATTTTTAGACATATGTAGACATATTTAAAGATCTTGCATCAATTTACGATTTTATAGCTGTATTCAATGTATTGAATCGCTTGGGGCACCATAAATAAATGGTGAAAAAACGATAGTTGGCATTTCAAAGGGCAATCCTCTTGTTAACATTTTCCATATAACCAATCCTATTGGATACTTTAGGAAGTCAAGACCAGCCCGGTTTTCTGTACTTCTTCTGGTACTATGACAATATTTTTTTCCAATCCCTCATAGGAACTCGCAGGATGAACTTGAAAAGGAATGTTTGTGTGAAATATGGTTGCTAGATCTTAAATAACTTCTTCAGTATAGTGTTTTCACTTGCATGGAAAGTGACACGCCCACTTGTCGAAAGCATCTATTTTGTGACTAGAGCTTGGTCGAACTTTTCGCAGTATTTTTTTTAAATTTGGCTACTCTCCCTTCAATAACGCCATTAGTATAGCATTTTAAAGTATTTGCATATATAGGAGGTGCCACGCCTTCTTGTAGAAATTCGCCTGGTTATCCAGAGCTTCTCTAAGCCAAATTAAGTATTTGTGCGAAATTTTGTTGCATTACCTTAAATAATTCACGCATCACAGCGTTTTACATTTAATTTGAATCAAATGGTGTGCTCAGATTTTCGAAACACCGGTCATTTTCAATAGGTAAACTTTTTAGTTTATGACATACGAAAACCATAAAAAATCTTTTAAATCCATTCACTATAGCTGGGTTCCGTCATTTGTCATTTATAATGACTAATTTCACTGGGCTAGAGCTATAACACGGACTTAGAGGAGTTAAGTTTGCTTTCAGAGAAAGACGACATTGAGAATTTAGCTTTTCCCGGTAAATGTAGATCAGGCAAATACGGAAGAGATTACATCAACTTCTGCAAAGATCTTGCTACCACGAAAATTTAACCTATTGTGAAAATATATCAACTGTGCCGTCAACGAGCAGCTACTGTTATTTTAAGGAAACAGTAAACTGCCCGATGACATAATAAATCTAGATTTTCTAATACAGTATTTCTTGTATCTTTTCCCAAATGATATGTTTGAACTAATTGCTGAGCAGACATACTGATATGTCGCACAAAAGAACATTGGCTATGCGCTTGGTGTATCACTCATTGATGTTCAACATTTTGTTGGAGCTGTTTATATTATGTCACTCATAAAACTTCCAAGAGTTGCCAACCACTGGAACAGTCAAATTGGAATTAATTTGATACATGAAATAATGCCTTAAAAACAAATTTTAAAAAATCTTTTACGAACGGATCCAAACTGTGAAGGAATATTTAAAATACGATCAATAGTACAAAAATTAGTGGAAACCTTCGGTAAAGTTCCACTTGAATTAAATCTGCGCGTTGACGAGAAACGTTTTCGACTAAATTCTTTGAAGCGTTATATCCCAAATAAGCTTCTTAAATGTGACTATAAGGTATGTGCATACCAATCGGTTTTTCAGGACTTAGGTGCTTCATCGAATGTTGTTAAGACACTAACATTTTCGACTTAATTTTGATAATAACTCTACATCAATATTGATGAAAATGGTAAGGGGCTATAAAAAACGCTTTATTAAATTTTTGAGTATAATCGCCACATGGGAGTTGTTGATCTTATTGAAAGCATCATGGGTCGATACAAATATCTCTCCGTAGTAAACGATGCTAAATTAGACTCTTTCACCATTTATTAGACCATATCATAGCTATCTCATTGTTTTTTTTTTAAAAGAGTAAGAAAATCTACAAATCCGAGCGATAAAGCTACGGAACTTCGTTTTGAGGTTGATACAACGCTGTGTAAACTTAACATAAAGTCAAACTTGAAAACCAAAGCATCAATTGAATCCAAAATTGAAGCTAAAAATCACAAAGGACCTGCTCAAAATATTTCACCAAATGCAGTTCGGCAAGATCAGGTTGGCCATTGTCCAGAATGGATCGATAAGAGATTACGATGCAAATTTCCGAATTGTACATGTGCTAGCCAAACAATGTGCGAGAAATGCGGCGTAGAGTTCTGCTACAACATAAATAATAATTGCTTCCGATAGTTTCATACTTAATAAAATGTACTCTGTAATCGAATTTATAACATAGGTCAAAATTTTATGAATTTGCCATATGAAGGGTTAAAGCTTAAAAGATCAGCTTTCTTGTTAAATTTTTTTTGTAGGGCATTAGATGAAAAATTAATATTTTTTGTAACAAATCAATTGTTTAAACTAACTTTATAGAGCAAACGCCATTCGATATGAAATTTTAAAAAATACCACTGAATTCCTCGTCAAACTTTCTTTCAAAAATTAATTTTTTCCGAATAGTTGCGAAATATTTACTATCCCAAATAAATTAATTCTTCCGCGCACCGCTGAAAATACTGCTCGCCGCTGCACAGTGGCCCGGAATAGAGTTTTGGCTCAAAAATCACAAGAGAGCGCAAATCTTGTCGGAAATTTAAGTTTTTTTTTAAATAAAAGCTACTCAAAATGACACTAATTTGTCGGAGCCCGAATTTAAAAAAACAATGTTTTTAATTTTTTATTATTTTAGGTTAAATGCTGAAAACTTTTTTTTAAAAATTTTTAGACAGCATAAATCCTGTCAGAAATTACCAATGTATTCTTTCTAACGTTTTTGGAAAAACCGAAAAAAAAAATTTTAATATTTTTTAGTTTATTTAAGTACCTAACGGTGATGGCGACATGTGTGCCATTTGAGCGTGTTTTTTTCTATTGCTGAAAATACTGTTACTAGCATAGGATCTTGTTTATCGGGTGATAAATTAGACAAACTACTTTTTATACAAACTATCAATTCAAAGTTTTGGGGAGTATCTATAAATCTGTTTTTTGTGCAGGATTGCCAAGTTGAAAACGGTGGAAAACAAGATATTGTTAAAATGGGAAAATTTTGGAAAAAGACCTGAGTTTTTTTAGCTCCATAAAATATAATGTTACCTCCAATGATCTGTCATTAACGTCTTTTACGTTCAATTAACGGCCTGGCCGCGTCAATAACAGTCACTTTATAACCCCGGTTTTGTGCTTATGCAATTTCATTTTTAAAGATAGATTTTGCGGTCCTTGTCAATCTTTGGTAATTACGAATTTGCTAGAGCCTTGTTAGGCCAAATTAGTTTTCACATATAAATTGAGCAATTTGGCATTAAAATGTGGATATATGGGTCATTCTACCTCGTTTTTACATCAAAAATTTAGATTTCTCAAAATCATTTTTTTCGAAAATACGAACCAATAACTTTGATTCTGCGCGTGGCGACATAGAAAAATTCATATCTAGAGAACTACGACTCTGAACACTCTAAACTGAATTGCAAAATGATTGCTAAGATATATAAATAATTAAATAAAAGATTTTGTTTTTTCTCTGAAAAAAAAAACAATAAAATTAAACATACCATTAGACAAAAAAAAATTTTCGATTTTATTTTTTGCTTATAACTTAAGAGAAGAAAATTTTCAATACAACAATTAGCAAATAGACGTAAAATGCTAACTTTTATGCTTTAACGGTTTTTCGACCTGAAGTGTACATTTTGAAATACAAGCGTAAATTTTGTGGTTTTCAAAAAATTGTATTTTTGAAAATAAGTCCGGAAAATTTTTTCCAAAAACACATATCGAAAAAAAAATTGATTTTGAGAAATCTAAATTTTGAATGTAAAAACGAGGTAGAATGACCCATATATAAAAAAGCCCGATTAAGTTCAAATAGATTTTCTATACAAAGCACTATGGGATAACTGCCCGCTTTTGCTGGCCAAAAAGTTATTTTTTTACACTCTGTTATTACTTTGTTGTTGCTGTAATCTAATAGAAAATACTTCAAAACAAACAAAAATGCAAATTATAAAATTGAAGTATTTAATAAATTTATTTTAAGTCAAAACACTTGTTTCACTTCTTAACTCCAATTGCCAACTAACTTGATTAAAAATACTTAACTTATAACATAACTTAACGCTGCACCATAAAACTGCTTACTATGCGCCTCGTGTCCTATATCGAAACGGCGGTGCTGACTCTGCGCCTCGTGCCTGGTGTCCCACATTAAACTGTAGTTGCGTAATTCTGACAATGCATTTATTGTAGAATATCGTTCTGCTGAGTGATCGTGTTAACTCCTCCCCTGTTTAAGTGGAGGACGTCCTCGGACTGTTTTCTGATGTTTCCTATAAAGCTTAAGCGAGGTGTAGCAAAAGACCACGCAAATAGTCACTGCCAATCCAGATATTAGAGGTCGCATTACCAAACCCTTTTCGATTTCTCCGATATACTGTATATTTTCTATGCTCAACCTCTGTAAGTATGGTAGGCTCAGTATTCCTTGATGACTAGTTATGTTGAGGAGTGTTGACGCTGCTGGTCCTGGAAATTTTTCCACACGGTTCTTCAGATTTTGGTATAGAGAATTTTTTATCTTGACCTCGTCGTCAAAGGTCAGAAGAAACGTTCCAGTCACAGTCTGCTCAATGTTTTCACTAGTTTTGATTGTAACGGTTTCATCATTGATAATGATAACACCGTCGTCGATGACCATTAAAGGTTCAAGGTGGCTGGGACGAGTAGTGCAGTGTGCGGTACCACCAGAATGAAGTTGTTGCGCGCACGTTGTGTGTGTCAGTTGTCTGCAGAATGTTGTCGTAAGCGTAGCACTGCAATTTCCAATTGGTATAACTTGGTTACTGCAGGCAGCTATATAATTCTCATTAGCAAAACTAAGAATGGTGTAATTATGTTGAACTGGATACAAAGTTAATTTCTTACATACTAAACTAGGCTTAGGACATCTGATAAGAAAATGTAAATAATTATTTACCAAGTTTAGCGGTTAATAAAGAATTATTAAAAATTTTACACAGAGGCTTGGACAAAGCTTGTGCACATTTATTCAGTAAGATGAACGCAATGCCATCAATGTCGGTTTTAACAGTTATCTTCATATTTGACATGGCACTAAAGACATCAAATTCAGTTAAAGACAGGGACCCGAGGTCCACGAAGGAGTTTATATTATTTAAAATAAAATCATCAAAAGGCCTGACATCATCATAATTGGACTTAAAATAATCCGCAAAAAGGTTTACAAGTGACCTTAATAGTAAAAGACTTATTACCATTGTAGAACATAGAATTTGGAATACATGGTCCGTCTCTTTTGGGCTGAATAAATCTCCAAAAAGATTTAGGATTATCTTTGATGTTATTCTCACATCGTAAAATATATTGTTTATAAAGGAATTTTTTAAGAAAATTAAACTCCCTCATTTAATGTGCATATTTCACATGGTACTGAATATCATGAGTAGCTTTAAATAGTTTAATATATTTATTACGAAAGTTTTTTAACTTCTTCAAACTTTTAGTGTACTAAGGTAATTTATACACATTTTCTGACACAGGAGGAATGTGCTCATAGCAAATTTTTGTTAATTCCGTTTTAAAAGCTTCGAAACACGTTGCAACATTTTTGTTAGAAAACAGAGCACTCCAATCAGTCTGATTGAAAATATCACTTAAAATCTCAAAATTGCAAAGCCTGAAGTTAAGACAATTTTTTTCCGGCTTAAAATTTATAAATGTATAAAACTCATAATCTATCACTAAAGGAATGTGGTGCATATCAGATGCAGAAATTGGACATAAACATTCAGATAATGAACTTCTTAAGGTTTTTGAAACAAATACTTAATCCATACTTAATACACTATCAATGAAATTAATTTCAAATGCATGGTTAACATAAGATGGCATAAGTTCATTCGCGAATAAATTCCAAACAATTTTACTCAGATTAAAATCTCCCAAAAAACACAGGTGATTATCAGCCTTGCTCAAAAGTGGTTGCAAACACAATACATTATCAATGTGCGCAGCATATATCTCTTCCGCACTGTTAGGAGGAATGTATGAGGCGCATATATAAAGTGATCCTTTACCATTATTGACAGCAATACACAATTGATCAATGAGATGGAAGAGCAAAGCGAACGTTTAATAGCAATTAAAATACCACCACCACGTTTATGGCCAGTTTTAGCCGCATCCCTATCCTTGCGGTACACTTGATATACATTCAAATCAAAAAATTCCGCATCGAAAAAATCAGAATTCAGCCATGTTTCAGCAACAACAATAATATCAAAGTCAGCTTCCGATGTCCAGTTGAAGATAATATTAGACTTAGTTCTAATTCCAGACATATTATGGTAATACAATTTAAGTTTACTAACTTGAGCACTCGAGAGGATGTTAAGTATTGAATTGGATGTAGAAAGTAGGGCTTGCGATGCGAGCTCCGGTACCTGAACAGCATACGAATCATTTGATGGCAGTGGCAAAAGCCGTGGAACTACACGACCACTTGAGTCACCCTCGTCAACGGAAAAAAATTGAAAGAACGAACTTTCACTCCAGCTGACCACAAATCAGGATTAAGCACTTTATTGTAATATTGTTGCATTACTCCAAGCTTAAAGTTTACCCATTTGAGATTTTCAATTGAAGTGTCAGCTTTTATTAACTTGCGGCATACAAAGTTATGTTTGGAAATACCAGTATGCTTTTCAATATATGAGACAATGTCATTTTCAGTCATGGTTGGCTTGAAAGAAGAGACATGTATCCATTTCATTTGAACACGCACTTCAAGATCATTGTTGTCTGCATTTCCAACAACAACAGGACGCTTATTTCTTACTTTGTTCTGAACAACATTCCAACTGGGCAGCTTGTTAGAACCAGCATCAACAACAACACCATCATTATTATAGTTATTAGTAGCAGTAGCAAGAGAATTATTAATATCTGAATTTTTACCAACAATAGCATTATCATTATTTTGTTTATCATAAACAAAAGGCAAAGTTAAGTGCAAAGGAGATGATACATCAATATCCCCAACAACATCATCGACAGCGTCAGTAGCAGCAGCAGCATGTGAAATAGATAAACGACGAACATGTGATAGAATAGCATTCGATAACGATAACACACCAGTCAACGAAGGTGGAGGAGGAATAGCACTCGACATAACAACAGCATCACCAGTCAGATGTGCACTGCCATCAATGTTTATGTTATTATTATTATTAACTGCAGGCAAAGCAGCAATAGCAGCAAAAGACAGTGGTGAATTAATAGTCGTAATAGTGGTGGGAGATTTCGTTTCATTATTATCATTAGAAATAGAAGTCGTAGGTACAAGATTACAAGAAGACTTCGGCGAACTTAAACTGACTTGTCGGTCAGTGGATGAGTCATCAAAAACAGCAATTGGAATAACACCAACACCCGAAGCACTTGAAGCAGAAGAATCACAATTAGAGAAAAAGACTTCGTCTGTTTGCGATTTTTTATGCAAAGCATTGTTTTTGTTTTTTGAAGCAAATGCACTTTGGTTAGAATTTTTCGGCAAAAGTAGATTTATTGTTGCTTTGAGGTCTTTAACCTCAGACACTAAAGCAGCCACAACTGATAACAAATTGGAAGTTGCGTTCAAGCAATCATCACAAATAAATGTAATATTAGTTGTATTCTTTATAAATTCAAAAGCTTTAGAATTTATATTAATGCAGGACTTATGAAAGCCAGTATTGCAGATAGCACAATTTATAACATTGTCTTTATTTATTGCATTAGCACAGCGCGATCTCAACGACATAGTCGACCGATTAGGAAAGCAATCACGAGAAGACTTATTTAATAAAACTTTAACATGGGCTACTTCCATTATGTCTGTAATAGTTATATTTGTAGAGCGCTCATTGATAATGTCTTTCAAATCGTTGGAATCTAAAATTGCGGGATTAATTATTCCAATCTTTGTGAGCGTGATCGATAACATCAAGGTTTCGAGCTCTGAAATTAGTATTCTGTTTCTTGAAAGTAAAGTTTCATATAAATGCTCTATTTATCTGTTTTTCTTTTGAATTTTTCAACAAGAGATTTACCGCGTCAGTTAATCTATTTAATTGTTCATGCCTTTTGATATTTATGTTAATTTGTCTATTTTCCGATTCAACGAGCTCCTGCTGAGTAAATTTTAGTTTCTCGAAATCATTGAAGTATGGAGTTCCAGCTACTATCTTCAAAGCAGTACCTAATAGGTTAATACTACTAGCGTGGCGGTGGTGGATATTTATTGTTGTCAAAAGTGTTTTTATGTGTTGTATGTTAGAGTCCAGTATTTGTGTCATGTGGGACCGAGGAAAATTGTCCCTTAATTTTTCTGTTTCCCCTGCTATCTCTGAGTACATTGTTAAATTCGTCGTATGTTTTAAGTATTGGTATTCTTTCCAAATTGTCACATCTCCATCCATAACTGGAATATAGTTCACATTAGAATAATCAGTAAGTTTATCTGTCGCTACTGAGGCAAGGAATCACGATCCTAGATTTAAAAAAGAAAAAAATTTAAAATTTATCTCAAATTGTCCTTATGGACCACCCTCCCCTTTATTAGGACCGTTGCCCACAAGTCGGCATCTATCGTTTTCTCAACATACAAAAGTTAAAGCTTATTTCCTAATCTTTTATTAGATTTTACAAGCACTTTGTCTTCTATCCGGAAATTTCTGTTTTGCCTCTCAATATTCAACCTTTATATTTGAATATTTTTAGCCTTAAGAACCTTATCTCTTATTTCTGCATCGAGCTCTGGAGGGGATGAATGAATTATGTCAATGGGTCGTTTATTTGTGACCGAGTGGATGGTCTTGTTGCACTCAATAGTTGCCTGAAGTATCAATTCAATTGTGTCATTGATATTCCTTTCAAACTTCAGCACCGTGCGATCTCTACAAGGGTGCTGTGGAATCTTTCCACTTGTCCGTTCGAAGTGCTATGAAGTGGTGGAGCGTATACAATTTGGACATTAAATCGATTACTTAGCAGTGATTTTATTGTTTCGGACTTTATTGAGGGTTCATTATCGCAATATATTGTTTTAATTCGATGATAGAAATTCATGAGCTGTAAAATTGCTGGTTGGATATCCGCTATTGTTCTGGATGCAATTGGTTGGACAATTGCAAACTTCGAGAACTTGTCCACACAAGTTAGGAAATATTTTTTATCAGTTGAAAAAATATCGATATTTAACATAGCACCTACATGTAAAGGAATAGGCGTTTCTCCAAGTACTTGTTTTTGTGGATGACGATCGTACTTCGCCCTTTGACAAATCTTACAATTCGCGACAACCTCGTTCGCTAATTGGGTCATCTTTGGAAAAAAATAGTCCTGCAAGATTTGTTTTACGTTTTCCTGGGCAGCCCAATGGGCTCTATTGTGTTCTGCTACAACTATTTCTCTCTGTTCGCTTTTGTTTAAAATGTCGGTTGCCATTCGCTATGTGTAACGGAATGTTGTCGTTGGGAACGTTTCTACCAATTTATGCTGTACGAATGCTAATATTGGCAAGTCACAGTAAATTGCGTTTACTACATCTCTTTTTACCACATCAAATATCCTTTCAATTAGCATTTCTCTATCCGAGAAATGTATAAAGTGACGGGTTTTTCAACCAAACATAATAACGATCTGAAGCAATTTCACTTTCTTCTACTATTATCTGGTTTCGGAAGCAGTTGACAGGCTTATCCGTCGATTCAATAGTATAAGTGAGTGATACCTTACTATGTATTGTGGCAATGTCGGACTGTGCGTCATCTTCTAGGGCATGAATGTTTTGTCGTGATAACGCGTCGGCTACGTAATTCTCTTTACCTGGTTTGTAAAATGTTTGAGCGTTTTGTTTGTGAATGAATTCCTTCCAACGTTTAATTTTTGCATTCGGATTTCGATCCGAACTGCAAACGTTAAAGGTTGGTGGTCTGTGAAAATATTTAGATTTTTCACTCCATATAGGTAGTTTCTAAGGTTCTTTAGAGCCCAGACATTTGCAAGCAGCTCCCTCTCGTTCGTTGCGAAGTTTAGCTCTCTATCTCTCAAAGTCCTCGATATTATAGTAATGGGCTTTCCGTCTTGGGATAAGACCTCTCCTAAGTCAAATGACGACTAGTCCGTCGTTAGGTCAAACGGCTTCTTATAGTCTGGATAGAGTAATATTAATATATTGTTCTTCGCCAAAGTTTATTGGCATTTTCTTTGATTGTCCAGCGCTCACCTTACCGTTTTCGCGTTTTAAGATGTCAGTAAGCGGTTTTGCGATTGACGCAAAATCCTTGGTGAAACATCTATAGTAGCTAGCTAACCCTAGAAATGACCTAACATTGAACAATGTGGTCAGTTGTTAATAGTAACGAATAGCCTCTACTTTACTTGAGCATATTTTAATACCACCACGTGACACAACGAAACCTAAATATTCGAAATTTTTTTCAAAGAAGTTAGATTTTTCACGCGATACCCTCATATTGGCTTCGTATAATTTATCGAAGACGATTTCCCAATCTGCTCCCTGAGCACATCGTCAATGGCTCTCTGAAAATTGCTGGGCGCATTTTTCGAACCAAATGGGAGTCGGCAGAATTCATATTTGCCTTTACCTACTGAAAAGGCTGTCTTTTTCTGCGAGTAGGATTTGGTGGAATCCTGACTTCAGATCTAGTGTAGTGAAATATCTCGCTTTTCCTAAGTTTGTCAAAATGGCAGTCACATTTGGAATGGGGTACTTGTCGTCTATTGTTTTTAAGTTTAACTTTCTGAAATCTATGACTAAGCGTTTTTTTGTATTCCCATGCTTATCAGTCCTTTTCTTGTCTACTACCCAGACGGAGTTATTATAAGGTGACCTAGATGGTCTAATTATGCCATCCTTCAACAAGTCCCGTGTTTCAGTATTCACGAAATCCGCTTCGCTCATGGGATATGGGTATAATTTTGAGTATATCGGTTCTTCGTTTATAGTGCGGATAGTACCAATGATATTGGTGTTGTAGGGGAGTGCTGCATTGGGTTCTGCAAAGACAACTGCTCGGTTTCTTATCATATCTTGAAATTTTTCTGTAATTGCATGGGGTACTTCTATACCTTCTATTATTGTGAAACTTACGCTTGAGCATTTAAAAAATTGTCTGGCCTCAGACTCAGTGTTAGTTATTAATTCTATATTTTTGAAATCTAACCTCATATCAGTTTGCTTTAATAAGTCCAGTCCAATGATTCCATCAAATTCATTAAATTTGGTAATATAAAAAAAAAATCGTATTTGTATTAAAAAGGCGCATAACGCATTTCTGATTTACACTATTAACGCCATGAACTGATTTTACCCGAAAGGGTTGATTTACTGGTACGACGTTTTTTAACTCCTGTAAAGGTCTTATATAATTTTTTGACGCCCCCGTATCTATTAAAAGTTTAATTTTTCTCCCCGCTATTGTTCTATCAATGAACGGCAGCAGGGACTTGTGCCTAAAAAATTAACCTGATCGTATTCGGAAAGGTCGTCATCAGTGTCATCTACCTCCTGGTCTGCCTCAGCTTGATAATCTAAACTCTCCTCACCTTGTGGGGTTTCATCCTGGGTGCTGACTCTGCGCCTCGTGCCTTGTGTCCCACATTAAACTGTAGGTGCGTAGTTCTGACAATGCATTTATTGTAGAATATCGTTCTGCTGTGTGATCGTGTTAACTTGCACATTGTTTTTGTGCAAAGTTTAATAGCAAAACATGAAAGTTTAGCTTACTGAAATGAATTGTGAATACAATTGCGTGTGCGTTTATTTTATGGTGATTGAAATCTTATTCTTGCTTAAAAAAAAATAAGTAAAATATGGAAAATATATGTCATAGTAATTTTGTTCATTTTTATATTTGAAATTTTTTAAAAATCAATCTGGTGCAGTGGAAAAATCAGTTGCCTAATGCAACCTATAAAATTATTGCGAGTTTTAGCAAGTTTGTGTCGGTTTGTAAAACTTTGCCCAAGTTTGCCCAGACTAAAACAACAAAGAAAAAGTAATTACGTTGTTTTGCGATTTTTAAGAAAAACGCTTTTTTCAGACAATTTCAGCTTCAAAAATTTCGAGCTTTTCCGACTTTGGCTAAACGAGCGTATCAAATATCGAAAAAACGCCTGTGCTATAAACTTTCTACAAAAAAAATTTGTAAATGAAAACATTCAGGATGCATTTCTGAAATATTATCGGAAAATGTTGGCAAATTTTACTAAAAATTGGCTGTAAAATGGGAAAAAGTGCCATAAAAGGATGGATATTTTTCAAACGCAAAATGCTGCGTGGCTTACAACAGTGCTGGAAAATCAAAAATGCCGAAATAAGTAGCAGAGGGAGAAATCCCGGTAGAAGCAAGTTCGTTAGAAGGTGGGCGTCCACGACTGTCATATCCTGGAAAGTCAGATCGAGGTAAGAGAAGGAAAGCAGCTAAACTTTCGGCATCTAAAGGATTTATTTAGTTGTGAGCACGAAGACCCAAATAAAAGTACAGATGACGACAATGAAGTCGAAGACTTTGAAGATGAAAATCTAATTTTGGAAAATGAATTGGATGTTATACAATAAAACATAAGTTTAAAGTAGAGAACACTATTTAAAGTTTTGAGTTATAAAATATATCTTGTAAAAAAAAAATACCCAAGAATCAAGGTTTTCAATAAAAATTAATTAATAGGCTTAAATATAAAATCTAAAATGAATTAAAAAAACCCATTTTATAAAAATTATTTTTTTTAACAAAAGGTGAATGGGTTAAGGTTTTCATCCATCCATCCATCATTTGAAATCAAAATGCATTACATGTCTAAATAACTTGATATAGGGAGTGGTCGCTGATTTCGATTTTAATACCGAATTCCGAAATCTTGAAATAATTTATCAAATATGGACTTAAAATACCGGATACCACATTGAAGTTGTCATTTCAAATTCTTAAATTTTGACACTTAATTCGAAATCAGCGACCCTGAAAACCCACTTGTACAACGTTTCATACAGATGCAATGACATTTTCAAGTCTTGGCCGCCATATAGGATCCGCTATTTTGAATTTTCATTTTTGACACCAAATTCGAAATCAACGACCCCAAAACCCCTCTAATAGATCTTTTCAGAGTTTTAGCCAGAAAAAGTAGTCAGCGAGCCCACAGTGCAACGGTTAGAAACAGGCTTGAGATGCCGTACTTTTTATTTATCATAGTACAATTGATTTAAATATATGGTAAATAATTTTAAAAAAATTCAAAAAGAAATTTTAAAACATCGATGTTTCTATGCGATTTTTCATCGAAATCGAACATTGGTTGAAAAAAATATCGATGTTCGGAATATCGATGGCTGCCGTTCGATGTCGCAACTCTACACCAGACAGTGTGATGTGCGTTTTCATAACTGCCTTTGATAAGCTCAGTTTTGTTCAAGAAAGCCTCCTCTACAGTGGCCTTTAAAGATTTTGGTGGTAGGCCATCGGCTATGTCATGTGCCAAGAAGAGAAAGCTAACAAGAAACCTCCACTCTCAAAAAAAATATTGTTTAAAACAAATGATATAGATGGAACTACTTCAAGTGTTTGGGAAAATTGTTGTGGTAAATAATAATATATTTGCAACTAACACTTTTATTTTGGTTAGTTGGAAGAAGTTGTTGCAAATGATAATGTTTTTGATACAAATAGTACTAATTTTTCTGCCATATAATGACGTTATTTGTCACTAATAGATTAGTGGTCATACCCAAAGTTTTGGTTTGCACTGTTTTCAAATCCCATATACCACTCAGATATGAACATACACACCTATGTATTCAACATTTTTCCTCCTATTGAATTTTGGAATGTGAATATGTTCTAATGTTACACACCACCTAGTAATCGATCTTCATAATAAACCAACTGGATGTTGCTTGAGTTCTTCTTTGAAACTGAGCCTTTATTTATAAAAATAAGAAAGACTTAAGCTTGAACATTTTACAGGCATCTTAAGTTAAGATTTAGGATTTGCTATGTAAATTAAAACATTGAGAAGTATTATGTTAGAGCGAGAAAATTTGAATATTCCGTTATATTTCTTTTATAAATATTCCACTGTATACACACACTTTAAATGCTTGTATAATGAAATAAGGTGAACAAAAATGAATGAAATGTTCACAAATGGTGCTCCTGTATGTTCTGAAAATTTTGAACATAAAAAAGCTGAAATCATTGATGGCACTCCTATATGTTCTGAAAATTTTGAGCCTAAAAAAGCTGAAATCGATGATGGAGTATTTGGGAAAGTGATGTTTTCTTGGAAGGTCAATTTTTTTATCTTTTACCACATAGAAACCGTTCAGGCCTTCATTTATTCAGACTTGCAGTTTTTTTGTCATCTACTAGTACACAACTACCTAAAAATAATAGAAAAGCTAATTTGGATTGTGTTGGTTTGTTTATATTCATCAATGAATTTTTTTGTTTTACTTACGAGTTTTTTTTAACACAATTTGAAACTTTTTTTTTAAAAAAGTCAAAAAAATTTTATCGATTTTTTTTATATCTTCTACATGATAGACCAATCACTGAAAAAAGTTTCAGCCTATTTAAAAAACATGAGGGTAATGATAGGCCCATTAAAGATGGAATGACCCATATTTATTATTTGATTTTATATAAAAGTTTAATAGCTAAATTACATTTTTTATGAAAATATATATTTCTTTTTAAATATATTTCTTCTTACTTTTAATTTATTATTATATTTTTTTCTATTGTTTTTTCTGTTTATTTAAGTGCGAATGGATTTTCTTCAGTATTCGGTTTTATATCGGTAGTAGTATTTATTTTTATGATGTGGACATTTTTATTTGATCCCTTATTTTTGTTGAAGAAAATTAACAAAATACTTATCAACACAAGTATGAGCAAAGTTGTAGACGAAATTTGCGTTGTTTTGATATGACTTTTAAGATCAAGATCCTCTATGAATTCTCTATTTTCTGAGAACTTTACATGTCTATTTTCGAGAGTTAAATTATTCGCAAGTTTAGAAATTGCGCTATTGCTTTCAATTATTTCTATAATATTTACAAAAATATTTTCTTCATTAAGAAATTCATATTCGTTTATTTTTACCTTGCATAAGTGGGAAGTGATGAGCATATAACCCTCCACTGATAAAAAATCAATATTGCAATTATGCATAATATCTATTTTAGGAGAATTTTTTAAAACTAGCATATTGTTTCAATATGTCTCGTATGCATTGGTTTTTGGAAAACTTGAGATTATTTTCTTTAACTACCTCTACCTCATTAGTGTTTTCAAAAATTTTTTTTTTCGTGAAATATTACTTTCGTTGTCGGTAAGCCCACTTCTGTATTTTCCTTATTTGGAATAGGTATGATCATACCTTCGAAAAATTGTTTGGTTGAAAATTTTGGGATACTTAGCACAAAAATAATTAATTCGTCTGTATAAAGTACGCATATAAGTCATTTTGTCAATTGAAATGTTATAGTTTTTTATTTCTTCGTCTGTTAGGAAATTGTGAGTTAAAACATTTAATTTGCTCAGTAGTATAATGTCTGCAAATTTATCAATTTGTTTATTGATATTTTGTAATGCTCATAAGAGTTCACTGAGGAAATCATTTCATTAATTTTTCCTTGAACATTGTATGAATTTTTTGAAATAAGTTCCTGTTGTTTGTTTATATGGTTCTCTATATCATTCATATTTTCAATTAATTTATTATTAACGAATACATATTTGTTGTTTTCGTCAATAGAATTCTTGACATTGTTATCAAGATTATTTAAATGGTCATAGATTTGTTGTGCATCCTCATCTTCCATAGTACCAATTAAAAATTTATATGTCCTTACTACAAAATTAAATAGTCCTCGTTTTTTCATGCCAGTGATAGGTGTAAGCAAGGCCGTATTCAGGATTTTATTTCGGGGGGGGGGGGGGGGGGGGTTTAGATTTGAAATCGATTTAAGGTAGTGTTTATTCCTTGCAAAATCGTTTCTATATAGTGTCTGTCAAAAAATTTCGGGGGGGGGGGTTCTATCCCCTAGCATCTCCCCTAGATACGGCCCTGGGTGTAAGCATTTGTAAAATATGTTTTAAAGAATTTAATTCTAATTTTATCATTTCGATGAGATAAGGGTCAACAATTCTGTCCGATTCTCAAGTTTCCGCGAGACAACATTATATTGAGTAATATTTACTAAATGAACTACTTTGATATATGAGTCCAGTATAATTTTCTTTTCTGTTTTAGATAGTACAATAGTCCATCACTGTTGTTTAAAGGTCTGTTTTATTGATGGTTGATACTGCGTAATAGAGTCCTCTAGAGGCATAGAGTAGATCGTACGAATGGCTACCGTTAATATCACGAGAAATATCTGTAACGATATATTTTAAATGTTAATTTTGGTATTTATATTCTCTTCGAACTTGATTTTTATAAACTCTTTTAAATTTGATTTCATCTGATACTAAGTAATTACCATATTTTCTTAACTTTGTAATATTTTTATGTTTGGGTTGAGCTTTACTCACCCTATAGTTTTTCACCAGATTATTTTCAAAATTTGTTACGTCTTTTGTATTGTTATTTATTTCTGCGATTCTTTTCTTTTTTTATGCATCCCAAATTGTTGTTAGTTCAGAAAGTTCCTCTTTAGTAATTAGATTATTTATGAAATTTATAGGCTTTGTGTTTGTTGTAGAATGTATTGTGTCATTGTAATATGTAATAGCTTTGAAAATTCTTTCATTTAGGTCATCATTATTATTCGGGTCGGCATTAAATAACCGAATGTGCTCATTCAAGCTTCAATGGCGCCTTTCAGCATCAGAATTCCCAGTTTTTAAATACGTTGTTGAGAAATCGAAATCTATATTGTTGTCTTTTAGAAGCTCCCTAACACAAGTAGTGTCAAATTCATTTTCAGCAATAATTTTTCCTGGTTTTCCTAGGTATTGGATGCGTTTTTTGATGCCTTCTGTTAATGATACCCAAGTTCTATCTTGTAAGTAATGAGCTGTTGCATACTTAGATAATCTATCTATACTTGTAAGGTACATTATGTTTCGCTGAGGGAACCAAATGTCAAAATGAACTATTTCATTTTGCCTCTCAGGGGTTTTAGTGACATGAAAGGGGCACCTAATTGGGTTTCTGTCAAATTTGGCTTTATTGCAAATTTCGCAGTTGTTTATGTATTTATGATTTATGAAATTTGTAAATTTAGGTAATAAATTCTTATTTTTAATTCTTTATAGACTTCAATAATTCCTCTATGATTACGTCCTGTTCTTATTTTATTTCTTGCAATAATTTTTCTTTGTCAAAAATATCTGTTAGTAAAGACATAGATCGCATTATTTTTAAATTATTATTTCTTGCATAGTATTTTATATATAGGCACCCAGTGCAAAAATGCTTGCATTAGGCCGAAATAAAATTTTTACCTTTTCAATCAATTTGTGCACCTTTTTTTAAATATTTAATTAAGTGATAAGCTTTTTTTGAGTAGCCTTTTACAAAATGTCTATAATAACCCGTAATTCCTAAGAACGAATTTTATCTATGGCTGCAATTTTATTGGGGTTAGGTTTAATTCCTGTCTCTGTGATAATATGGTCTAAAAATTATTTTTGTTTGGTGAGGAAATTGCATTTGTTTGATTGACTTTTTAGATTTGCGTTACTGAGAGATTTCAAAACTTTATTTAGGGAATCCAAATGTTCTTCTATACTAGTACAAAAAACAAGGATATCATCCAAGTAAACCAGACAAATTTTCCCGATATGTTCTTTAAGCACATTATTCATCAGCCTTTGGAATGTAGGCCAAAAGGCATACGAAGAAATTCATAATGGCCATTTACCGTTGAAAAATCTCTGGGGTCCATTTCAATCTGATGGAAACCCTTTGCAAGGTCAAGTGTCGAAAAATATTGACACCTTTGTAATTTGTCAAATATATCGTCTATATTTGGGATTGGGAAGCGATATTCTATTGTGATGTTTCCTGTAATCGATAACTAAGCTCCATTTTTCAACGTTTGACTTATCTAATTTTTTCGGTACAATCCATGTCGGATAGGTCAGAACCCTCTTGATAGAAGGCATTTTTATATTTGCATAAAACTGAATTTAAACTTTGTTTTTCAAAATTATTTATGTGATCAGTTTTAATAGAATCAAGAACGCTCAGAGAAGTTTCAATATTTATTATGGGATTTTCTTTATATGCTAATTGTTGACAAACATCTTCCTTTTTAGATAAGTAAAGTGGTGTTTCCGAATGCCTTGTTTTTAGTTTTCTTTGAGGGTAATCAATAACAAAATCTATATCTCTTAGAATATTGTTACCAATTAAACCATAAAAATCTTTTTGGCGGTTAAATTCTAAAAATTTGCAATTTTAGTTGGGTAAGTTAAATTAAAAATTGGAAACGTGCATATGACACTTGTAGTGAAAATTTCTTCTAATGCTCTTATAGTTGCGTTAGTTTTGCTTTGAAATTTTGGATGGCAAAGCCCCTTATTAATAAAACTATATTCTGCCCCTGTATCTATAATAAAACAGATATGTTCTTTTTTGCTTCAATTACGATATTGAGTGATTTTCCCCAGTTGGCTGAAAATTTGCATTAGCGTTATTTAAGTTCATTGGTTCGTTTGCTTGTCTGAATTTTGCGCTTTAGTTATCATTTCGTGTATTTTGATAATCATTAGTACGTCGTGAATTTCGTGAAATGCTTTCATTTTGATTGTCTCTAGTGTTATGTTGTCTTCGAGAATTAGAACTTGTGTTGTCATAGTTTCTCTGCCTGCCATAATTTCTTTCCTGTTGGTTATAACCTTGTCTATGTTGATTGTATGTGTCACCATGTTTGTTATAATTGTAATTTTGGTTTTTGGCGCGGACGTTGTAGTTATCGCTAAAATTTGTTCATGTAAACTGTGTGTTAGTTGGTCTGTGTTGGGGTGGACCATATGGCGTGTTTCTTTGATGTCGAGCCTCAATAATTATTTTGATGGCTGCTGTCAAAGTGTTTGGTTCTCTTGTGATAATCATCGTCCTGGTAGGTTCTGGTAGGTGATTTCGAAAAACCTGTAAAGCTATCCTATTAATTTCGTCGATTGAGTAATCATTTTCATTATGTGTCATTTTGCTGTTTATTATTTTATTCACAAGTTTTTAAATTACGTAAAAATAATTTTTTGTAGTTCCGTTCAGTGTTGTTGCCTTTAGCTTGTCCATTAATTCTACAATGGTTTGTTTTTCCCCGTAATTTTTCTTTAGAATATCTTTAATTTACACCCAAGTTTGTGATGGTTCACTATGTAAAGCATCTATACATGTCCCTGTACATTTACCTTTGATAAATCCTAATAAAATAAGCCTAGACGAAACGTCAAAATGACCAAATAAAGACTTTTTTAAAAAAAAAAATATGCAAAATAAGGATTTTTGATGATCTTGTGAGGTCTTATAATTCCAATAAAACTGCATAAAATTTTCTGCACTAATTTAAATTGCCATTTCGCACAACATTAGCTGGTATGCCAATTTTTTTGGAACAGTCTAATTTAATTTTTTGAAAATGTTACAAATTTTTTCTTTGGATTCGATATATCAATTAATAAAATATTGTCTTCTTTTTTAGGTCCAAGATTCAAGGACTAGGTCTATATGCTGCACGTGACGTAGAAAAGCATACAATGGTTATTGAATACATTGGCGAAGTGATACGAACAGAAGTGTCTGAAATAAGAGAAAAACATTATGAATCAAAGGTATGTCTCTTGTTTATAGTAAACACCTTATTAGAGTAAGCCAATGGCACATAAGCCTTGACTTCTTGTGTGTTGCTGCTAAAAATTGCAGACCACAGTACTTGGGACTGTGACTTCGTGAGAAATTTAAAAAGACAAGCTGTTTGATTAATTCTGAATTATTAAGAGACATTCTTGCTTCATATACTTAATTAAAGTTAGTTCAACTAAAACAAAATTACTGATCTTGCATACTTCTTCTTTAAGTAATCGTCAATGCACTACGTAGCATTGTCTTCATCATATCTGCATACTTTGCAGTTTAAATCAATTAGATTAAGTCAATGGACTTAAACATTATTTAATTTATTTATTTTGTATAATTCGCACTTTTAATAATTGCACCTTATGTTTTTGCATAATTCGCATTTTTAATAATTTGCAACATTTATTTAATTTGTATTTTTTATGTTGCTTGCACATTTTGTTAAGCACTTTAACAAATATTTAAGAAACTTAATAAAAACCAAATATGTGTAAACATGACATGTGTAAACGTGATATGAACACTCTGTCTTCAACCGCAAGGATATATTGATGTTGAGGTAGCTATCCAGAGCCGGCACGGGGAGGCTGTGTATCGAATTGGTTTGAACAGGGACAAGGGTCGTTCTGGCAACCCCCAATGGGAAGCAATCAGAGGTTTTGCCTTGTTGCTCGCATCCTGATCCACCAATTCCAAGGAATCGGCAGACCGTCTCTTGGATATATGTGTATACCTCATTTTAAAAATATTTTTCGTTCTATAACTATTACTTAGAAGTCAACATCAAACGTTGAGCTCATAGGGCCCTAGGAGGTTCCGGTACCATCTGTTGGCCAATATTAGGGGTAAATAAAAATTTTAGTTATGTAACCATTAAAAGACCGAAAGGTAGATTTGTATTTGTCATAGTCATTTCCTCCCGCTTAATTTTCTTTGCAATTAATATTTTAACTACGCAAAGTAAGTCACAAGTAAAAAATATATTAAGACCAATGTTGTAGAGGAGTTGAAAACATTGATTTCAAGCCCGAAGAGATGACAAGATATGACCCACCTTTCATAGTCTTAAAATTAATAACAACCATAGCCATTTCGAAAAATATTGTTTTCTTGAATCTGATCTAAAAACCGCATTTTTCGCCCAAAATATCTATTTTTACTCAAAATTACAGTATTTATAGGAAATTTTAAAACGGTGAAAGGTGCGTGAATTATGTATTTTATTTGGAGATGAACTCGATGTGCTTATATTTCCTCTACAGTAATGTAAGACAAACGTACACAGATGCATGTTACATACACAATATAATACACAAAATAATAGCCCAACGTAATCGAGTCGTGCCGATTCGTATTTCGCAGCGTACACGACGAGTATAATTATAAACTACAATTGCAAAAAAAAAAATTAAGCGGAAGGAAATGACCATGAAAAATGCAACGTTACCTTCCGGACTATAACCATGTATCTCATTAGAAAAGCCTTAGGGAGTACTTTTTTTCTTACTAACTAACTAACGCAATTGAACGTGCAAGAGAGGCCTGTGGTGAATTTGAGCATAGTACCAAATACTTTAATCCAGCAACTTTAATCACCACATTCCACAATAATATCTACAATAGACTCGAGTCTGGGTAGCTTTGACAGATAATTTTAAATTTTTTTTGTTTTTAGATGTAAGGCAGTGAATTCTTGAAAAAATGTTTTATTTCGTCTTCTGACAATGTTGAAACACAACAGGCCCTTTTGAACTAAAGTCACCGTTAGATTAAGGTAGGGGACAAACCCAGGGCCCCAAGTTCAAGGTGACTCCCAAACAAGTTTGGTGGGAAACGAAACAGGAGAACCTGTTTTTTTATGCCTTTGACCACACTGTCAGTATATGCCTACTGGGTGCCCCATTGACATAGCCATATCAACGATATTTCTGAGTTGCAATAACGTTTCTGTTCTGTTCTGGTCTGTTTCAATTCAGTTGCCAAAATGTCATTAAACGAGTTACAACATTGAAAGTTAATTTGCCAATTTTGCGAAAAAAATCCAAGTAAAAACAAAAGTGAGATATTTCACCATTTTAAAAACATGGTATTTAAAAAACCGGTGTTTATCGGACAATTGGACTGTTGCGAAATAAGGAAAGCATAAAAAGAAAAAGAGGTTTCGGTAAAAAAAGTGTTTTACAAGACAGCAAAGTTCGTGCTCAGCTGAAAGCAGATAATGTGGGTCGCAAAGCAAAATCTTACCGCCAATAAGGAAAAAAGTACGGAGTCGATCAAAAATCTTTTAAAACGTATATAGAATCCATGGATATTCAACAAAAAAAAGAAAATCAAAGCCAGCTACTACGGACAAGCAGTCAAAATTAATAAAATCTAGGCTGCGCCCGCTTTCTGGAAAATACTTTGCCCCGTCTTCTTTTTATATTTGCGTGATGGACGATGAGAGTTACTTCACAGTGGAAGGTAATGAATGGCAGCCAAAACATTATTTTGAGTCTGAAAAACACAAGCACCTGACGAAGTAAAATATATTGCGAAAACAAAGTTTCCAGGAAAAGTATTGCTGTGGTTGGCAATCAGCGAGCGTGGCATCAGTGATCCAGTATTGTAACGAACCTTCGGCCGGGGATCTTAACTCGCCGGAGTCCAGAGGTTCGGTCACAAAAATTTATAATTTGCGAGGAGTGGCTCTTTTATTGAAAGGAGAGAGTTGCACAGCTTTTGTGATTTTTTTCAGTTTTATTTCATTATTTATAAAATATATATATATGTGTAAACTATGTGATTAAACATTTCTACGTATTTGCCGTCGTGTCAGCGTACCCTGGTTGTCGTGTTTCTATTGCGTCGTTGTAGTGAGATTTGTGAGAAAAAGGTCAGACTGAGTGTTCTGCCCACGCTCTGCCTAGCTTCGCCTTCTGCCTTGCTCTCAATTTCCACCGTGACTCACTGATACGGTAGCGAGCGAGTCACCATGGAAACCTCGAGTTTAGCTTACTCGTATGCGTGTCCACTGCTAGGCATCAAGTGTATGAATACAGTAGTGCACACACTTGCGAACCCAAACTCTGAAGCTCACGACAGTTTCTCTGTTACCTACTCAGTCAAAACCTCTACTCTACTCACTACGGTCGAACTACGAAATTGACAAGATACCTGTAGCCTCTTTGTCGGTACTGCTAATACTCCGCTTCTCTTGCTGCCACTGCTACTTCTGCGACCACTGCTGCTGTTGCTATTTCTGCTTTCACTGCTACTTCTGCTGCAGTTGCTATTTCTGCTTCCACTGCTACTGCTGGTATTTCTGCGACCACTGCTACTTCTGCGACCACTGCTACTTTGCGACCACTGCTGCTGTTGCTTATTGACTTACTATTGCCTTCACCGGCTTGAAACAACTGTCCCGATTTTTGCTTGAGTTTCCTCTTATATACCCTGTCGCTTTGTTAAATTTTCACCACGTATCGTTATAATAGCTGGGTTTAATATTTCACCATTTTGTGGCTGTAACAGCTGATTGATGACAGCGTTGGTATGTTGACACTCCTGGTGTATTGACAGTAGTGTCTCGTGTTGCCACCTGGACATCCGATGCAACTTCAGTCTGATTCTCACGCGATCCAACGCGATTGTAAAATAATTATTTTTAAATAGTGCATAAAAAATAGGAAATAAGAAATAGCACTGCTGCTGCTGTTGGAGTTGTGGTCGAAAACGAGGCCCTGCCGACTTTCGTCTTCACAGTATTTTTCAAGGGTGGCTTAGCAGTCTCAGCGCAGACTTATGCAGAAAAATGTATCCCTGTGCTTGTAAAATTTATTCACAAATATCATAGACGTGATAAAACTATTCTCTGACCAGATTTAGCATCATCGCATTATGCGAACTCTACTTTAAATGAGCTACAGGCACGAGGTATTGAATTCGTACCCAAGGACTTTAATCCCCAAATGTGCCGCAACTAGAGCCGATCGAAACGTTTTGGGCCAATTTGAAAATAAATGTTAGCAAAATGTATTTATTTTATAAATTACTTTTATTTGAATTTTCATTTTTGCGTATTTATTTCTTTTAACAGATGAGCTTTATGAGTGTCCTGTGCACATAGTGTCTGATTTTAAATATATTTTATAGTGGTATATCTTCTATATAGGAAATTAAGCAAAAATGTGCATATTTTTTTAAAGCATTAACTAGTGCAAAATGCAATGTACCGTGTTGAAGTTAAAAGAAGGAGAAAGGTTAGAAGAAAAGGGAATAGATGGAGTAGTGCACTGATTCAAACTAAAGGAACCAATTCACATACCTCTATGGAGTACATTCCGTTGTAATATCTATAGAAAAGTGTTAAGCACCTTACTTTGCGCCGGTACTCAAAGGAATAGATAGTAGATAGTGGAGACGATATCTTCACCGCCTATTAGTTTTATAAAATATCTTTGAATTCTCTTTAAAAATATTCTTACTTAAGGAACAGTTTCGATTAACATCAGCAGAATTGAAGCTCTTACGTGATGTCAGAATTCGCAGTATCTCGTTGGAAAGGTGATTCAATTTAGAAACTGATACAGTACTAATTATTATAAAAATTTAATATTCAATTGCTTAGTTTTAATTAAAATGAAAACCAACTTTTTTTTCACACAATTTGATTTTTAATTTTTCGGCCTCTTTCCGTTACCATCTTGACTTAATCCGATCGGCCCCAAATTTTTTTATAAAGTTTGGATCGCTGAATCCAAATCAAATGCTTGTTTTATCCTATCACGACAAAAATTTTTTTAAACAAAGTTTTTTTATAATAAAAAAACTAAAATTTATTTCGGTTAGGTTGAGGCTCCTGTGGATGTGAGGTCAGATTACTACATAAGAGTACTAGGTAATCTTGAATATTAGAAGAAAACGAATAGACAAACAAAACAAAATAGCGTCCCTATGTCATAAATATTGCCAAACAAATTTGTTGGTATCACTTTTTAGCCTTACTCGCTTCATTAATGTTTGTCAGCAACATCTTTCTCGTGTGTCTTTGCAGTGGTCTTCCATCTTTCCAGACTAGCAATAGGCCGCGTTTGTATTCTGTATAATATATACCCTTAAAATAGTTAAGGCTGTGTAGGTGTTTTAATGCAACTACCCTATAACTGGTGACCCCAAGTCAAAGAATACAAAAAAGAAATAAAAAAATTATCGTATTGAGTCAGATCATTCCAAAATGATCAGCAGCACAGCGCGAAAGTCAGGACTACATAAAAAGTCAAACGATCTGGCATGCACCAATTGTTCTCAGATCACCAACAACAAAGCTTCAACGCACAACGGGACTCTGCCATAAACGTGTATTACAGGCAACATTTTTATTTTGTAAAGATATCGTCATTGGAAAGGAGTTAGAGTATAAGTGTTATAATCTTATATATAGAATTCTCGTGTCGTGGGGTGCGAAATTGAACTCCTCCGAAACGGCTCGACCGATTTTCGTGAAACTTAGCGTGCATATCGGCTAGGGTTGAGAATCGAACAACATCTATTTTTCATCCCCCTTAATGTTAAGGGTGGTCCGAAAATTACAAAAAACCGAAATAGTGAGATAGGTTAGTTTTACCCTCTTAAAAACAAACAGTATAGAAAAGTAAGTTTTACCCTCTTAATGACAAACAGGATAGGGATAGAGATAGGGATGGAGATGGAGACAGATATGGAGCTGAAGATAGTGACATGGACAGGGAGAGCAGAAAAACGTTTGCCGGGTCAGCTAGTGAATAGATATAACTTTTTAATTTCTTTTTACAATACATTATTTAGTTTAATCAAGGAGAGAAGTGAAGTAATATTTGTATACAAGTAATTGAAGTATCGATAGAGAATAATGAGCGAGGACGAGATAGAAAAGCCCGAAGATAAACCTAATAATGAGCCATGCGAAGCGTCAACCATTACACTACCACAATTTTGTGAGAAAGATCCAAGGGTTTGTCCTTTTTAGTTAAAGCTTAGTTCTCGATGAAGAAAATTAAAAAGATGTGTCACAATTTGCCCATACGGTTTCCGCGTTACCGGTAGAAACCATTAATAGTGTTTTAGATATTTTGAGTAAACCGCCCGCCCGCGACCGATAAATATAACATGTTACGCGATGCACTCATTAAACGCCATTCGCTGTCAGAACAGCATCGACTAGAGAGGTTACTAGCTGCGGAGGATCTTCGAGATCAAAAACCTTCAGACATGTATAGGCACATGTTGTCTATGGGAGGTTCCAAGCCTGGTGTAAACACTGAATTAACTCAATCGTTATGGATAAGTAAGCTCCCGTCATCGGTGTTTATTCCTTTAACTGTCACAAACGATCAGCCCATAGCAAAACGAAAAGAATTAGCTGATAAAATTTTTGATTGCTCGCAGCAAGGCCCCTCTGTTTATAAAGTTCAAGGTAAACCAAACTGCGATTCCATTTCGAACAATTGTAGAGATTTTGATGGGACTCAGCAAGAAATTGCAGAACTGAGAAATGGTATACGTAGATAAGAAATAAGAGGGCGTATTATAAGTAGATATAGACGCGTTTTGTTAGAAATCGCAGTAATTCGAAAAACGATTTTCAAACGACTTTAGGTCAAAAGTTTTTTGGTTTTATTGTAGGTTTGGAGACGAGGCCACGAAGTGCACGCATCCTTGTGAATACGGCACTTCACTTGCAGCCAACAGATCATTGGAAAACTAAACCGGTCGTAAGCCATGTTGCAAGCAGTCATCTTTTTGTACCTTATAGAAATATGAAACTGCGATTTTTAGTGGATACGGGCGCGGATATTTCCGTTGTATCTTAAAGTTTGCAATAGTTTTTATTTATCCGCCGCAATGGTACTCCAATCAAGACTAACGGCATCAAACCCTTAGAATTAGGTATTGGGTTACACCGTTTGCTTATTTACACTTTTACCTTAGCATCAGTCAGCAGGCAAATCATTGGTGCTGATTCCTTAACAAAACTTAATTTGCTTGTGGACTTAAAAGAAAAACGCGTCATTGATTTTGCAACTAAAGTTTCATCATCTGGTAAAATTTTATGTGTATTGGTGGATTTTACGGACAAATACTTAACCGTATTCCCTCTCTCATAACCCCACCAGATTATAATTTTCTTGTAAAAGATAGTGTTAAGCATTTCATTCCGACTAAATTTCCACATTTTAACAGAATTTCAACACATGATGCAATTAGGAATTTGCCGTCCATCATCCTCCCTAACTTGCACTCCTCTACATGTGGTGTCTAAAAAGGATACTATTGATTGATGTCTCTGCGGAGATTGTCGTTGCCTAAATGCAGTTCCGCAACCTCATCGTTACTCCATCTCTCACATTCAGGGTTTTTTCATCAGGTTTTGCGAGGATGTACTGTATTTAGTAAGATTGCCTTATTTAGAGCACACCACAATATTCCTATGGTGAAGGAAGATGTATACAAGACAGCCATCACAACGCCATTTGGAATGTTTGAATTTCTAAGAGCAAATTTTTTAACGCTTGACCGAATTTGACTTCAAAAGTCATGTTCAAAAATGCGTTTTTGGTGTTAAAGACAAATCCAAAAATATTTTCTTTTTCAGAAATGTGTGAAAGAAATTTTCTCTTTTAGCAAACCCTGTTGAAAATCCGGAATTACGTCTCAATTAGATGCCTCAAATATTGCTGTTGGATCAGTGTTAGAGCAAATCGCTGAAAATAATAAATGGCTACCTCTGGCATTTTTCTCAAAAAAGCTCAGTCCAACCGAGACTAGGTATTCAGCTTTCGACAGGGAGTTGTTGGCTATATATCTTTCAATTAAACACTTCAGATACTTTCTAAAATGTCGCAACTTTGTTGTTTTCACAGACCATAAGACCCTTATATCAGCTTTATGTACTAAAACCGAACGTAGCTCACGTCAGGCCCATCAACTAGATGTTATATCACAATTCACAAAGCAATAATGCAAAATTGCAGTGCCTGTTAGAGAAAAACAGTGCTTCAAATTTCAAATTAGAAAAGCAATTAGCGCCTGCAATATTAAATATAATCTGGTGTGAGGTTGCAACAGGAACAGCTAGACCTTATGTTCCGTAAGAACTGAGGAAATAATTTTCGATTCTTTACACAATCTTACGCATCCAGGGGTTAGGGCTTCGCGTAAAATGGTTGCGCAGCGATTTCTTTGGCCAAAAATGAACGAAATCAATAAGAATTGGGTAGGGACGTGCATTTCTTGTCAAAAATCAAAAATATAGCGACACACGAAAAGTAAACACTTCACGATACCTCCTGCATCGGATCGATTTGAACACGTCCACATAGACCTGGTTGGCCCACTACCACCTTCTAATGGGTATACTCATATTCTTTCGGTAGTTGATCGATTTACTAGATGGCCGTAGGCGTATCCGTTAAAAAAAAAATACTAACAGCTACTACTGCTACAACATCTGCAGGTAACGACGGATCAAGGAAGCCAATTTCAGTTAAGAGTGTTTCATCAATTAAACCTTTTATTGGGAACTGACAGAATACGCACGACTACTTCCCACAGTCAAATGGTACGGTGGAGCGATCCCATCAAGGCAGCCCTGATGTGTCGTGAAAGCAGCAATCGTTAGAGATCTTTCTATAATTTTGCTCGGAATTCGCAGTGCATTCAAACCTGATTTTAAATACTCTCCAGCAGAATTAGTGTATGGTCAGCCATTAAAATTACCCTCAGAATTTTGTACATCAAGCGGTGACGTCCAAGGAATCGACTACAATAGCTTAGTAAAATTTTTAAATGAGCAGATCCACAGTTTTAGACCAGTTGCTCCGCGGAAATCAAACTCTGTATAATACATTATCTTCAAATAGAAACTACATATTACGTTTAAAATAAATAAACTATTAAAATATGGGTAATAATGGGTCATTCCATCTATAATGGACCTATCATTACCCTCATGTTTTTTAAATAGACTGAAACTTTTTTGAGTGATTGTTCTATCATGTAGAAGATATAAAAAATGCAATAAAATTTTTTTAACCAATATTATTGTTTGAAAAAAAAAGGTTTTAATTGTGTTCAAAAAAGCTCGTAAGAAAATTACAACATTCTTTGATGAATATAAACAAACCAACACAATTTAAATTTGCTTTTATAGTATTTTTAGGTAGTTGTGTACTAGTAGATGACAAAAAAACTGCAAATCTGAATAAATGAATGCCTAAACGTTTTATATGTGCTGAAAGATAAAAAAAAAATACTTTTTCAAGAAAATATCAATTTCTCAAACACTTCATCACCGATTTCAGCCTTTTTAGGCTCAACATTTTTAAAACATACAGTTTTTGATTTTATTTAAAATTAAGATTTATGATTTGCAATGTAAATTGAAACATTGAAAATGAGAGCGACTGAATAAAATTTGAACTGACTTCAGCCTTTTTAGGTTCAAAGTTTTCAGATCATACAGGAACCATGTCTGAAAATTTCCTTAATATTTTTTCACCCTATTTCATTTTACAAGCATTTATTTATTTATTTAAATAGATTTTTAAGCATTTATTATATAAACATAAAATAACAATAAATTTTAAAACTAGGGACGTTTATGTAAATTAAATGAAAACCATCGATGTTCGCGGATGACGAACAATCTTTAAACTGATTTTCATTGGAAAATCCGATATTTTTCAGTAAGAATACGTTTTTGCATTAAAATCATGATAAATTGGAAATATAAATCGAAAATCCGGCATGAGGGATTGATAGAGAAATTCATAACGAATACCTAAAAAAAACATCTTAAAACCTTTATTTATACAATCTCTAGAGTGATTTGGGTAAGACACTACAGGTATGTCCCACTATGGTTCGGTCGACTGCAAGGCCAGAAAAGTGGTTATCTATACGATAAAAGATCATGCACCGGTGAGTTTATTGAGGCATCGCCGGCTTCTGTTCCTGCTCCATTCTTTTTGCTTGTATACAGTGCTATATGTGGTTCTGTTATATATCTTTTACTCTCCTTATTTCAGTACCACCCACGCCTGCATGCCTTGAACTGTAAGTCACCAGTTTAAAGGCGGACAAGTTAATACTGATCTAGAGAACTCCAAAAAAATTGTTAGTAATGCCTAATTTTCAATTCCAAAAAAGGTTTCAAAAAGCTATTAAAATAAAATAATAACTTCCAGACTTCATATACAGTATAGAAATTAATTTTTCCTTTTTTATTTAATTAAGTTTTTCATAACTTTTGTCTTTTTTTTTACAGAATAGAGGAATATATATGTTTAGATTGGATGAAGATCGAATAGTCGATGCCACACTTTCAGGAGGGCTAGCAAGATATATAAATCATTCGTGCAACCCCAATTGCGTAACGGAAATTGTTGATGTTGATCGGGAACTCAGGATCATAATATTTGCAAAGAGAAGGATAAATAGAGGAGAAGAGGTATTTTATGCAATATTTTCCTTGCAAACAGAACGCTTTTTTCTAAAAAAATGTTGATTTGATTTTGACTCAATTTTACTGTCGGTTTTTTGTTTTAATATTTTTGTTTGAGATAAGGCAAATGGAAAATCTTTTAATATTTTTCTAATTTTCGTAAAACGAATTTTATGAGAGAAAAGCGCACTCATTTTTTTCTAATATTTGCTTATATGAATTTTTTACGTTTTCAAAATCTCTCTATAAAAACGTGTTTCTAAGCCATTTCTTCGACATGAATTAATTTAAAAAATCTTCTGGATAATATTTCTGAACATAAATAACACTACAAAACGGGAAACGGAGGCACGGATGTGCATGAGGGGAAGCCATTCATTTTTAATCTTTAGTTAACATTTGCTTTTAATGTTACGGTTTAGTTTATAAATTTGATTTTTTGTCAATCGTATACCTTTACGAATGTTTTTTTCTAATTCTTCATAGCCGTACTTATCATTTTTAAGTGCATCTAGAGAAGGGAAATATAAAAACAAACATGAGTAATTGTAATCGTTTTTACTTTTTGGTTGAATTATGAGTACATATGTATTAATTTATAATAGTACATATTTACCGCAAATAAAAGCTGTGAACAATTTGTATTTTCTAATACCATTTTTGTCGTTCCTGCCATCCCAATTTACTTGCAATAAGACTTCTTCGGTAAATGGGGGTTTGAAACATTTTCCTATGGGCCTTCCACAAACTGTTTCCTTTATGTACAGCATCTACATATGTATGAGTAATTTAAACAGGTATAAACAATCAATTTATGTCGTTAATAATTTACCTATTCTGTAGTTTTTATCGTTTCAAGCCGCTCTTCCAAGTCGTTTTATTGGGAAGAAATTAAGGAACGATTTTTCAGGAAAACTTTCTCAACTATCTTTCTAATTAATACAGTTTGCGTAGCTAACGTTTGGCGGATTGAAGCCAAACTACTATCAATATTGTCCAATTTTTTTTGAGTATAATAAAAACTAAACCTTCGCATGTTTAAGAAATATGATTTCAATCAAATGTATGCTTCGGTTGGTTTGGCTGCAGCCTGTCCTCTCAATCCAATCTTGCAGTAATATTTTGCACATGTCCTGAATCGTTTCTGGATTGTCAGCATAGCACGATTACTTATGTCACCCCACAAAAAATGTAACAGCGTCAAATCGCAGCTCCACGTATGCCAAGCAACATTTCCAGTACGGCTCATTACACAAATTAGTGAGCGTGAGCTCTCAATCATTTCCACTTCCATAAGAGCAAACCTGTGGCTTTCATCAGTGAGCCGTTGAGTTGGAGTTATTATATAATGCGATAATTTTTTATATAGGTGGGTTCTTCAACTTTTAGTCTTAATTTATGCTTGTTTAAATTATTTACTTATATATTATCAGTTTCCAGTGCACATACATCTATAAAATTGGTTCAGATTTCAGAAAGTTCTGTTATTACAAAATCTGGAAAATTTTCCAAACTTAGATTAATTGCTCTTTTCATTTTCTATTGCTCCCACTATTTCGTAGTCGTTAAGATTTTCCGTTTTAATTTTAATTTTTTGTACTATTACATTCTCATTCGTAGTGTTCGTTATTCTTACGAAAGCTTGGGCTTGTTTGACTATAGTGTTAGCTATATACATATATTCCTTATTGCAATTCTAGCTATGGTATAAATAGATCAGTTTCTTTTGAATTGATTTGCACAAGTCTAATAACTTCTGACTGTGCTGGTAATGATACTGAACATGCATATAATGAAATCTGCATTGGAATTGCAATGTCTTCCGGAAAATCGTCTGTTCTTAAAAGAAGCCTCAGACGTTCATACGACTTTACTTGCGACCTTTCATCCTACTTCAATAAGCGTACAGTTTTCACACAGCAAAGGACAAAATGCCAGAGGATATTATTGCGTAAAAATAATGGAACAGGCTTACTTTAACTTCAGTTGCTGATTTTTTTTTGCAGGTATAAAGAGGTCATTAAACAAAAAACAGAGTATCGATCGAATCTAGTTTTGTAAATATAGCCATCAGAAGTTGTAGATAAAGCTTTTGTAGAAGTCAATGTGAGAACCCCTGGATTGATATAAAAATGTAAGTGTCATAAGAAAGACAATTTAATGATCATATTGACACTTGTTATTTACAGCGATATGATGATTCTTTTGTAATTTTAACCAATTTTTTTGTAAAAAGCATTTTTTCTTTCAAAAAATGTGTTGACAACAAATATCTTATTTAACATGTTAAGAGAGCTGAATTACTTTCCTTTAAAATAATGTTTCATTTGTACAAAATTTTTAATATTCACTCCTTATAACCGAAAAAAAATCACTTTTGTGAATCTTGGGTTTTTTTATATTACATTTGTATGATGTCTTTCTCGACAATATCATCAGTAGTAAAATTTGTTTCAACCACAATAAAATTTAAAAACAATATTTTTTTAATAAAAATAATGTCAAAACCAACCGTTTAAGAAATTTTTTTGCTTCCTGGTGAAAAAGTTTTAGTGCGCAAAATTTTATTTTTTGATCACATTTTTTTGAGGAAATAACGGCTTTTTAAAAAAACATTTCTAAAAATTTCAGAGAAATTATCACATCGCGAAAACTATAGGATAAATTTGGAAGAACATTTCACCAATATTGTAGGACATTAAACTATCTTTCAGACGACACGCATAATTTTGATTGCCAACTTATATTGATTTGTACAAAAGCTATATCCAATGATGGGCACCAACATGCATGCAAAACTTCGTTTCCATGTAGTGGTACAACAGCCATATAGAGTAAAAATAAGAAGAAGAAAAAATATGAATGCAAGTGACATATGTATGTCTTGCCTTCTTCATTGCTTGCGGTGAACTGAATTGAAAACGTATTGTTCGCATAAAGTAATTTATTTATGCATTGCACTGAAAAAAATAGTATAGTGTGCTGGAAAGGTTTTATTTACTATGCCTATTTTAGTTGAAAACTAAATATTCAAATTATTTATACTTATTGAGCTGTAATCAAATTAAAAAATGTATCCTTGTTAAGTGGTCGCTGTGGCATTAGAAAATTGTTACATATTTAGTTTATTGTTAAAGCATTGAAAAATATATGAAGGTTTTGAATATTTTATTAGTTCATCAAAATCAATTTCATTACTAGAGACCTTTATTCGTAATAAGTTATGTAGGTCCTCGTAGGTTAGTTAATTTCTTTGCTTATTTTTAATATACACCATAGAAAATACAACTATTAATAACAACTTAAAACTATTATTAAGAGCTTAAAATGAATAGTAAAAAGCTTAAAACTATAAATAAGAGACTAAAATTAATAACTAGTCAGAAACTCAAAGTATGTAGTCATAAATTATAAATATATCAAATTTTTTTGGGTGTATCATAAATCGCTAAAAAAAATACGATTGCAGAAATTATCTATCGCAGGTCTTGCTTCGTTGGCTGCTGAAGTAGAATTGAGTCGTTGTTGTGCGTTCACTTTTATATACGTATACACAATGTAATACTCTCGATTACTCTCAATTACGATCTTGCTAGAACTTGCAGAAGAGCTTGTGCCCATCATTGGCTATATCCGCTACTTCCGGCGGCTCCATCTCCGAAACTAGATCTGACAGACATTTTTGATATCATATTTATTTTTAAATTTAAAAATACAAAACAAAATTTTGGTTTCAAAAATTGAGAACTGAAAGAAACTTAGCCATTTTATAGTCAGACTTTTTGCTCAACTTGTGAAAAAATCAAACTATTTAGAGTTTCATCCGACCGTACCCATGGTGATATAATAACGGTGAAGTAATTAGGGAGAGCCATGTATGCTAAAGTGGAAGCTAATTTCAGGGCGTGAGAGTAAACCTTTCTTTTATCGGTTGTCATCCTATTTGTCTTAACTTTAAAACTCATAACATTTCAATTACCCGTGCAGCAAAGTTAAGTGCTTTGTTGAATTGCAGCGCTTAACCATAATGTTCTTGAAAATCTTCGGAGCGATATGCAGCAAATGTTGCGCAAGCTACATTCTTTAATCCTGGAAAATTTAGTCGCGGTTGTTATTCAATAACAAAAAAGACTTATGGCTGTCCGATTGAAACCCGCTGCAATATTTCGTGTAATTTTTTGTTCGCTTCGGATTTTTGAAACGCTTAACACAAATACCTCACAGTAGAAAGCTTAAAGCGCTTCAAAAACTTTGCAGTTGCTCAACAGGCCAAATATATCAACAAAAAAAACGAAACACAATAAAATCGAATTAATGAGGTATTTAAGAAAAACATTTTCTAATTACTCCACCCTTGTTATTACACCATGACCGTCCCTACGACCTCTTTTTTTTTTAAAAAACAAATTGCCTCCAGCTACGACTTTTTATCCGACCTGTCAAAGTAGGATGAAAAGTCCGAACGTCTGAGAGCGTTATAACAATAACCACTCGCGGCAATCATGTTGTTAATCAAGAATGCAATCCTACTTTTTAATGAAATCTAGCACTAGTATGCCGTTGGATGATATTATAAAATAGTTTTTACTATGTAGATATCATATTGTATGAGTCAATTTTGTTTTTGCTAAGTCTGCAGTTTTTTCCCAATTGTTGAATTTGTACCTTGACCTATGCCGTTTAGGCTAGTTTTGTGTGACGTATCCACCTCCATGTTTAGTACGCAATTTTCTTTGGATACAGATGTGCCCGCACCTGTATCCACTGGAAAGGAAGATTTTTGTGAATTCATTACTGCTTTTACAATTATAAAGATATTGAAGCTTAGATTAATACTGTGGGCTTTGTGTTTTACTGTTGAGAGGTCATCTCGGTGTTTCCCATCTCCATGTTTCCACCATTCTTACATTGTGGTTTTGACTGTTATTATTGTTATATCCAAGTTAGATCCTTCGATTATGGTAGTAGATACTCCGTCCATTATTTTGGTACGAGGATTGGCTACGACTTTGAGCATCATTTTGACTTCGACTGGTACCATGTGAGTGTCCGCGTGTGTTTCCTCCATAGCTGTTTCTATTTCTTGCTCTCTAGCCCCTAGGATTTTAATAGAGAATTGAATTTTGTTTTCCTGTGTGTCATTCATAGATGCTTGCGAATTTCGCAACTGCGTCACTTGTATTATTAGTTTTACTTTTTTGTGTTTTTACACACTCTTCAGTATATCGTTTGTCTGCCAGTTCAATAGGGTAGCCTTCCGAGATATACGTACTCTCAAATGCTCTTGGTTAGGTTTCTGTTTTTTTAAGGCACGCGTTTACCTCTTCTCCTTGCTGCCGGGTGCTATCAAATTTGCTTCTATTAATTAAGCAGATTCTCCTTTAACTCTGCTTTTTAATAGGTATTTTTGTTTTGGTCTCCGAAGTGAGATTCCGTGTCGTTCCACTAAGTTGAGCTTTTATGAGTCGTACGGCAGGCAACATGTGTGCATCCACCATAACATTCAAAAACTGCAACGCCTGTAGTCAAATATGCACAATGACTTAAAGAAAAAAAGTGGTGAATCGAAATTATCCAGCTTTGATATTGGTTTATTCTGTAAGAATAATAAAAAATATAAGAAAAACAATGCACAAATCTATGTCAAAAACTACCATTTCCTAAAATGTTTCTTCATATCCCTTTAATGTCATTTCAAGAATTCCTGGATCAAATTCCTATTTGTGTAAGATGGGAGAATACGCATGCATGTTATAAAAGGGTCTGAAGAAATAAATAAATTTCTCGCTTCTTGTGGTTCTTCGCTTATGCATCCAATTGGAATGATCGCTTCAGAAGTAATTCCATCGCCATGTTTGCGATTTCTGCGCATGCTGGTTCACATAGGACACTACGGTTAAGTTTAACATATTTTTCTGCAGTTTCAAGGCAAAATTTTATTGTATCAATATCAAACCCGCTGGAAATTGTTTGGAGTACTATATAAAATTCGTAAATTAGTCCTTTGTCAATGCCCGTAATGGATGCCAAAAGTTCCTAATTTTGGAAAAATTTTGTTGTGGCATTTCCATCGTTAGAATTGCTATATTTTATCTTGGGCTTACTTACTTTTAACGACATTTTGTTTTTAAGCTCCCTTTGATTTTTTTTTATTACACCTAATTTTTTCTTGAATTTCGTCATTTTTCCGCCATGATGGTAATTTATATGAAATGTGTAGCAAGCACTTAAACAATCTAATCCAAGAATGAGGCACAGAAATTTCGAATAATAAATACTTGCTTTTCAACGGTCTTTCTCCAATATTTCTGAAGTCTTTCCAATTCCATTACATAAATAAAATTTTAGTGATTTTTCAAAATAGTTCAAAAGTGATTAAATTTTAGTGCTTTTTCAAAATTCAAAAAGGGTCAACTTTAGAGCCCTATGACTCTCCATCGGCTTATGTTAGAAACATAATATTTACGATGCATGTGTGTCCTTGTGTCTAAGCCCAAATATAGTTTTTATAAAATATCTCAAATTTTTTATTTTGACTTTTGGCATATTTTTTGTATGGAGACAACCCACAGTGCGTTGTAACGTTTGTGGGTTAGGTATTTAGGCACAAGTTTTTATGCCGTACTTACGAATTCCGTTTTTGTTTGAGGCATTGTGTTTTTTTGTTTTCCTGATTGCAAGTGGATATATAAAAAAATCACTTTTTAAAATTTAATTTTCTGTGATTAACTTTACTGAAAATAAAATCCCTTTCTTTTCAAAATCAATCAAACAAATAATTCATGGTAGGATAAATAAGGACTTCGTATATCCAAAAAATTTGGCTAAAGACAAATAGGATTTGGATTACATTATTCCTTACCTACATATACATATATTTGCAACAGCGAACTTCGCCACAGTTGCTCTATAAAAAGTGCCTGTATCTTTTTTATATAAAAAGGACATTTGACAGAAGTCTTGCTAAAAAGGATTCTTTTATATCAACTTCACCAAGTTGCAGTTTGTTTCATCTCGTTGTGGAACTTGGCGCTGCGTTGGTGTTTCTTGTTGTTTTTCATAATTTTTCTGATTCGTTTTTGTTTTCTGTTGTTCTTCAAAGAATTTTGCTGAATTCATTGTGCTGCTTTGTGTTGGAATTGTTGAATTTTACAATAGAACGTCATGAAAAATTCAATCCAGATTCAACCATTGCAGCGCCCTATACTTCAATATCCCTGTATTGTGTACAAATGAAATATTTTTATGTATAAATGAAATATTATTATGTACAAATGATTTTATCAGGTGCTATCAATGCCGTATCCAAGATTTTATTTCGGGGGGGGGGGGGGGGGGGGGTTGTGGATTTGAGATTTTTTCTACGTAGTGTATATTATTTGCAAAATCGCTTCTATATAGTGCCCGTCAAAATATTTCGGGGGGGGGGGGGGGAGGTTCTATCCCCTAGCATCCCCCCTACATACGGCCGTGGGTTCTATGCACATATTTGATTTATCTTTCGTACTTCAGTTTATTTTGTAAATAAAATTTTTCAGTACAGATTCTATTGGAATTTATTATTTTTTACTTTACACTATTTTGTTCATAAACTTGTTCATCTGACAGATAAGCTAATTCAAATATGCAAAATCACAGTTTCATTATTGTGATTGCAAGTGATTGGAAACATTTTTTTAAAGCACTGACTGGGAAAAAAGTTTTCCATTCCTCAATTATTCACGATTGAAAAATTTTGTTCTTAGAAAAAAAAAATCTAGAAGGATCGTTTCCCTCCGAATATTCATGATAGGGGCGAATCTGTTCGGGTGGAATCTTGCTTGTTGTTTCCGGATAAACAGATATATTCTTTTACCGACTTTGCTGAGGAGGATTTTTGTCAAGCCATTGGACGGAATTGATTGAAACATGATGCCCCTGTAGTTCTGGCTTAGTGATAATGCCTCTAAATATCTCAAAAATAACCAATCAAATTAGGGAGAATAACGAATACTTGAAGACTGGCTCATAGTATCCTTACTGAAAATCCCAAAAAAAAAGGACCAGACCAGAAGTATAGGGGCATCATGATATTGTCAGTTCCGTCCAAGGTCTTAACGAAAATTGTCCTCTCCAGAGTTAGCGGAAAAATATAACCAATTATCCAAAATCAACAGGTTGGCTTTCGTCCGAACAGATCATTAATTTCGCAAATTAATACCTTTTGCATTATCGTGGAGCAGATAAATGAGATGCAGGCTTCGTTACATCTATGCGCATCGACCGAAATTGCATTGAACAGACGAATTACAGCGCCCAAGATTATCAACCCAATATGAAGATTTCCTTTTGAGTCCGTCTCAAGTGTGCGCCAAGGTTGTGTGCTGTTACTGTAGTAGTACTAGACGATGTCATTAGCGGACCCCTAGACTCTTCAAATCGTTGTATTCAATAGGTTTCCAGCGAACATCTGGAAGACCTCGCTTATACCGATGGCATATCCCTCCTCGCCACCAAGCAGTCAGGCATACAATAAAATCTCAGTGCCGTCAGATAAATAAAACACAAAGCGTGTCTATTCGCCCAACTGGTACCAGCAATAGTTTCGTGATAGGCGAATTCAGCAAAAAAGAAGTGGACCAATTTAGTCACTTAGGCAGCGTACCAACACCTGACGGTGGTATGCCCATGCTTGAATAAACAAAGCAAAAGGTCTGGCCATCTTCGTTCCTGTTAACGATAACGAAGCTCAAAATTTTTGAGCCAAACCTGAAGCGAGTTCGTTTGAACGGCTGTGAAACTTGGTTGATGAGTAGCGCCTTGATACAAAATTTACAAGTGGTCACCAACAATTCTCTTCGCCGAATCCTAAAAACCTGGTGGCCTAGGATTGTCTCTAATGTAGATTTGCTCTCACGATGCTGTCGACATCCGATTTCCATCCAAATTCAACGACGGGAATGGATTGGGCATACGTTGCGAATACCTGTAACTCAAGTCTGCCGGCAAGCACTACAGTGGAATCCGCAGGGTAGTAGAAAACGCGGTCATCCTAAATCGTCGTGGCAACGATCCTTAAAACAGGAAACGCCTGAAATCAGGATAATGTTGGAGAGAATAAAAACCACTCGCTACAAATCGTGTATGGAGGTAAAAGACACAAAGAAATAAGTACTGAAATTAGGATAAGTGTTATTCGAATTCTTTTTGATATTGCTATTATTGTTTATGTTATCAGCCAAAGTCAATTAGACCACATATGAGAATGCGAGGTAGAATGCAGTTTTAGATACTAACGGAGGGACTATGTATAATTGCTGAATCATTGACAGTAGCCACGAAAAAGAGGTTGACTTTATTAAGGCAGCGAATTCTTTTTGTTCTTTTCGTTGCGTTAACCCGGATCATCCGGATCGAATAGAAATGGCCCTATTAGAGAACCGGTCCCGATTTGGGCAATCGGAACAGGCTCTAATAGGCTTGGTAAGGCATGAAACCAAGCAAAACTGATGTGGCGCTGTTCAGTGTGCCTGATGCAGCACGAATAAAAACGTTCGTCCGGATCGTATACGGTTGGTCTTATTAAAGATCTAGTCCAGACTTGGGTAATGGAATCAGGTGTGAACTTATATGTTTTACAGATTAATTGTCTTCAAGGCGAACATAGAATCAAACACACCTTCAGCTGGTCTCTGGAAAGAGAGCAACGTTTTAAAGGTTCATTGACTTCCTATTGAAAGTGCTTTGGAAAAATTAAATCACTTTTACGGAGTAAAAACCGTCCATTGTTTCAAGCATGTAACTGGTTGCTCGGTACTTTTCTTATCAGTCAAGAGAGAAATCAAAATCATGCTGGTATTTGAATATTGCGTAAAAATTCCCAAGAGAAGGCGGTAGAATTATTATCAACAGATTGCGGTACAAAGAACTTATTCCAACAACAACTAATGCCAACAATACAGTTCTAACCAATAGAGTGGTATTATGCAAATTAAAGGCATGTACACAATGCCAATTATAAAGACAATAAATGTAAAAGGAATGATGCTAAAAAATAAATAGTTCACCTATCCCTGCAGTTCGGAGTTTTTGTATATGTGGAAAGTTTCAAGAACATAATCGAAAATATAGTGTTACTACATCAATCTTACGAAAAATTATATCTTCTGATACTCGTATTAAATGAGAAAATGTACACAATTCCTCTTCTTGGTACATAACCCTACAACACTGAAGTGGAAATTTTACTCTTTAAAACTAATGCTTGCATGGGATGCTACCTTTATAAAACAACAAATTTTTTCTTAAAAAAGTACAAAAGCTTAAATGTGTTAAATTAAGTCACTCGTTAAAAAAAAAATATATTATATAGTTCACAATTTTGATTTTTAGAGAAAGAAAATTCAAAATTATCTGTAATAGGAAGTCATACTAAGAACGAACATGGTGTAAAAAAAAGACTAGTTTTAAAAAATACGTTCTATTCTAATTTGTACATTAAAATGAAATCTTATTTCTTTTTACTTCGTTTTATCATACTTGTAAGGGGCTATTCATATATTACATAACGCCCTTTAGGGTTCAGCTAATCTGTGCCCATAACTACGAAAGTTTTTTAAGTCAAAAATATAAAACTGCTAATCTGGCTGCGATGATCAGAGCCTTACATATATGTTTGTACAGAATCCACTTCTTTAATGCGAAAATTGGTTCCACCACACATTCACCTGATCTGCCAGCCTGCATTGTTATTGATTTGGCTTAGCAATATGGCTAAACATTTCCATACCTGATCTGACTAGCCTGAATGGCTCTTGATTTGACTAAGCTTACCAGCGTTGTATGAATTTTTATACGGCTTTGCATAAAAGGGATTAATGAGGCTAACCAGCTTCGGTCCGTACCAGAACCGCCCATGTCAGTTCATTATATGGCAAAACTGATCAGGACTGAACGAAATTTTATAGACCTTTCCTTGGTAGAGCTTCAATATGACTAGTCCTTCCCATAACTGGTCCAGAATTCATTTTTAGATATTTTATAAATGACTAGTTTAATTGAAAATTTTTGCAAATAATGCAATTAAGCATTTCTTTTCCGATAACGTTTGAGCAAATTGTACAGCGTGATCTAAGCACAGTCAACCGATACATAAGGCAATGAAGAGAACATCGAGCCATTTATCGTAACGAAGATCGGATCTTTCTTTCTATCTCGTGGTGCTATCACCTAATCATTTAGATAAATTCAGTTGAGATAGAAGTATGTTTGGTATTCAAATGAAGTTTGTGACTCCAGATTGCGTGGAAGCACCACAAGCTTGTATACGTCGTAACAGATTGTTGATGAGAGACCATTATTCACAACCGTTAAGCAACACTGACTAAACATTTGATTTAAAGATTGTTAATTTGGTTTGTGTTGAAATGGTGCTTGTTTGCAATATTTTATAGGGTTGAGCAAAGACACCTCTTGCTTTGTTGATTCTTGCTTTTACTTCTTCCGTGGTACTGCTTTTGGTAGTGAGATTACCGCCAAGGTAGCAGAATGATGTTTTGATACTTTTGTTGTTCCCTTATATTTTGAAATTTGAGGGAGTCCAACAGTGGCTGCCTGATCACTGAACCTTGTAGGTTTGCGTATCAGACGATCTTTGTGCTAGAATGGCAATATCGCCAGCGTAAGCTAGTTTTTTTAGATGGGCTACAATTTCCATTGAATCCCATGATTCCCAGTAAAAGTATGGTTTAGTACATTGTCCAGCGCAATTAGTTTTAAAACCAAGCAACCCTGCTTGACACCTCAGGGATTGCTTATATTGGCGGTAATTACTATTTTTGTAGATGATGCGGCAGTTTAACCGGTCGAGTGCCTTAATAATATTAATAAGTTTTATAGGAACATTCCTAGTTTCCAGTGCGTTGACAATCGACTCTCTTAATATGCTATATGAGCCAGTTTTGAAATCAACGAACCACATATGAGGCTCATTTGATATTGGCAGTAATGGATTGTTGATGTTTCAGAAGAATTCAACATTAACATTCTTAATAATTTAGAACAGTTTTTAAAAGGAATCTTTCTACCAATAAAATTTTAATTAAATTCATTGCCAGTTTCCACATTCCATGGTTTCCGAATTTTATGTTATATGATTCACGACTATTAAAATGAACACATTGTGTTATTTTAGGGCCAACCTGGTAAAATAGATTACCTACTCAAAAGCGTTTTGTTTGAAATTTTGTATCATATGCTGTGTTTTTACTTTAATTCTTTTATTTTTCAGCTATCGTATGACTACAAATTTGATATTGAAGATGACTCAAATAAACTTTCTTGTATGTGTGGTGCACCCAATTGCAGAAAATGGATGAACTGAAACTTTGGTGTTAACATTTTAAAAAGCATACTTTTGTTATTTTAATTATTTATAAGCGAAATATAATTTGCATACAATATTTTTAACCATCGTGTTTAGGTGGATGGGTGGTTTTTGTCTATAGCGGTCTTCTGCTACTGCAACTACTTTAAAATGCCATTCAAGGTTGATGCCTTGAAGCCATGCATTATTCATAATTATTATAATACAAATAAATAATTTCATACATGTGTATGTATTTAAGCATAACTAAATTTAGTAATATTTATATTTATATATGAGTTGAAAAGTCGTGCGTCGAAGAACCTTTGCAAAGATTCTTAAAAGCACCGTTATTAATATAAGTATAAGTAGTTTTATCGCTAGGTGTCGGACGTTTTTCGGCAGAAATTGTCATTAATTAAAGTGTTAAAAAAAATTTTTTTCAATAATTCTGACTGTAAAGGTCACAGCAACTTAACAAAAAGAAATTATTGTACATGCTTCGCACAAAAACTATTGCTGAGTTACTGGTGCAGATGAACGGCGTAGTAGAAGAATTCGATATACTTAAGGCGGAAAACTTGGTATTGAGGGCTAAACTGAACCGAATAAAAAAGACACAGCTGCAGTGTCTGGCAACATAAAATAAAGAAAAGAGTGTTGTAATCGGAGGCCTTAGAAAAGGGCGTTCGTCGAAGATATCGGTATGAAAACTTTGTATAGTTGCAAGGTATCAACAACCCATAAGTTCAACTTTCAAGAATATTTTTTAAATGAAACAATGAGATAGAAGTTACTGCCAATATGGGAACGGAAGGTGTAGCTGAAGCAAGTTTTAAAAACTCTAGAAAATTAGCATGCACTAATATATTTATTGAAAAAGATTTGTCAGACGAGAAATCGAAAATTTTACTACATGATGACGAAATAAATAGAGCATGTTCAGCAAAATGCCAATCTTATTCCCGGATTGACTAAAAAGGTTTCGAATCTCTTACTTGTTTTCTTTGTCAACTTTTCAATATTGAAAACATTTAATATTTAAACAAGGCAGCATGTCATGTTTTTTTAATAAAAAACATTGTTCGATTCTTAAATTTGCATAAATATCTGTGTTTTCTAATTACTATGATTTTTTGCGAAAATGTACCAGCTTTGCGTATGGAAAGTAAAATTCAAAGTTTTCGTCGATTTCTATTTTTTCATGGCCACAGAATCAAATGTAAAATTTGAATTTTTCAAGTGAAACATCTTTAGCGAGGGGTGATTTGAAAATTAATGAAGCGCAAAACGTGACACCATTTTTTTTTAAGTCGGGATCTAAAGCAGCTATAGCAATAAATTATTTATCAAATTAAAGATTTTCAATTTTTTGAATTTTTTCTAGCAATCCACTGATTAATACCAAATCATTGCCACAGCGAGGAGAAAAAATCGACTACTCTCTCTCATTTGTTGTATCCCAATTATGTTGTTTTTGACGCCTCTTCTCGAACTTCCTATGAGTTCGTTGAGTGATACGCTCATATTTGGTCTTACTATCCAACTGGACTTGCATATATTACATTTAAAATTTCGTTGCAAAAATATTTTTAGAGTTAAATAGTAGCGACGCAACAAAATCTTAAGTACTAAAATGGAATCCTAACTCTGATAGATTCACCTTTAATTTACCAAAAATATTTGATTAATTCAAAATCTACCAAACGAAATATATTGTCAACTGTCGCTCGTTTATTCGATCCGTAGGGACTCCTTTGTCCAGTGATTACGCGATCAAAAATACTTGTTCAAGAACTGTGGTTAAAGAAATTGGACTGGGATCAGTCAATTCCCTTTAACTTACATACCTGCTGGATTAACTTTAAGGCTGGCCTTCAGCATACTCAAAAATTGTATACTTTCGCTGAGCTAAGACGTGTCTCTCTATCGTAAAAACACAAAATTCAAACTAAAACAAACAAAAATCAAAACTTGTCGAGTGCCGTGTTGCTCGCTTTCATTAAAATAAAACTACTTCATTCAGAAACTTTCATGATTTCTATGCGCGCAATCCATCTAACATTAACTGCGTTGTTTGCTTGAACTTTTTGCATGGTCCATGTATCTATGCAAAAACTTGATTCCTAAGTCCGGGTAAATTATGTTGTGAAAAATGTTCTCAGACCCGTCGGAATTCTAATTCTACCACCTTTCATCATTTGCCAGAGCTAATCAAAAAAATAGTTTGAATGTAACAAACAAAAATGCATTAAAAACTGCTACAACCAATAACAGTGCTGGTATCAATTCGTCGTCTGATTTTGTCACCAACAACTATACCAATTACTATACACACAACTATATCGTCTTCTATCGGCCTCGCATTTGGGTAGGGCAATGACCGTACCGATAGCACCTTGCAAATGCTTTATCTTAAAATTTGGAGTCTTAATAGCATCAACTCAAAAATTCGCGTCTCTAGTCCCCACATTCAGTATAATGCAGCAGCATACTACAATTCGAAAAACACCAACAACGACGCTAATGCTAGCAGAAACAACTCTCTTCTCACATGCTCCACGTGTTGATATAATTTTTGATGAGTATTTTTCGCCGTCTATTAAAGATTATGAACGAAGCCAACGGCCACGAAGTACGTAACATCCAATATTTGATTACTGGTCCAGAACAAGTCCGACCAGTTGATTTTATTAAAGAACTCCATAACATAGAATTCAATGAAGCGTTTGTAGATTTTTTGATTACGCACTGGAGGACAAATGAAATGGCTGAATTTATTGGAAATACAATCATCAATTTAAATTATAGAGAATGTCATATTTGAAGTGTCCATAACAACTGTGTGATCGCCAATATTAATGATAACTTATCGTGCCAGCATCATGAAGAAGCTGATACGAAAATAGTACATCGCATATGCCAATTGGACAATGATATACCCAATATTTCAATAAAAGCATCCGACACAAATATTTTAATAATATGTTAATGCTTGTAAACATGGACCACCTCTGCAACAATAATTTAAAAATCTTTATGGAATATGGCAAGATCAATTTAAAAAAATGGATTAATATTTCACAATTATGTATAAAATTAGGATCCCTTTTATGAGAAAGTTTATTAACCGGATGTGATTATAATCCATGTTTTGTGAGAAGAGGCAAAAAGAAACCTTATCGATTATTACAAAAAAATATTCGATTTCAGAAGGCATTTGCAGCATTAGGAAATGCTGAAATAATAGAGAAAAAAATGAGGTTTTTCCAATACTCGAAAATTTCGTCTGTCAACTGTACGTGATGAAATCTGTCAATTTAAATGAAGCACGATATGAAAAGTTTATCGCCACACACAAAACAAGTGGTACTGAATTGTCTAAGAAAAAACAGATTAGTTATAATTCCTCAAATTTACCTTCATGCCAACGGGAACAAATATCTGGAGAAATTGTCACTTAAAAGTGCCAACGGTTCTTAAACCTGAAGATAATGGTTGGAACTTAATCGATGGAAGCTATGTTTTTAATTGGTTTGAGGGGAATACAGTTCTTTCTTATACCTACGAAATATTATTACAACAGCCTATTGATACTGCTGAGAATGAGTCAAGTGAAGCTGAAGAACACATTAAAGGTAATACACAAATTCATAATTTTCTAAAAATATATGGAATTCTATACAATTGAGCGGAAGATCCGAGATTTAATGTTATTATTAATGTATTAAAACTTTGTTTCGTTTTAGATGATGAAATCAACGATGAAGAATCATATGATGACGAAGAAAGTAATGATGACATATCAGGTGATGATGAAGATTAATTTAAAAGTCTTATGTTACAAATAATAAAATACATTTTACCCATAATTTCTATTTTTACTTAATGTAATTTGCATCAACGATATGATTTTTCACGCTGCGCCTCTTACTCGCACTCCCATAGCATCTTTCCCCTCGCCTGTCAAGGACTTATGCTAGCCAGAACCGCCTGTCATTGTACCAACTTACTTTAAATCGCTTAAAGAAACACGTATATAAATTTGAACTGTACAGAATGAAGTTCATTTCAATTGCTAACTTATTGAAAACGCCTGTCAATTTTTTTTCAAACTCCATGTTTTTTTTTTCAAATGTTTCCTACACTTTCAAAAATATAGGGGTTGATGACGTGCAGGGCTGAGGCGTGCCAGGTGATGGTTATTGTACTTAGCATGCCATGTGTTTTCAAGGTGTCGTTTAAACATCTCAGAAAGATACTTTACCGAGTCTCTTGAAATATAACAAAGAAGGGAAAATGTCTTTATACTTCATACGCCAAATGGCTCTTATAAGCCTTTTTAAAGAATTTATAAATATAATATGTTGTTTTTCTACTTGTCCTTAAAATACGTCATTCACTCCCTTATGACCCGAATGTTGTATGTAGCTTGGTGTGAGCACAACAGCATCAAATTGTATTTTCCAAATTGGTGACAAATTTCTATAATATCAAAAAGCTTTGTCCCAGAAGTGACTTAAAATAATTTTGCTTTGGTTTATTTCGTTTAAAATTAAATAACGAAATCTATAATTATTAAACTGCAGTAGAATTCGCTGGACACATTCGATTGGAATTTGCAGAACCTTAAAATTTCTTCCCATTCGCATCATCTTTTCTACTTTAAAGTATTACAATTTTTTTTTAAGAGGTGCGGTTAGCTGTGCAGCGAGCTGTCGAACAGATACTCTCTGTGACATATTCATACTGTGAATGTTTCTAACAACAGGTTGTCGCAACTCATATCCTTAACTATCTATAGACTATTTAATAGACTTCCGAAATCTTCGTAACTTAACAACCTTCTTAAAATAAGTCAAATTGTGGCTTCTTGGTTTCAATTTAACTGGAGTTTTAATCAGTTTTGTGTCTCAATTATTTCTGATTTTTTTAGCTTCAGTTTCTCTTTTTTTTTAATTTTTTAGTTATTTTTTATTACTCAGCACTTAACATTAATTTATGAAACTATTATATATATTTAACATTTTTTTTAAATTGAATTAAATACTGTATTTTTTATACAATCAATGTCTCAAACCATTCTTCATTAATTGTAGTTATATTTTCGGAATTCATGTCATTTTAAGTTATTAGTTTTTGTATTTCAACTTTAAATTTGTACTACTCATAAGGAAATGTGAATAAATACACATATAGGATATATACAAGGTCTAAAACAAAAGTAAATATCCAAGGCTTTTCAGATGCATCCTTACGGGTCGACAGTTGTTGCATATACGCTAGTACAAGTGCAAACGAAATAATATCCACACCTTTGGCAGCCTCTCGTAATTGTTCTGCAGAAGATTTGCTATCATCAATTTGGTTGTGTGGCCCTAAGTTTTTAAAAAAGAACAGGAATCTATGGCCAGTGAACTACCGTTCAATTTAAGCACAAACGACGAAATTGTAAGAGATAAAAATGGTCAAACCGATGTTTATTGTGTCAAAGACGCAAAATCACTTTATAATTGAGCTAATCGATCGTAGTTCCTCCTACAAAAAATAATTCAAGCAATGGCTTTCGTCTACAGAGCTCTTTTCCAAACAAATTTATGAAACATTGCACTTGACATCATTTGAAACGGAAAAGTAATTTCTGAAGGTTTTTCAACACTGCAAAATTATGAATTTGAAAACTTACTTAAGTTACAGTTGTACGATAAGTTACAGTTGTACATGATACATTGTAACTGTTATACACATATACATAAGTATGCATGTACTAAGAGTATGTACGCTAATTTTTATTAAGTTATGTTAAGCCGAACTTGAATTTTAAATGCATTGAAGTCTTGTTAGAACAATCAAGCTGTGTGCACGCGTCATTTAGAAGGTTTTTTGTCATTCTCTTTTGGGTGAAATCTATCACCAAACAACGGAAGTGCATGAAAATGTAGATAATAAATTTCTTCATTCATTTTTGAATAACTTCTACATTTTATGTCTGATTTGAACCAACTTAAAATATTTATATAAAAATTATATCTTAAGTCTTTAGTATGAAAAATAAACATTTTTTGATTAAAATGGAGCAATTGAAATTAAATGACTTAAAAATAAGACCAAAAGTCACTTTCTTTAGACTTTGATCGCTCGTAACTCCATCAAATCTAATTCGCTTCACATAAACAGCATATTGTTAGAAAGAGAACAAACATTGAACTTATGAACATTGTGCAATAAATTGTGATCAAAATAAAATTCATGGAGATATGGGCAAATAAATTAAAAAAGTGTCAAAAAACCCATAAAATGATGTTAATTATTTAGTTAGTTGGCGTACAAGGATTCAACTTCCTTTGAATTTTGCTAAATGACCCTAAACGACCCGAAATTCTACCAAGTGAAGCAGCCTTCATGTTACATTGTTTATTTCACTTCGTGCTTTGCAATGCTATATACGCGTTGCCAGTAGCATTACTTACCGTTTTAGAATTGGAGCCTAGATGACGGGAGTAAGGTAGGTAAATAGTCGGACGAGACCGAAATTATCCGTTTTTAGTTAGATGGTAAGCAATGCTACTGGCACCGCCCATATGAAACGTTGCAATTTAACGTCCTCCAGTCTCCGTGCTTTCACAAGGAGAAGAGAGACCTGGGACGGGGAGCCAATTCAAATAAAAATAACCTTTAGGGTTTTTTGTTTAGATTTTATTTATATGTTGTTATTATATTTCTTTTTTTAACAGTAGTTCCGCTGTCTACGCGTGGCTGCGACCTGTTCATTGGTTCTCTGCCGTTTCTTGACTGATCATCCCCTTTTTATACTGTGGTTTCCCTTTCCAATTTGGAAATTGTGGAAAGAATAAGAAACGCAAATAAACTGCCTATTTATCCCGATGGCACTTTTCGTAAATATGCTGTGTCACTCAGTTTACTGCCCCCTCCCTACAACGGTACGGATTAAGTACCTGCATAGGCACAAGGGCAAGCAATATGAATGACAACTGCCGACGTTGTAATTCATTGCACTCAGTTGGGTAATCCCATGTAATCGTTTGTGTACTGGCTTTTGAGTTAGCCGAAGGTGATACAAAAACAATGCTGAACTCAGCACTTGCAAAAACTTAAATTGGGTTAACCGTACCTGCATTCTGTTTTTATATACGCCTATACTTCGAGTCAATGTACGTGAAGTCTTGCTACGGCGTACATATTAAGTGAATTGACTTATGTTGCTGACTCTGCAATTGTATGGATGTCGTATGTAGCAACAGTCTTTACATATGTTGCACTGTGCGGCCGCTTATTGCGCATTTCAATGAAAATGAGGCGTTGCAACATCACATTCCGAGTTCCTAATTTATGAATTAGTACTCGGAAGTGTGTGTGTGGTCTGAATACAATGATTATGGTATTGTGTTGGGAGGGTATGTTGTGTGGTCACAACATCCTGCCCCCCTTGTAAAAGAAAATTTTTGTCTTGAAGAGGTAAAAATTTTCTGCAAGTTGGGTGTTATTGATCAGTCAAGAAACGGGCATATTTTTACATTATGAAAGTTATTAATAATAAAGTATGTGTTTATTTTGTATCGATATTTGTTCAAGTTAAAGTTAATGAGAAAATTATTCAATTTAATTTTTTTTTGTAAGTTCTAAGAATAAATTGAAAAATTTTCTTATATTATTTTTGTAATTTTGATCTAGAACGATGTTGTATTTTGAAGTTGTCATATAAATATGTGTCTTAAATTTTACATTGGGTACGAATAAAAAGAATTTATGAGTTGCACTCTAAAAAATGAAACTTTAAATTAGTAAAATTACTATTACAATAATAGTTAATATACATATAATTTTGTGTTTAAAAAAGTTTGAATAGTGAATACACACATATTTAATGTTTCATATGAAAATTTCATTATTTTGCTGTTAATGTGTGTTCTTCCCTTATATTCGGAAATTTACATCTTTTTTTTGCGTGAATCTACACAGTTTTACGTGCTTTAATTGTTGTTGTGTTGCATTACCGATATTTTTGTGAGAATTTACACAATATGTGTGTTAGCAAAGACTTGTCTCAACACGATCACTTATAGTTTTTATTTAGCCTGCGTGATCAGTTCAGTTGTTGTGGTTTTCATTAAAATTCGCGAAGTGATTTAAATAAAAGGTACAGCAATATATTAAGTTTAATTTTAATAAATTAGTTAATTATGTTTATGTGTAGTTTATGTTCATCTGGTTTCAAAAATATTCTACCATATAATGCTCATCTGTGTCTGCATCGTGAAAAAAAGCGCAATTTCATTGTTTGTGGGAGAAATGTTGTAGGAAATTTGCGGCCTATAACAATTATAAAGTTCATTGGCAATCAATTATATAAAAACAAATCCTGTCGTCTCACCTAATTTAAGTTCGAAAAAGTATAATTGAAATGTACAAAGGCATACAATCGAATTAAATATTTTAAAATATAAAAATAAACATTATTTCTCTCCAAACTGCACTCATTACGTATCCTGAACTGAACATATTTTTCATACACATTTTCTTAACTACATTTAGATATAAATTAAACTTAGGCTGGTTTTGCAAAAAAAAACTGGTATTAAAATTAATTTAGGAATATAAATTAATTATGGAGTGCGGACAGGAAAATTAAAAAATCATTTATGTGCTGTTCAAAAATAAATGATTTGATAGAAAAAGGTAAAAACTCAGTACAATATATGTAAAATTAATTTTTAAAATATTTAATTATAGCTAATAGTATTTTCTTAAAAGGATTTCATCTCGTCCTGGAAGACAATGGAACCCAAGTTGAAGATGACGATATCCTGGAATATTTTGCTAATAAAAAATCAGTTTTCATGATACTTAATGAAAACGAGAAATTACTGACGATACAGTATTGCCATTCATAGATGAAACTATTAATTTGAGTCAATCGGGAGACGTTGCTAATTATTATGATGCAGCACAAGTCGTTCCAAAATTAATTAACTCAAATTTATGTTACAAAAATAAATGATTTGATAGAAAATTGAAACATAAGATGACACAATTTCCATCACTAGCGGTGCCATTTCATCTTCGTCTAGTTTGAATGAATATATATACATATATATATTGAACGTGACAAGAATTTTATTATTTGTTTTTGTTGATTTCATATTAATTTTTTTTAAGTTGCATTAAAATGAAAATAAATAAATGTTTTTTCATATGTAATTTTTTTGTAACATGTATAATATTATTTATTATATGTATTTTTTTCAAAGACTGAATTTTTTAACTAAATTTACATAGAAATAAAGAACAATTTGAGCAAAATAAAAATATAAATTTTATTTCAAAACTATTTTTTGTGTGTTATGTTACACTATTTTGATAGTGCAATAAGACACACTGCACTGGAAATTACTAATTATTTAGCGAAAAAAAACAAATTTTTATGTGTAATTTTTACACCATTTTATGTGTGATTTTTTCACGCTTTTAATAGTGTAAAAATTTTTTCCCACAACTCATGAGATTTTACTAGTATTATTATAGGTAACCGGTATTATTTAGTAATTTTTTCTTAGAGTGTGTCTTGAGAAATTAATTTTTTTTGTTTTACTTTTAGGATTTTGAAATCATGTGTTGATTTTCTCTTTGTTTCTTCAATTGCTACCGTTTATTTTAAATTTTTTTTTATTTATATATATATCGATTTTCTATTAATTTGGAACCACTTTTACTTGTGAAAGTTAAATTTATGTATCTTTAAATTTTTTTTTTTTTAAGTTTAAGAATAGATGGTGCAATATAATTCTTATTTTGTTACAAACAAAAAATAATTTTTTATGTATGTACTTATCAATGTAATTATGGGTTTTTTTTTTTGATTATAGCTATCGCTTTCTCTTTTAGTTCTTAAGCCCTTTTTTATCTAATTTGGAACTACTTTCTTGTTTCGTTTTTGCTTCGTATAACAAAATGTGGTACGGCGTATTTAGGATCTTCCGGGTTTTGTCTGTTTTTGATTGGCCCTGACCCAGTTTTGTTTTTGTAATGTGAGTATGCTTTGAATATACCTAACCCTATTAAAGACGAAGAGCAAGCTATATATGTATAAGACTGTATTGGTGAATATCATGTACGTCCAAGTGGCCTAGGCTTTCGTTTTTTGATGCTTTTTGCGCATTTATTAACTTTGATACGTCTGCCAATTCGGATTTTTCCTTAAGAATAGTGTTTCTGGTGAGTGTTTAAACGACGAAGTTTTGTTCATTGGGATAAGACTTGAGATATTAAAGGTAGGAACGAAGAAGTTATTTAGTTGTATTATATTTGTGCCTGAACCTTTGATCATAAGAGCTTTTGATTCTATTGTATGTGTATAGCAATTACCTGTGAGTTTTATTAGTCCTGTGTTCATAAGAGTATGTTCTGTCATTTTGTTCGGACAAATTTCGCTAACAACATTTTGATTCAATCAGTGGAAGAAATACTTCAGTAGAAGATAAGGTAAATGTTTAATAGGGGGCTGGGATAAAAGTTGAAACCCTAAATTCAATTTAAAGGGTTTTATTATAATACAATATTATATATGAAAAGGATAATATACAAATTTGATGTATACAATACGTGTTGCTTTTGTGTTATGTGGAGTTCCAATCATTTTTGTCCATTGATCGTTTTTCTTGTTGACATATGCTGTTCTGGTGTTTGTTGAATTTACAATTTTGGAGTTTTCTAGATGTTGTATTTCAATGTTGTTTGTTGTGTGATTTGTGTTAAACTGTTGATTGTTTGTGCACTGTTGTTGTTATGTTGAAAAAAAACATGAATTTATAATTTTATGTGAAAAGATCTTCAATGTATTTTGTTAGCGTTATATGCAGGGTTCGCTGACTTCTTGATTTTAGATGACGAATGTTAAATTTTCGCGTTTTACTCGTTGTTGTTGTAGCTGGTCGGCTTGGAGCATTCGTTGCAGCCACAACAAGTAAACGGCAGCGCTTTGCGGTAGTTAGCAAAGACAAGCAGATATGTAGGCTACACACTAGCTTACGTTGTGCGTAAACATTCTGTCTGCCTTGCAGTATCAAGGATCTGCAAAGAAACTCAAAAATTAAAAATGTGTGGGTAAATACAATTCATGATACTCAGGGAAGGGTCACAACGTAGGTCTTGACGTGTCTGGAATAGGGCCTGAAAGAATCCAACCAAATTCAGTCTCTTGTGCCAAAAGAGGACCAAGAACATTGCGTTGAACTCCAGAACAAATTATTTGTAGGTAAAGATCACTGCCAATGATCAAATCCACAGAACGAGTTTTGTGAATCTGCCAATTGCAATTCACAAAAATTTTTAAACAGCTTCGGGTCGACAGAGTAAGTTGGTAACTAAATTGTCATATTCCTCGACACACAAGATGGATCACTTCGGAGGTTTTACGCTATCGGACAACGCTTGGCTAAAAACAGCTGTCTTCAGCAACAATTCGTGAAATTCATGAGTGAGCATGAGGAACTTAATCACATTCGAAAGGTATGCAGTATTCGATGCTTCTTGTAAAACTGCTTTGCAGCTATCGTTAAACGATGTCCTCATGGTCGGTCCCACAATACAAAGAGATTTATTGACAATTTTATTACGATTTCGCACTCATCTCTATGGTCTTACAGGAGATATCACGAAGATGCATGGACAAGTTTTAATAGATCCTTCTGACCGTGTGTACCAAATGATTCTTTGAAGAGAAAATGCAAATAAACCCATCGAAATATATGCGCTTAACACAGTCACGTACGGCACTTCTGCCGCCCCATTTTTAGTAATACGAAGTCTTCATTATGCTGTTGAAAGGTGTAAGGACATATACCCCCATCGGTCGAAAATAGCAATTTCTGATTTTTACATTGACGATATGCTGACTGATGCTGGTAATCTTCATGAGTTACTACAACTATAACGTCAAACATCTAGTGTTTTGGCTTATTCTGGGTTCATCTTTGCTAAGTGGCACTCGAACCATCCCGAATTTCAGAGTGAATCGCGCGCAAATTGAGATCTCAAAAAATTAAAGGTTGTAGAAATTGATAACATAAGTACTTTGGGGATCAATTGGGATTTTAGGAAGATGAGTTTCATTTCGTGTATGAGCCTCGGCACTCAAACAAGAAATGCTGCAAGCGTACAATTTTGTCGTAGTCCGCAACTCTTTTTGATCCTATGGGTCTAGTCAGTCCCATTATTATAAGAGCTAAAATAATGCTTCAAGACCTTAGGATTCAAAAAATCGACTGGGATGAATCCGTGCCAGCAATCATAGACGCGTCATGGCGTGATTTTGTAGTGGACTTAAATAATTTGCAAATAGTTCGCATTCCTCGTTTCGTTCTTTGTGCCAACCCAGTCGACAGCCAAATCCATGGCTTTTGAGATGAATCTATACGTGCTTACGGCTGTGCACTCTACACGAGATGTGAGACGCCTTCGGGCAAAATTGTATAACACAACTTTTAGTTTCAAAATCTAAGGTAGCCCCAATCAAGGTAAAAACATTACCACGACTAGAGCTATGTGCAGCTCACTTATCGGCCAAATTATGGGAAAATTTCAGAGACTATACGTATTTTACCACCTGTTATCCATTTTTGGTCAGACTCTCAAGTAGTCTTGCATTGGATAAAATCACATTCGTCAATTGTGGGAAATAGAGTGGCATATATTCAAGAGGCGACTATCGATATCGTATGGCGTCATGTACCGTCAGCAAAGAACCCTGCTGATTTAATTTCCAGAGGGACTTCAGTTCAAATTTTAAATCAATCGTTTTGGATCCATGGTCCAACCTTTTTATTTAAGAACTCCAACGAATGGCCACTCGACTCTTATTCTCAAATGACTGACGATGAGCAAAACTCGGAGAAACGGAAAACAGTTCTTCTATGCAAGCAAACCACAAACTCTCTGCTTAAAACTATACATGAGTATAGCAGTTACACAAAGGTGGTGAGAATTTTTGCTTGTACCTCTCGATTCATCCAAATAAAGTGTAAAAATTTAAAAATCCCCCCCTCCCTATCGCATGAAGAAATCAACAACGCATTACTTATCATTGTTGCAATAATTCGACATTAATATTTTGATCAAGAAATTGGTCTATTTATCTCCATTCCTGGATACTTCTAATCACGTTGATGTACTGCGTATTGGTAGGCGGCTTCAACATGCTGATATCGCTAAGAAGACAAAACATCCTCTACTGCTCCCAAAGCAGGATCACTTTATCACATGCATTGAGTGCTATTTACATATAAGCAATTATCATGCAGGTCCAAAGGCGTTGGTAGCCATCATCCGCCAACAATTCTGGGTACTAAACGCACGTGAGGTTACAGCACGCATTGTAAACAAATGCATACATTGCGTACGCTACCCACCTAAGTTATTGCATCAAATAATTGTCGAAGCCCCGTGTAACGCAAGCACGCACGTTCCAATGCCGCGGAGTAGACTTCTGCGGTCGCCGTATCAGATGTCTCCATCAACAAGTTTATTGAGGCTCTAAAACGTTTGATCGGTCGCCGCGGCTTGCCATCGGAGATATTCTGTGACAACGCAACAAACTTTGTAGGGGCTAGCAGTAAACTAAAAGAACTTCGTGATCAATTTTTCAAAGAAAAAAACCTCGATGATATTAACAATTTCTGCTCAATTAATTCTATTAATTTTAAATTTATTCCTCCGCGGGCACCTCATTTTGGAAACATATGGGAAGCGGCAGTCAAAGTAGCTAAAGGACATTTACTTCGCACCCTGTCATATGTTCGATTTACTTACGAAGAGTTATCAACATCTCTTATCGAAATCGAAGCCATCATGAACTCTCGACCGATTTCTCCCATATCTACGGATTCAAGTGATTTTGAAAGTCTCACTCCTGCTCAATTCACACACTTCCCACTAAGATTTTGTACAGGCCTAACCGCACTGTGGACATTACTTCACTCTTAAACTTAATTGAATGTACATCCCTTCGTCATTCTGACATTTTAATTGCATTTAACACCAATAGTATCCTACTGAAAGAGGTTCACTTAAGAAATTATATGCAAACTCTAGGCTTGATTCCCGTTAACAGCATTCTACCAACTCATTATACTAATTCATCAAATACACTACTCGATGTATTTTTCGTAAATCATCAATTCAAAATTTTGCTATATGAGCAACTATCAGCACCATTCTTTTCCAGGCATGATCTGATTTTCCTCACGTATATCTTTCAGTTCATCAGTCCTCTGCAATCGGTATGCTACCGTGACTTCAAAACATTAACTATTCATTTCAAAACACTGACATACGATGTATACATTGGAATTTAATCTACATGATTCCCTCAGCTGATGAGCAATTATCATTCCTGCAAGACATTAGGTCTGTATCATCCGGATTTTGTGGTTAAAATAAAAAAGTGTGAAATCGAAATTTTCGAGAGAGTAAAAGCTGAAATTTATCTTACAAGTCAAATCACCACAATTTTCGGATGATACACAAAAATGGGTAAAAAATTAAAATTCTCAAAAAAGTTGCGCCTATTTTAGTAAACAAATAATGGCAGGGTTCAGGAATTAGAACCTGTGTCGTAGTTACATGACCGTTGGATTAATACTTCCTGAATGCAAGCTAAGTAAAACCTTTTTGAGAATGATATTGATAAATAGGATATAACTCATTGAAATAGTTATGAAAAAGAGCCAAGATGAACTTAAGTCACTGTTGGAGGCGATTGAATCTCGATACGCTCAGCGCATGCTGACAATGGAAAAATCACAAGAGCTATTTCAAAAGAAATTGGTGAAATTAAGAGTTTATATGAAATGATCGAAGAGGTAAATTTAAGAACTGAGACAATTGGCAAAGAGAACGAAAAAGTGCACAGTGAAATGAAACGAATAAGTAATAGCACAAATGAGTTACATATGTCATATGCTGATGCTTTAAGAAATGAAAAAAAAGAAAACCTTGCCAGAGTTAAAAAAAGATGTTGCTTTAATAGTGAAACCCAAAATAAAGCAAACAGGAGATAAAACAAAAAAAGACAAAAGTAGATCCAAAAAATTTGAAAATCTCGAATATAGCAACAAAAAACAACGGTGTAATGATAATACAAAGTGATAATAATGATGAACGCGACAAAATCAAAGTAGCTATTGAAAGTAACATTGGATGTGAATATGAAATTAAGATACCTGAACCAATACGTCCAAGCTTCTTAATTACTGGAATTAATTTCAAATATGAAAAAGAAGAATTAGTGGAATCGTTACAAAAGCAAAATACTTGCATTAGCCAAAGCACATCAACGGTAGTGAAACAGTATGAAAGAAAGAATGGCAACCGATCTTATTACAACGTAATTATTGAAATAAATTATGAGGATTTTGTAAAAATACTAGAAGCAGAAAGCTTAAATTTAGGGTGGGAACGATGCAAAGTGTTCGACGCAGTAAATGTACTTATGTGTTATAAATGCAAAGGTTTCAATCACAAGTTGGCCGACTGTAAAAATGATGAGGCGTGTCAAAAATGTCATGGTAAACATAATTCTAAAACATGCAATGAAAATCCAATAATGAAATGCTTAAATTGTATACGAGCTAATAGCAACTACAACATGGCATTGGACATTAATCACGATACGTTTGATAAGAATTGTCCATGTTACAATAACAAATTGGAGTTAAGGAGAAAGAAACTTGGCTATTAGCAACTAAAAGATGGGGGTATGGAAATTAGTTTTTTGATAATGAAGTATGCAGATAGCAATAAACTAAATAATCAAATTAAGTGCATTTATCTGAACAGCAACAGTATAACAGCTAATAAAGGCGAGATTGAAAGAATGATTGAAGATGTAAAACCTAACATTGTTCTGTGTGCAAAGACCCACACCACTGAGAATGTCTGTGATGCAGAAATTATAATTGTTGGATATAACCTCATAAGATGTGACTCACATACCCGACATACTGGTGGTGTTCTAATCTATATAATAAGTCTGTCAATACAAATATGTGGTGTACCGTAATCAAAACTATAAAATCTACGTACAAATGGCAAATAGGTGTATTATATCATTCACCTAACACTAGTGATGCTGAATTTTTGGGGTACATAACAGAAGTCCTTGAAGAATGTTTTGATGAATCCAACAATAATCTTATTATCGGTGACTTTAACATAAATATGAACAATCAATTAACCTACACGAATCAACTAACTAGTACTTTCGCGGCTTTCTCAATGTACCAAATGATTGATTTCAATACAAGAGTCACTGAATCATCGCAAACGAAAATTGACTTGTTATTTACTAATAGTAGTGAAATAGAAATATGTAATTTAAACAGACACAAAATATCTGATCATGAAATCACACTGTTTAAATTGCCTGTACAAAAAACATATAAAATGAGACTCATTGAAATCCGTAAGTGTTGGGAAAATTATTCCAAAGAAAATCTTATTGAGTACTTGCGTAACTATGATTTGGACCTTTTGAGCAATATCGATATCTGTCAAAAAACCAAAGTGCTAAATAACATTCTGATTAATATCATGTCTAATTTAACATATGATAAACCAGTTCAAATTAAGCTTATAAACAAGTGGTATGATAGGGAACTTACGGAACTGAATAAATTAAAGGTTGAACTTTTTAAAACGGCTGAAAGATACAATAACTGGTGTGAATATAATTTATTAAAACGACACTATAAGAAAATGGTAAAGTTAAAAAAAGAAACAATACATGGTAAGCAAAATATTAATGAATTCTAATAACCAAAAACTAATGTGGAAATGTCTTAAAGATGCTGTCAACATGACCAAAAACACAACTACAATAAAGAAAGTGGTAATAAATGACGTGTGGATTGAAGATGAAAATGAGATAGCAAATGAACTGAATAAATATTTTGTGGAAAGCATTATAGTAATTCATAATAGTATCGAGAACATTGTCATAACTGAAGAGCGTGAAGTTTTGGATAGAGGTTTATTTGAGTTTAAAATGGTCAACACTGATGATATAATGAAAACTATTTCGTCATTCAAAAATAAATATGGTGGTAAAAAAACTTTAACTGAAGGTGTAATAAAAGATTCCATGGATTATCTGGGATATGCCTATGCTTGTCTAATCAACGAAACCTTTAATCGGGGTATTTTCCCTGATTGCTGGAAAGTCTCGGTAGTAATTCCAGTGGAAAAAGTTCCAGGTACTACAAAACCTGAAGAAATGCGTCCTATAAACACACTGCAATGCGATGAAAAAATTATTGAAACTACAGTCAAAAATCAACTGATCCAGTACCTAGATGAACATGAAATCATAATACAGGAACAATCTGGGTTTAGATCTAAGCATTCCTGTGAATCTGCAATAAACTTAGTAATTACAGAGTGGAAAGAAAACCTATCAAAGGAGGGTGTTATAGTCTCAGTCTTCTTAGACTTAAAAAGAGCTTTTGAAACCGTAGACAGGCACACTTTAATAAAAAAGCTACACAATATTGGTGTACAAAATCTGCCCTTAAATTGGTTTGAAAGTTATCTCAGAGGTAGAAAACAAAAAACTGCCATAGGAAATGCAGTCTCGCCAGAAATAGATGTTACAATAGGATTGCAACAGGGCTCGGTGCTCGCTCCAATACTGTTTATAATATATATCAATGATATTAAAAAATACTTGAAATTTTGTAAAATTCGTCTGTTTGCGGATGATGCTTTATTGACTATAAGTGCTCCATCAATGGAAGAAGCAATTTCGAAAATACAATCGGACTTAAACGTGATATATAGGTGGCTGTGCCATAACAAACTCAAAATTAACATCGATAAGACAAAATACATGGTGATGACAAGAAGATCAGTTAACTCAGACATGGTTACCCTGAAGATTGCAAATAATCCTTTGCAAAGAGTTTGTAAAATAAAGTATTTGGGCATAATCATTGATGATAAGTTAAAGTTTGGAGAGCATTTGAATTATATAGAATCTAAACTAGCCAAAAAAATAAGTTTTATGTTCCGCTCATGTAAATTTATCAGTAGAAAATACAAAATTATGGTATATAGATCAATGATAGAGCCTCATTTTATTTACTGTCCGACAATTTTATTTACATTAACTGACTCACAAATCTCGAAGCTACAAAAGAAACAAAATAAAGCGATGCTTTTCATTTTAAAGAAACGATACGACACTCCAATACAAGAGATGCTTGGCGAACTGAACTGGCTCAGTGTGAAGCAATTAGTGACTTACTATACTTTGAAGTTTATACATAATATAAAATTAGGCAATTTACCTGGATATTTAAGCATTAGAATGAGATACAACCGAGAAATTCACAACTACCAAACTAGGAATAGAAATAATTTTCATCTCCCAATAGCTAGAATGAACTGGATAAAAAGAGCATATATTATGCAGGAGTTAGAGAATATTATGAATTACCCGGTTATTTAAAAAACTGTGATAGTCCAGGGATATTTAAGAAGCTATTATTCGACTATCTATAGCAATTAGATAGTTATAATTTAGATGAATTGAATTGTGCCAATATTAGTTATCTAGTTCATAGTATTCTGAAATTTAATTTTGTATTAATATCTAGGTCTCTAAGACCGTAATAAATAAATAAATAAAATGACCGACTTTTAAGTTTTGTACCTGATTTCTATATCTTGAGCATAAGTTTACTTAAGAAGCGAATATGTAATCAGAAGTTGGTGAAGCGCTTCTACTTTCTCAGATATAGACATTGGAAGTCGGATAAAGCTTTTCAAAAAATTCTTATACGTTGCAAATCCCCGCATCGGTTTTCAAAATTAAGATGTCATACGAAAGTTTATTTAACGTGTAGCATTTTTCGAATAATTACCAACATTTTATTAAAGTTTCTAGATATGGTTCATTATTTTCCTTAAAAAAATAAAATGTGTAGTGTATTTTAATATACTAAATTTGAAATTTCCGATGGCAATATATCCGAAAGTAGATTTGAGCCACAATATTTGTTTGCAGATTTTATTTAAGTGAATAAAGAGCATTTTAAGACTATTGCTTGGTATTAAAATATGAGATTTGCCGTAAGGCTTACCAAAATTATTTTATCTCCAATTTCTTATTTTAAAACTGTGTGCATCGAAAAACAATATTTCAAAAAGAATTATCTGGTTGATTTAGGAGACATTAAAATTTATGATTCCTTTTCAATCAAAAATCGCTCATCTCTTTAATTGAATAAATGAGCATTCATCAAAAAATGATTTTACTTCCAGCTTTTTGTTATGTTGATGCTTCTTAACACAACCTTTCAACAAGTGAAAAAAAATTAAGTGCAGAAATGCTTTTATGAGGCAAGTATTGGGCAAATACAATTGAGGCAGGTAATTTTCTTTCCCTCGCCTGTCAAAAGTGAGTCTCTAGTCTCGTTGCCTATGATTTTAACAGTCTTAAAGTTCTACCCACAAGAAATTTGTCTGGGTTAAAAATTAAACTTTTTTCTGGAGGGGAAGTGATCAGCCGTTTTTTTACTCTCATTTTTTCTCTCTCAACCACCACATTTTTTCCGGATGATACACTTTTTGTGGTAAAACTTTATAAATATTTACCTATTTTTTTCGAACGATACAGACCTAATATGAAGAAGCTATTCAATAAATTTGTACCAATCAGGAAAATAACTTTAAACTCAAAACAGCATCTATGGTTTTCCAATAAAATCAAAAACTTAATATTGCAACGTAACAATGCTTTCAATCGGTGGAAAAATTACAAAAAACCTGAGCTAGATGATGAGTTCAAAAATATTCGCAGAAATGCTGTTAAAAAAAATTAAATTAGCCAAACCCAACTATTAAGGCCTCAACCCATAGAGTCAACGTATACAACTGACAAGACGGAAATGAAGGAAAAAGACGGTCCAATAAATACGTCTGCAACGCATTTCAAGTCAAACGAAAAATCAACTAACAGCTTTTTGATTGATAAATTTCGTAATTCCTTCTCTATATTCTGCTTTTTTATATTTTTTTCTATGAAAACAATTTTAGTTTTCTTATCTTTCTTTTTTTTATATTTCACACAAACTCGCTGTTGTCAAAGTATTCAACGTACGTCAAAAGTTGAAACTTGCCAGACTTCATCCGTTGCGTTGACTGATAAGTATTGATTTGGCTGCACTTAATACAAATGTAAGAATTTAATCTAAGTTGTTAGTTGTATACTTTGACGCAACGGAACGGACTCTATGGGTTCAGGCCGAAATAAAGTCCGAAACATTGTCATAATCAAAATTAATTGAAGCAATTGTGATGTTGATGTAACTGAACTGAGTAATAAGTTTGTCAGAGTCCACATACCAACATTAGATACAAGATCTTATGATAATTCAGCCAGTTTAATAAGTGATAATATTATGGTTAGCTTTACTTGTAAATCAACTGGATGTTCTTGACAGTTTCATGTTTATCAATTCAAATGAGGTGGGAAATGATGTAATTCATCCCATATTCATTGTTAATGCGGGGGCACAAACTTCTTTATTTTATGTATTTTAAAGATGGTAAAATTGAGGAAGAAATACCTTGGGAATCTGATATGAATGACGGTGGTATGCTGGTGACGATGACGATTGTATGCTGCTGACGATGACGACTGTATGCTGTGGACGATGACGGTTGGTGCTGATGTTCTGATGACGATAATGGTGATGGCGATAGTGATGGTGATGTTTTGATGCCGATGATGGTGATGGCGATGTTGAATGGTGGTGAATGATGATGTTCGGTGGTGGTTTAGCTGATGTGCAGCTGTGACGATGCTGTGCAGCAAAAAATGCAAAACTGTTTTGGCACTTGCATAGGCACGAGAAAAAGACACTTTAGTTGTTTACTTTAACTTTATTCTTTTCTTTTTGTTCTAGTTATAAGTTATGCTAAGTTAGATTTTAGACACAATTTTTAGTTAATTTTAAGATAGTTATGTAATTTAGGTTTTAAGTTTTTAGAAGCAAAAGAAAATTGACGTTATCCTCTTGAGGTTGTAGAAACGAGTGAAAATTATGCTGACGTGGAATGGGACATTTTTCAATGTCAGGGTCAGCAATCTTTCGAAGTAGAGCAATAAGGACGGCAACACATACGAGTCTCGAGTATCGATAATTGGGATTATACATGGGAATTGTATTGAAATAAAAGTGACGAGTTGATGAGAACAGTGTTGCCGTTTGAGAAAGTTTACGTGTTTTAAAGTTTACACGTAAACATACTGCCCGCCTTGCAGTATCTGCAACAAAGAGAAGCAGGCGCACGCGGGAGCTTATAATAAATATGAAATTAATTTTTGTGGAATTCATAGTAAGAAAATTTTTATGAGAATGAAATTTTTATGAGAAAAAGCAAATTACTGGGGAATCAATAAGATCTTATGTATTGGGCGAGTGATTTCTCCCAATTGAGTTTTGAGGTCTGCTACACGAACTCGTCCATCGTTGCCATGGTAGATTTTAGTAATCCGTCCCAATCTCCACTCTGTGGGACTTAAGGGTTCTTGACGCACGACTACGAGATCTCCAGTTTTAAGATCCGTTTTAGGAACTTGGTGCGTTTTAGCAACTCTTTTAGGTATTCGTCCTTCCATCGGCGACAGAAATCTTGAGCCATAGCTTTAACTTTTTGCCAGCGATTTACCATGCTAAGCGAAGAAGATATATTTTCCGGCTCTGCAGGAGATAACAATGGGGCTCCTATGAGGAAATGACCTGGCGTGAGGACTGCAAGATCAGAGACGTTTTCAGACGCAGCGTTAAGAGGCCTAGAGTTGAGATAGGCTTCTATTCGAGAAAGTAGTGTTGCAAATTCTTCAAATGTGTATTTCAGCTGCCCGGTGATTTTTCGAAAATGTTGCTTGAAAGACTTTACGCTAGCTTTCCATAAGCCACCCATGTGAGGCGCTGACGCTGGAATAAAATGCCATGAGAGATTTTGGTAACCATATTTCGTGACTGCGTCATCTTTTGCTGCTTGAATAAAACGCTTGAAGTCTTTTTTAAGGATTCCAGCAGCGCCTACGAAATTTGTACCGTTATCCGAGTAAATATTGTCGGGGCAACCTCTACGTGAAACGAATCGTGACAAGGCAGCTAAAAACGCCCACGATGAGAGGTCACTAAAAGGCTCAAGGTGTATAGCTTTCGTTGCGAAACATACGGAAAGGCATGCATATCCTTTGGTGATTTTCAGTATCTGCCCGTGAAGCTTTTTATTTCGAAGGGTCCAGCAAAGTCAACGCCAGTGTTTGTAAAGGGGCTTGAAAAGGTTGCGCGTTCGGGAGGTAAAGCTGCCATAATCTGGCCGAGATACCGCTTTTTGTTAATTACACAGATTTTGCAATTATAGATACAAGTTTTAATTAGGTTTCTTAACTTAGGTATCCAGTATTCACGGCGGACTAGTCGAAGAACTAGCTGATTTTCGCCGTGAAGAGAAATATGGTGAATGAATTCTACCAGCAAGCGAGCAAAACGGCTGCTATAAGCGAGAACTATAGGATGCCTTTCGTTGTAGTCAAGAGCTGGGAAAGATGCTAAGCGTCCATTTGCTCGAAGAATGCCGTCCTTATCTAGAAAGGGGGTTAAAGTCAGCAAATGACTTTTCGTTTCGATGTATCTTTTATTAAGTAAATTTTGATAATATTTTGCGAAATGAATTTGTTGAGAACTTTTTATGAGCCTCATTTTTACATACTTGAGCTCTTCAGAAGAGATATTTTTTGATGGAAAAAAATACTTTGAGTGTTCAGGTTGTCGAGTTTTGTGAAAAAATCGAAAAATATATGCGATAACTCGCATTGCTTTGGGCAACGAAGAGAAACGTTCCAGTATGTTTTCATTCACCGCCGAGCTAGTGAAAAAAGATTTGATTGGCTTGATTTCCAACGTTGTATCCGGTTGTACTGATAGAGCACTTTGTGGCCACTGAGATTTTTGAAGTTTTAGCCACGAAGGTCCATTCCACCAAAGCTTACTATTTTTCAAGTCCGAAGGATGTAGCCCCCGGGTTGCTAGGTCGGCGGGATTGTCGTGTGTGTCGACATGAGACCAGCTTTCGATGCCAACTTTATCTAGAATATTAGTTACTCTATTCGCAACAAAAGTTTTCCACGTACAAGGTGGTTTTTGCAACCAAGACAGCACAATTGTCGAGTCTGTCCATTTGAAAATTTCGTAACAATTTTCAAGATTAAGTTGTGGGACCACAGAGTTGACTAATTTTGCCAGCAAAACTGCTCCGCATAGCTCAAGTCTAGGCAAGGATATTGTTTTAACTGGGGCAACTTTTGTCTTTGAGACAAGCAAATGAGAAAATATATCGTTTTGTATTTCGACTCGTACGTAAATTGCTGCAGCGTATGCTTTTTCAGAGGCATCTGAAAAGGCATGAAATTCGATTTTACTTGTGGGAGAAAAACGTACCCATCGAGGAATCGTAATCTGATTAATTTTGTCATAACTGGACACGAAAGCTTGCCATTTGTGGAGTGACTGAATTTTAAGATTATCATTCCAGTCAGTTTTCTCCAGCGAAAGCTGCTGCATAATTACTTTTGCTGTCACTATAACTGGTGACAGCCACCCTGCTGGGTCAAACAATTTTGCGATTGTTGACAAAACTTCTCTTTTCGTATAATTTTCTTTAAGTTCAAGGGATTGAACATTAAAATAAAAATAATCAAATTTCGCATTCCAGCGGATACCCAGAGTTTTAGCCAAGCTTTTGTCCTCTAAAGAGAGAAAATCAGCATGCATTAAGTGATCCTGAGGAATGTCTGCAAGAAGTTCTATTGAGTTCGACGTCCATTTCCGCAACTCAAAACCCGCTGAGAGTAAAATATTTTTTAGTTGATCACGATTATTTTTAGCTGATATAATATCGTGAGCGCCTGCTAACGCGTCATCGACATACATGAATTCACGTAAAATTTTTGAGCCCAAAGGGAAAAGATGCTCTTCATCATCAGCCAGCTTCAAGAGCGTGCGAATGGCGAGATATGGGGCACAGTTCACGCCAAACGTAACTGTTTTTAGCTCGAATTCGCTAAGTTCACTTTCTGGGTTTGGTCGAAAAATTATTCTTTGAAACGGTGTTTGGGCCGGATTTACCAAAATTTGTCGATACATTTTTTGTATATCTGCGTTGAAGACAAATTTGAAAAATCTCCATTTGAGAATAAGTGACATTAAATCACTTTGTAGTACTGGTCCAGTGAACAAAACATCATTTAAACTTTTTGAATTTGTTGAGGGACACGAAGCATTAAATACAATTCTCATCTTAGTGCTCGTGCTGTCTGGTTTAAGCACGGCATGGTGTGGAAGATAGTTAGAATTATTTTGTTGAAAATTTTGAGTCAATTTTGACCATATGGTCAAGTTCGAGATATTCTAATATAACGTTGTCATATTGAGTCTTAATATCAGGCTTTTTGAGAAGAAGTTTTTCATTTCGAAGAAATTGGCTTCGAGCAATGAATTTCGATTGCCCAAGAACCAGAGAATTTTGAAATTCTAATTTGAAAGGTAAATCGACAATATATCTGCCATTTGATTCCCTTTTAGTGGTTTTAGTGTAAATTTCTTCGCAAATTTTGTCTGCTTTGGAGACTGCGGATTTTTGTGGGAGTTCTTCAATTTCCCAAAATTTTTTAAGTTGCTCATTCAGAGATATTTCTGTGAAATGTGAGACAACTGTTGTTTGAGTTGGTGTTAGTTGCTGAGATGGTACGGGTCCTGTGAGGATCCACCCAAAAATTGTCTCTTGAGCCACAAGTGTGTCAAAGACATTATTTTGAACCCCACCAAGTAAAATTAAGGGGTATATATCTCCTCCAATGAGAAAATCTATTGATGAGCTCCGGTTAAAATTCGGATCAGCAAACTTGAAGGTCGGCATATTCGCAAATTGAGAGATGTCAAAAGTAAGAGATGGTAATTTTTCAGTTACTTTTGGCACCACGAGCGCCATTACTTCTACTGGGTTATCTCTATAAAGCGGGAAACCGATGTGAAACGATGACATCATAGACGGTTTGATGCTAACTGCTCCATTAAGTCCTGTAACTTGTGCTGAAATCGGTTTAGTGGGCAGTTTAAGTATTCGTTGAATGCGTTCAGAGACGAAAGTACACTCAGATGCTGGGTCAATTAAAGCACGAGCTTTATATGTAGTTCCCAAGTGGTAAATATCAATGAGAGCAGTGCCAAGGAGCACTTTTTTTGTCGCAGTAGTGAAACAAGAATTGACTGTTTCAGCTGAGTTTGAAGAATATTTTTCTGACGTAGTCAGATCTTCGGGAGTGGACTGTATGGTAGATGCATAAGTTTGAGCATTCCGATTATCGCTTTTAATCTGATTTTCAAATTTATGTGAAAAATTTTTATTTTTAAATTGAGGGTTTAGTTGACTCGTTTCCCTGTGCAAAAGCGTGTGATGTTGCTTTTTACACTTAGAGCATGTATATGAGCTCTTACAATCTCTTAATTCGTGAGAAGACGCCAAGCAGTTAATACAGGAATTGTGTTTTTTAACCACCGAAAATCTTTCTTGCACGCTCAGTTTCAAAAATTGACTGCATGCGCGAAGTGGATGAGTTTCTTTGCATAATCTGCATTGAGAAGCTTCAACATTATTGTGAAAAGAGCGAATTGATTTCTGCGGTTTTTGAACAATTGGTTGCGATCTGTTGGGCTGATACAAAACGGGTGTCTTGATATCAGAGACAGTTTCTAGGGTTCGAAATCTGTCTGTCAAAAAAGTATCAAAATCTTGCCATTTGGGCATTTCAATTTTATTGGATATTGATTGCTCCCATAGAGAGAGGGTATGCTCAGGAAGACGTACTGAGCATTGGTATACGAATATCGCGTCCCAATTGCTGATGTCAATTTTGTATAATTGTAGAGCAGAAATGCAATTATTTATTTCACGCTGAAGTTTTTTGATTGAACTTCCTGATTCTTGAGAGCAAGTAGGAAGATTAAAAAGAATTCTTAGTTGTTGGTTAATGAGAATACGTTTATTCTCATATTGAGATTTTAAATTATTCCACGCAATGTCAAAGCCATCATTCGTGAGAGGTACTTTTTTCACTATTTCGTGAGCTTCGCCTTTTGTTTTCTGTAAAAGGTGGTACAATTTCTCGACTTGACATAAACGCGAATTATTCACGTAAATTGCAGTGAAAATATCGCGAAAAGTGGGCCATGAGACATAGTCACCACTAAACATCTGAGTGTCACACGGGGAATGTGTATCGAGGGACTCCTGTTGTCGAAAAATTTTCGCTCAGTAGGAACATCACTTGCTTTTAAAGATTCTATTTGTTCGTTGATTGAGGACAGACATCTAACATATGACGAGAAAGTTTTATGAAACTTATTTTTCAATTTGTTCGCGTCAACTGCTTTTTTTTTGTTTTCATCACCTGCTTCCTTAGTTTTTTCGAGCTCGAGATTAGCTCTGAGAGAGTCATAAGAATCTTTGACTTTTGCCCATAATTGGGTAATTTCAGTCCTGGAAATCTCAAGGACATGAATATTTTGGTCAGCTAAGGGGGCTTCCGCATGAGTAATTTCAAACTCAATTAAATCATTTGCACTACGTATGAAATTCGTTAAAAGTGCTTTTTCCATTTTTTTTTTTTTGTTTTAAAGTTTAAAAACAAGAATTTATTCAAAAAATAATTCAGTTAGCGGAGCTGTGATTCTGATAGAAGAAAAAAGAATCGAAGTGATGAAATAAAATCAGCCGATATTTGTTCCTGAGTAGAAACGATCGAAGAATCGAAAAAAAAAGCAATAAAACTTTTCAACGATTGAAGCAACAGCAACAACTTTATGGCAACGGTGTCGAGCAAAATCGTACGATGAAATATTAGCAAAATCTTTTTTTTTTTTTTCGTAACGGTGCCGAGCAATGAGTCACAGCAAATAACTGGTGATTATAACGGCACTGCCCAATGAGATTATGAAAAAAATTTCTACACGTGACCGAGAACTGTACCTTCGGAAACGGTACTTGAGAAAATTTCGAGACAAAATTAGAGACAACTTTTATAAAGGTTTCGAGAAAAGCACCAACCAATTAATAGGTGCAAGCCCTGAGAAGGCCGAAGGACCAAATGTTAATGCGGGGGCACAAACTTCTTTATTTTATGTATTTTAAAGATGGTAAAATTGAGAAAGAAATACCTTGGGAATCTGATATGAATGACGGTGGTATGCTGCTGACGATGACGACTGTATGCTGTGGACGATGACGGTTGGTGCTGATGTTCTGATGACGATAATGGTGATGGCGATGGTGATGGTGATGTTTTGATGCCGATGATGGTGATGGCGATGTTGAATGGTGGTGAATGATGATGTTCGGTGGTGGTTTAGCTGATGTGCAGCTGTGACGATGCTGTGCAGCAAAAAATGCAAAACTGTTTTGGCACTTGCATAGGCACGAGAAAAAGACACTTTAGTTGTTTACTTTAACTTTATTCTTTTCTTTTTGTTCTAGTTATAAGTTATGCTAAGTTAGATTTTAGACACAATTTTTAGTTAATTTTAAGATAGTTATGTAATTTAGGTTTTAAGTTTTTAGAAGCAAAAGAAAATTGTTTATCCCTTTACTACCAAAATGTAAGGGGTTTGCGTTCAAAATCGCATGAAATTCTTCTATCCACTCAGAATTTTTCTGATATTATCGTTTTTACCGAGACTTGGCTAAACAGCTCTTTTCTTAACCAGGAACTGTTTGACAATAGCTTTAGAAGAGACAGATATATGGACGACTCGTCTCCTGTTGGAGGGGGTTAATTGATAGCCATAAAAAATAATCTCACCAGTTGTTTAATTGAAATTCCCTGTGCATCTAGTATTGAACTTTTATATGTTAAGGAGATTTTTAGTAGCTCCTCCGACTAGTAGCTCAGAAGTTTACGAGTACCTTTCGCGGGCCGTAGAATTTGTCATAGACAATCTTTTTACTAATGACGACATTTTATTGCGACTTTAATCTGCCTAACTTAAAATGGAGTATTTCGGACAATGGTACATATTATATGCATCTAGTCCTAAAACTCAACATCAACGATGTTGACGATATCCTATCCAATTCACAACAAGTTAGTTGTATTACAACTACTACAGACAGTAGCAATGTTATTGTACAAAATGCTGCTCATGCTTTAACTGCGGTTGATGCGTACCATCCACCTCTGAGTGTGTTGTACCAATCAGATAGAGATATCATAATTAATGCCAATTCTTCTAGCAGATTCTATGAATTCAATTTCAAAAAATCTGTCTTATTGAAATTGAATAATATCCCAAATGATGGATTTAAAATTTGGTTGGACTTTTTTAATCACAATGATTTAGATGACTGCATAAAATATTTTTATGGAGAAATTGTTTCGGCTATATCTTTGTCTGTGCCATACACTCTGAGGTATGTTAATGACTCCTCGTACCCATGGTACACTAAAGATTTGAAGAAAATACGTAACGGCCGCAATAGGGCATAAAATAAATACGTTTGTAGTCAGGACCGCATTGACCGCATAAAATAAATACGTTTGTAGTCAGGACCGCATTGACCTGGAGGCCTATCTGCAGCTTTTTCAAGAATTTAGGCTTAAATCAGCTTTAGCTTATTCAGAATATTTAAATAAAACAAAACTCAATATTCTTCATGACCCCAAAAAATTTTGGGGATTCATTAGTTCTAAAAAAAGGTTGGATGGTTCCCCATCTGAATTCAAAACTGTTGGCAGGCTCACCAGTGATCCCCAAATTATAGCTGGGTTATTTGCTAATAAAAAATCTTTTTCAGCTGATGTGTTTAGCCCTGATGTAAACTACTTTGAATATATGAATACTGATTCTCAGGTTCCTTTTGGTGCAATATCTTTTACAACTGAACGCATAGTAAAATATATTGCATCTATTGATGATGACATTGGTTCTGGACCTGATGGCATTCCAGCCACTGTTTTAATTAATTGTAGTCTTATCCTGAGTCAACAACTCAGTTTTCTTTTTAATAAATCTATCAATGATGGCTATTTTCCTAAATTTTGGAAGGAATCTTTTATAAGTCCTATTATTAAGAAAGGATTGAAAAATTATGTTTCTAATTACAGGCCTATAGCCAAGTTATCATCAATCCCGAAGCTTTTTGAGCGAATTATTTATGATCAAGTTATGGTTTACTGTGGTGAAGTCATAATGACTCGTCAGTTTCCAACCTTCTTGATTTCACGTCTTTTGCTTTAAGTTCAATAGATTCTGGAGCACAAGTGTACTGTATCTACACCGACTTTAGTAAAGCATTTGACAAGTTACCACATAGCTTGATTTTGTTTAAATTAAAGAAACTAGGATTTCCTATAAGTTTTGTCAGATGGATTGAATCTTATTTATTTGATCGTTCTTATCGAATAAGATTTCGAGAGGTGTTGTCTTCCCCTTTTACAGCATTTTCAGGTATTCCGTAAGGAAGCCACCTGGGGCCGCTCCTGTTTATTTTGGCTATAAATGATGTTACTCATGTAATCAAAAACTCTCATCTACTTATATATGCTGATATGAAAATTTACAGGACTGTGAAGGTGGATGATGATACTTTTGCCCTTCAGTCTGACCTGAAATCATTTGAAGTTTGGTGTTTTAAAAATAGCTTACATTTAAATCCTGACAAATGCCAAACTATGATCTTCGCTAGAAAGAAAAGTTATGTGGAATTCGATTATATACTTAATGATAAGAAAATCTGTCGTGTTGATATAGTCAAAGACCTTGGTATACATGTTGATGCTAAATTGACGTTTAATGAACACATTAATACAATCTGTAAGAAGGCCTCGTCATTACTTGGTTTTATAAAGCGATGGGTAAAAGAATTTAATAGCCCTTTAGTAACAGTAACTTTATATAATACAATAGTGCGTCCTCACTTAGAGTATGCTACCCAAATATGGTCTCCATATTACAATATTCAAGAAAATTTTGAGGATCGTTTTAAGTTATTACGTATGCAAATGTTTTAATTTATCGAACTTTACGTTCGACATTAACAACACGAAAAGCAAAGTTTTAAGTTGAAGAAATGAAAATTCACAAATTCAGAAGTCTTATATTTTAATATTTAATTTAAACACATAGCTAAAGAAAAATTAACAAAATTATGTATATGTTTAATTGAAAAATTATTACCTCTGCTGTTGCTTGCTATTACCAAAGTGAGTTCGCTAAGCAGAATCAAGTTTCTGCAGACCAACGATTGCAATACGACAATCGTTCAAAACTGGTTTTTAGCAAGCAATAGCATTGTAATGCATGTACTAAAAATATGCTCATCTAATTAAAATAGATAGTATGTTGTTATTATGCATTAATAAAATGAAACATATTACAGTGTACGAAATTAGTATAGGTTAAGAAATAAATTTAAGTTTAAGTAATAAATCCATATATGTATTTTTAAGTCATAACTAGTTCATATTAAGTATTATTAAGGTAAAATTGTAGTGGTAAAATATTTTAAGATACTTATAATAAAATTTGTATAATAGTCCAAAATATATCTTAAGTAATTATAATTTAAAATAATTTCAATTTCTGATTTCCTCCAACAGTTATATTCATTTTAACACCAATCGTAGGAGTATTCGTAATTCATATCAGAAATTTTACCAGCCAGTCAGTAGAACTAATTATATGGCTACAGTTCCTTTTAGTCGCATGACTTCTCTCACTAATAATTGCGATGTATATAATATTAGCTTGTCAAAAGGTCAACTCAAGCTAAAATTGAAAAATAGCTCTAGTTAATTTTGCAGCTTGGTGGTTGTTGGTCTTTATGTTTGTGTTGTCCGAGCCCCACAGCATGATGGGTAAGCTTTTACCTCTGTTAAAAGCTTCAAGCTAAATTGCTAAGGAGGATAATAGCTGTAGTAGCTAAACTTTAACATTATTATTATTGACGGAATAAAAATAAATCTTTATTTAGAAAATAATGATGTGCAATCATATTGATATAATAAATATATAATTATAGTTTTCTTCTTTTTTATTCCAATTTTTGTTCTGGTAGTCTTAAAATTAATAATTTTTTTTGTGGGCTGTTAGCTAAAAAAATTGAATAAAAGTTAGAGATGAAAATATTATTATTGTTACGAAATTTCCTGTCTCTTTTTAGGATAATTTCGATCTCTTACACTTTTCTGAGTTCGATCACTGGATTGTGTAGCAATTAAAAACACAAACTTTATGGTTTATTTAAATCAAAAGCGTTAGTTTTTAAACGGTACAATTGTTTATTTCCTTTAATTATCGATATTCAAACTCTAATATTAAACAGGCACTGTATAGACAATTATTTCACTTTATTGCTTTGAAATCCACTGTATTACTTAAGACCACCTTTATTACTCTACTGCTTAAGAACAACTGTGTCTCGACAGCTCAGATGACAGCCTTTTATAGCAAGTTCACTTCCTTCCTGAAAGTTCGACCACTATCCAGAATGTCATTTCCGGTACCTTCTAGATGGCGCTTATCGATTTTGATAATTGTTCAAGAATTATCTAGCAGACTGCAGCGACATTCAGTTTATTATTTCTAGTACAGAAACCACATATGACTGCCAGAGGGTGTTCGAGAACTGGCATACTGCAAATTTCGCTACACTGCCCTCCGCTTAAACTTGTTCGTCCCGAACAAGAGTCTCTTTGTCTCTATGATAAGGTGCCAGCCTTTCGATGTGGACTACCCTTAATTTACCTTTGTTGCCAATGTATTTTTGGATTCGATACACAACGTCATTAATCCTTTTGACAATCCGGTAAGGTCCCTCCCAATGAGTCTGCAATTTAGGAGACAAGCCTCCTTTTCGTTGTGGGTTGTGTAGAAGCACTAATTGACCTTCTTTGAACCCTTCACTATTTGCTCGCAGGTCATACCGAGCTTTCATCTTGTCGCTAGCTTATTGAGTACGTCTCCTGGTAAGCTCGTGTATATCTGCCAAATCTTCTCTTTTCCGCGACATGTAATCGTCAGCATGGGTCGTTTTTGGGACAACGCTTACTCCGTACTTCAAATCTGCTGGAAGCCTTAAGTCCGTACCAAAAATGACTTTTGCTGGCGTGACTGTAGTGGTATCGTGGATTGACGAACGATAAGCCATAAGAAACATTGGTAGATGCTCATCCCAATCTTTTTGTCCTTTGTCAACAACCTTTTTCAGATACTCCTCTAGAGTACGGTTAAACCTTTCGACCATGCCTTCGGACTGAGGATGCAATGCTGTGGTACGTGTCTTCTGTATTTCAAGCATGTCACAAACTTCCTTAAAAAGTGCCGACTCGAAATTTCGTCCTTGGTCGGAATGCAACTCAAGTGGAGCTCCATATCGGCAAATCCAATTTTTGATGAAAATGTCTGCCACTGTTTTTGCTTCTTCATTGGGAATGGGATATACTTCTGGCCACTTACTGAAGTAATCAATTACCACAAGGATGTATTTATTTCCTGCATTGCTGATTGGAAAAAGTCCCGCTATATCCATGGCTATCCTCTCAAAGGGAGCTCCAACATTATACTGATGCATTTTTCCCCGAGTACGTTGCCTGGGTCCTTTAGCAATTGCACATTGGTCACAACGGCGGATCCAGTCAGCGACTGTTTCTTGGCATCCTACCCAATAAAACCGTTTCTTTATTTTCTCTGTGGTTTTTGTTATGCCCAGATGTCCACCACTTGATCCATTGTGATAATCCTCGATTATTTCCTTAAATTTTGCCTTTGGAATAACCAGCAGTTTTGAGCGAATCTTACCATTCTCCCAGATTCGGTAGAGGCAACCATCCAAACTTTGCCATTGTGCACAGTATGCTTTACAGATTTGGCTTTCACTTGAGATTTCTTGCCACGCCGGTTTCCTACCCAGCTCCTTATACTTAATTATAGTTGCCAAATCTGTATCACTGCGCTGGTCCCGTTGTACCTCCTCTTTTGTCCACTTTTCTTCAGGCAAAACGTTCAAAAGGCGTACATCTATTGTTGCAGCTTTATTTTCCGTTCGTGAACAATGACCGCATTCAATTTTACATGGACGACGGGAAAGTGCATCTGCATTTCCATGCTGGCTTCCTTTGCGATGTTCTATGGTGAAATCATAGCTCTGCAAGCGTTCTATCCACCGTGCGATTTGACCTTCAGGATCCTTGAATTGAAGTAGCCACCTTAATGCCGCGTGGTCTGTCCTCAAGAGAAAGTGCTGTCCATATAAGTACTTATGGAAGTGTTTTACGCATTCCATTACTGCCAGTAACTCTCTCCGAGTTACGCAATAATTCCTCTCAGGTTTCGACAGAATTTTGCTGAAATATGCGACGACTTTTTCTTGTCCATTGATGACTTGGGACAAAACTCCTCCAATACCATGTCCATTTGCATCGGTGTCCAATACAAATTTTTCACCGGGTATTGGATACGCTAGTATTGGCGCTGTAGACAATAATTCTTTCAGCTTTTGGAATGCAGTTTCCTGTGCACCACTCCGTTCGAATTTCCTATTTTTCTGTGTCAGCTCATGTAGACTGCCTGCGACATTTGCGAAACCAGGAACAAAATGTCTATAGTAAGTGCATAGACCCAGAAAACTTCGAAACTCATGAAGATTTTTTGGTCTTGGCCAATTTTTCACAGCTTTTATTTTATCCTCATCTGTGTGTATTCCTTCTGACGTAACCTTATGCCCCAGATATTTGACTTCACGCTGGAAAACTGAGCACTTTTTCGCACTTAATTTTAGTCCAGCTGCCTCCAAGCGCTCAAACACTTCCTCCAGATTTTTCAAGTGGTTATCAAAATCTTTTCCCATGATGATTATGTCATCGAGATACACTAAACAAGTCTTCCAATGCAATCCTTTGAGAACTCGCTCCATTAACCTCTCAAACGTAGCTGGAGCGTTACAAAGACCAAACGGCATGACGTTAAACTGCCATAGACCATTCCCAATACTAAAGGCAGTTTTCTCCTTGTCTTTTTCATCTATTTCCACCTGCCAATATCCACTTTGTAAGTCCAGGGTGGAAAACCAAGTCGCTCCAGATAACGTATCCAGTGTATCATCGATTCTGGGTAACGGGTAGCTGTCTTTTTTGGTGACGTCATTCAATTTTCTGTAATCCACACAGAATCGCATACTTCCGTCCTTTTTCTTGACAAGTACGACCGGTGAACTCCACGAGCTTTCTGATGGCCCGTCACTTCTTCTCTCTTAGCGAGTGCTAGTCTCCTTGAAGGTTGACGAATTGGCGCAAAATTACCTGTATCAATGCGATGTTTGACAACTGATGTTCGTTCGGCCATTATTTTCTCCTTTGGACGCAAATATCCGCCAATGCTTTTGCAAAAACCTTTTTGCTTTATTTTTGTTCTGGGCAGACAACTCCTTCGTCCATTCTTTCGTCAATACTTCCAAGGCCGATGATTTTGTTAAAGTTGTACCTTTTGTGTCCTGCTGGTCATTTTCACAATTTATAACAGCCGTAACTTTCTCACATTGCGCTATTAGTTCACCTTTCTGTATCCATTTTGGCTCATTTGTTGGATTCAAAATTCGTACTGGTATTTTGTTATCCGCTCTTGTTTTTACTAGGGTCTTTCCAATAATCAGGTCTTTCTTGAAATTTTTCTTATCTGCTTCCACTACCCACAGATGGCTTGTCCCACAGTCTTCACTTGTTGTAGCCCAAATAATTTCTTCGGTGTTGGGTTCAATTCGATAGCGCTCACTTATGTAGACTCTTGCAATTGTCAAGTTTTGTCCACAGCCAATGTCTAAAGGCAACTCTACATTGGCATACCTTAACGTCTTTTTCTTAAGATCCAAAGTGAACCCGTGTCGAATCATGAAGTCCACGCCAATGATAACCTCATCGGTGATATTTGCAACAATAAAATCATATTCCACAGTTTGGTTGCCGATAAAAACACTCGCTGTAACTTTTCCTACTATTTGCGCAATTTCTCCTGTCGCTGTTCTCAATTGGATCCCATTTAATGGCGTTACTCGTCGTCTATCAAATAAGTCTCTCCTCACAATTGAATGCGATGCGCCTGTATCCAAAGTTAACTCACATGGTCTTTCGTTGATTTTCCCACCGATGGTAAGGCTGTTGGAATTTCGGCAGAGCTTCGGAACTAAAACTATGGGGCAATCATAAGTGGGAGTCAGCTCACGCCCCGCTGTACTGACTCTCTTTAGTTTAACGACTGCTGTCCGCAATCATTTTCGCCATCGTCCACCCTATTTTCAATTTTTCTTCTTGGTGAACGTGATGCAGATCGTTTACGACGTGCTTTGCAGTCACGTGCCATGTGTCCCTGCTTACCACAGTTATAGCATTTTCCGCTGAAGCTGCTGCGGGCGAACGATGCATTTTTCTTCTCAACCTCTACCTCCATCCTACGAGTTTTCAATGATGGGCGGCATGTCCACGCAATCGTCTCCTGAGTGACGGCAACCGTTACTGTTTCATTAAATGTTGTCTTTGGGTTCCTGATTGTCTCGCGTTTTGTCTCTGAGTCACGTATGCCGTCAATAAACGCCTCTATTTTGAATTTTTCAGCTACGACACTTAACTCGTCACAGTAAGAAAGGTGTGCCAATCGTTCAATATCCGCAGCATACTCCTGCAAGGACTCACCAGATTTCTGGATACGATTTTTCAACTCCAGTCTGTGAATCTGCTTCATGTGGTCACTGCCATATTTTCGCTGTAAGGCATCCATTACCGCCTTATAATTTTTCTGCTCCGCAACTGGAACCGTCTGCAATACTTCCGCAGCTGCGCCTTTTAATGCCACAATTAGCGCTGCCGCTGCGCTATCGTTATCCCAACGATTATGAGCAGATGTTGTTTCGAACTGGAGCTTGAAAACACTAAATGGCGTTGTTCCATCGTATGTGGGTGCCTTAAGCTTCTCTGTGCTGATTTCTCTTATCACTTGAGTTGTTGGTTCGCTTATTTCCAATTGTTGAATCCTTTTATTAACGTTTTCAAAATTATTTTGAACTATTTCAAGATTATTTTGAACTTTTTCAAGATTATTTTGAGCTTTTTCCTTGAATGATTCAACGTCATCTCGTAACTCAGTCACTTTTGCATCGAGGCCATTTACAATTTTGGCAACCTCCGTTTGAACAGCTTCCATATTTTGATTAATTGTGTGGATTTCTGTCGCGTTCTGACTCAACCTCTGATCAATTTGTAGCGCGTTCTCACTTAACTTCTGGTCTAATTGCAGTGCATTTTGACTTAAGCTCTGCGTCATCGTCTCTGTCATCGCCATTAACATTTTCTCGAACTTTGACATATCTAAAACTTCACCACTTGCCACCGGTCCAGAAGCTTCCTGCACTTTCGCTGTTGATTCTGCGACATCGCCATAAAATTCATGCTCTTCCAAGTTTACACCTTGAGCTTCAAGAGCCTGCCGTAAGCGTTTCTGTAGCTCTACCTTTCCGCCAGATGATTGCAGATTCAGCTGCTGCAACTCCTTCTTCAATTGATCGACTTTCAGTTCATCACACTTAACCATTTTTTAATTTTATTTTAATTTGATTGTTAATTCTTTTTACACAATCCCACTTCTGACACCAATTGTTACGAAATTTCCTGTCTCTTTTTAGGATAATTTCGATCTCTTACACTTTTCTGAGTTCGATCACTGGATTGTGTAGCAATTAAAAACACAAACTTTATTTAATTATAAAATGGTTTATTTAAATCAAAAGCGTTAGTTTTTAAACGGTACAATTGTTTATTTCCTTTAATTATCGATATTCAAACTCTAATATTAAACAGGCACTGTATAGACAATTATTTCACTTTATTGCTTTGAAATCCACTGTATTACTTAAGACCACCTTTATTACTCTACTGCTTAAAAACAACTGTGTCTCGACAGCTCAGATGACAGCCTTTTATAGCAAGTTCACTTCCTTCCTGAAAGTTCGACCACTATCCAGAATGTCATTTCCGGTACCTTCTAGATGGCGCTTATCGATTTTGATAATTGTTCAAGAATTATCTAGCAGACTGCAGCGACATTCAGTTTGTTCATTACCTTCTAGATGGCGCTTATCGAGTTCAATAATTATCTAGCATACTGCAGCGACATTCAGTTTATTCATTACCTTCTAGATGGCGCTTATCAAGTTCAAGAATCATCTAGCATACTGCAGCGACATTCAGTTTATTCATTACCTTCTAGATGGCGCTTATCAAGTTCAAGAATCATCTAGCATACTGCAGCGACATTCCGTTTATTATTTCTAGTACAGAAACCACATATGACTGCCAGAGGGTGTTCGAGAACTGGCATACTGCAAATTTCGCTACATTATGTTTAATTATTGAGACTACAGAAACAAGCAGTAGTGATTTATTTATCTCAATGTTATTAAAAAAGAAGGATCAATATGAAACAGATGCATTTGCTGCTGAAATAAATCTTTATTTAACCATTTATTTTCTCTATAAAAATCCATTTTAACTATAAAATATATTTAAATATTATTTGACCGTGTTTTTTATATTGCATTTTATCTCTTCTTTTTCGAATCACGTTTTCGAACATTTTCGGCCGTTTCCTTGGGGTTTCTTTGCTGATTCCTTCACGTATTCGCTTTTCAATGATTTAATTAGTTTAATTGTTCGCTGAAAATAAAAAAATATATAGTTTTAAAATAAAAAAATTGCCTTTAATTCGAATTTCACTTACTTTTCATCACCCAGCTTTCTTTGCAGTCAAAAATTTGTTGATGCGTTGTTTGCTGTTTTTCTGTCTAGAATTTTCGCAGTACATTGACAGCCATCGTCAACTCAAACGCTTGACGTTTGTGGCGTTGCCAGAAATTTCAACAAGAAAGTGCTGCTTCCACGTAATAGGCAGTGCTGTTTCATTCCTGTCAATCTCGAAATCAACTAATGCATAAAAAGCATTGACATAATTAGTAATTATTATCTCATTCAATGTAGTTTACGTTTCATCAGAATCGTTTGATCTTCAGCTCTGTAATTTTCGAGTAGCATTTCTGTACCTTGATTTCTCTGCTCGCCATCTTCTTCGTCGTTATCTGATTCATCATCCTCAAATTCAGAATCATTGACAGAAATGTCATCCTCAAAAACTACAATATCATAAAATAAAATTAATGAAATTTAAATGTTTGTATTTTAAAATAGTTTTGAGGTTCATTAATTTATACAAACAGCTTTTACCTGCCTACGGAGATGTGCTGAGTATTTCTGCTACCAATTGAGGAACTTCATCGCCTTCATACCAATGAAAACTGTAAGAATTAACTTGCGCCCTCCAACCAAATGAAGTTGGCTCAAGCATAATTTTATCGCGTTCCGAAATTTATTACTTATATGCAATATGCGGTACGAAGTAGCTGCTGTTCAACATTCCTGAATCAAATTTCCAAATAACCATGGCAAACGATTCATTACTCACACCTCTCCTGAACGAACTTTTAGGTTTCTGAAAATGTCGACGAAATCTACGAACGGTGTACTTTTCTATCATGTTCATACATCAAAATTATGTAAAAACGAAAATCGGATCAGCTAGTATTCGCGAGATATGCAATATTTTTATTTTTGACCAAATTCATTAAATTTTTTTTTTTTTTCATAAATGCATGCACGCTTACACAGAAAGTATATATACCCATACATGATTATAATATGTATGAATATATTACATTAATTTAAATATTGGGTTGACCGAAAAGAAACCGGTGATTTTGAATACAAACGGCGTTGACAATTTTTTTGAACGGCTTGTGACTCTGTAATTGCATTCTTTCTTTTGTCACTGTCTGCTATCACTTTTAGCTTGCTTTAGAAAAAAAGTGCGCGTAATTTTGTTTATATTTGTTTGATTGTCGTCAATTTTAATATGGAGCCCACAAAAGAGCATTTTCGTCATATTTTACTTTATTACTTCCATAAAGGAAAAAATGCAGCTCAGGTTGCTAAAAAGTTGGTAGATGTGTATGGTGACAAAGCCTTAAAAACAACACAGTGTCAAAGTTGGTTCGTCAAATTCCGTTCGGGAATACAGCCATGAAGGAGAAGCGACCAGAATTGGTCAAGCGTAAAGGTGTCATATTCCACCAGGACAACGCTAGACCGCATACATCTTTGGTCACTCGCCAAAAACTGAGTGAGCTTGGCTGGGAACTTTTGATGCATGCACCATATAGCCCTGACCTTGCACCCTCAGACTACCATTTGTTTCGGTCTTTACAAAACTCCTTAAATGGTAAAACTTTTGATAAGGACGAGGATATAAAATGGCACTTGCTTCAGTTTTTTACAGATAAAGGCCACCAGAAGTTCTATGAGCGTGGAATAATGAATTTGCAGGAAAGATGGCGAAAGGTCATCCAACAAAATGGAAAATATATAATTGATTAAAGTTCATTCTAAAATTTAAAAAAATGTATTTACTTTCTTTTAAATAATCACCGGTATCTTTTCGGTCAACCCAATACTATTTTTATTGTTTATTTAGGATGATGCTCTAATATATAAAGTAACTGCAAATTAAATGTATGTATCAAAATTATTAAAAACATTTAATAATTACAAAGATCAAATTACATCTTACGAGATTATATCTAAATTTTTTAATTACCTATCACATAAAGTACGCGTTGCTAATTATGTGACCGACTGCGCTTTGAGCTGATTTTCAAAATTATGCAAAACTCATAAACTAACGGGATTTTATGAAAAATCCCGTTAGTCCTACATACATGCACTGCGATATTCAAATTTTCGCCCAATTATTTTTCTTCTTTTGTTTAGTGTATTTTTAGACGTCACTCTGGTTATTATTCACGGTTATTGTCTTTGGATAGATTATTACTTTTGCTATGCCTCAAGAATGTAACCATGCTGAAAATCGGCAAAAAGTGTGTGCACCATGTGGGAAAAAAATTAAGTGCGGATTAAAAAATTTAAATACATTCAAAATAAGTTCAAAACAAGCTCAATTAATTCAAAATTTTATATGTGCTGATTTTGATATTTCAAACCCAAAATATCCTGAAAGTATATGCGGTACTTGTCGGATAATTATTTTTGAACATGAGAAAAAAATACCAAAAGACCTTTACCTCCTATGCCAAATTATCGTGATTTGAAACTACCTAAAGAAACTAGGCACAGTGTTACTACTTGTAATTGCTTCATTTGTTTAACTGCTAGAAAAGTTGGTCATGAAAAAGTTATTAAAGGCAAAGGTAAATGTCTGAAAAAATTGTCATTGGATTAAATAGTGCATCAAATATACATACATAGTTTTCCGCGCATTGAAAAATCATTCGATAAATCGTATCGCAAAAATTGTCGTGAATGTTTTCAAGTAATTGGAAAGGGAATAAATCAAAACTGTGTCTCATCAAAATCTATAGCGAAAAATGTTGTAGGTGTTATTGGAGAACTTCCCGTGCGACAGCAAGAGCAAGTCACTTCACAGCTTATAAAACGTAAGATTGAACTGGACGGCAATAAACTCGAGAAAAAAAATGTCAATTTACATATAGTACTCTCGGAAAACAATTAGAGATTATTGTTAAGCCACGCATAAAAACTATCTTTTTTAGTTCAGAAACTTTAGATAATTATCAAAGGCAGACTGGTACTTCCTTGAATGGTATGAAAAAATTGACAAATTTATTACGATGTTCTGCAGGACGACTTTCTGTAATGAAGAACCATTACGACCATATGTCAAATGAAGGTAAAATTTTGGATAACATTTATAAAAACGACGTTTTTTATTTCAATATTGAGAGCAAAGAAAAAAAGGATGTTAAGGCAAAAAGACCTGTAGGCTGGGCTAAGGCTGACGAACTTGTAGAGGCTGTCGTGAACAACATAAATTTAATAGGCAATTATAAAATTAAAGTTATGGCTGATAATGGTCAAGGGTTTTTTAAAATCTCTCTCAGTATTATGCCAGAATATGATTCTACTGATCATGATGCCGAATGTACACCTGAAAAAAAAAGAAAACTTTATTGTGAAGGCGGTAGTTCCAGTCACGAAGCGAAATTTACAAGTGTTAAACGAATAATTTTGCTGTGCATCGTCCCTCAGAATCGTATGAAAATATTAAAACTTTATTCGATTTAACGGAAATTCATAATATTACTTTCAAATTCGCTTCTGGATTTGTAAACCATCTTTTTTGGAATGGGTTGGTACCATTAATTGGAAGAGAACAAGCTTTGCAGTGGCCACAAAAATATTGTTTAGTTTCAAAAAATTATCACAAGGATACTTTTGAAGGAAACGCTTGCAGAGAGCCTTTGAAAAAAGCTGATGGTTTGAATGATCCAGAAATATATAAAGGAGTTGAACTCCTCAAGCTAATGCCATACATTTCCGCTTTGAAAGCCATGGATAAGCTGGTGCATAGCACTTTTTCTATAAAAATCACAAGAGAAGTTCGTCAGTGTTTTCATAGTACGCAAGTTTCAGAGACTTTGAAAATTCACGTTGCTACAAGACATATTGATGATTGTCTTGAATTGCTATCTATAAATGATGGACTAGGTTTATGGTCCGAACAGGCTGGGGAGGCAATTCATCATGATTTTTTAACAACGTGGAAGCGGTATCAAATAAATGCTATCAATGATGAAAAATATGGTGAGAGATTAAGGAACGCTGTAGTTGACTACTCTTCACGTCATATTTAAATTGATCTTTGTAAATATAAAACATTTATTAGATTTTTTGTATATCTGATTAAAAAATTTAGATATAATATTAATGTAGATATAATCTCGTAAGATGTAATTTGATCTTTGTAATTATTAAATGTTTTTAATAATTTTGATACATACATTAATTTGCAGTTACTTTATATATTAGAGCATCATCCTAAATAAACAATAAAAATAGCGAATACTAGCTGATCCGATTTTCGTTTTTACATAATTTTGATGTATGAGTATGATACAAAAGTACCCCGTTCGTAGATTTTGTCGACATTTTCAGAAACCTAAAAGTTCGATTCGCAATGTAACAGTTTATTTTTTAGTGCACTATATAATGTGTACACAAAATTTTCAATTGTTTTAAAAGATGCATATGCATTCATACACAGTTGTGAAACACTCAAATAAAAAAAATTGTGAATCAACACTAAGCAAAAAACTTGTGAAACTAATGGAAACACCGGTCACTCAACTGCCGTGCATTACTTTTTTATTGCATTGTTGTTGCTTGGTCTTGTTTTCTTCGAAGGCAACGATGCTCAATCATTCATTTCTTTTTCTTTGCTATGAATTCAATGGCAATGCAATGAATGCTATGTCTATGCAACGATGTTATTGCGCAGCATCGAATGCTATTGTATTTAACTTTAACCCTTACTGACCCAATTTCAATGTGAAATTTGGCTTAAATCGCCACTTTTAATTGTTCACGCACATAGTAAAATATTTGCGAATGCAAAAAAAGTGACACTTATGAAAATGTTTTGAATTAAGTAAATGGATATTTTTTACACAATTACATGTCTTCAAGGACCCTTAGGTCCTGTCTACCGATGGCTTTCCGATAAAAATATCTTTGTAAACATTAATGTTGTATATACGGCATACTTGGTTCGATTGACTTAAAATGGTATTTTTTTATACACATGTAACTGTATAATAATGGGCCCTTAGACCCAGCTCAACACGTATGCCATGGATGCTAATGGATTATTGTGCCTTAAAATTTCATGTTTTACGCGTAGCACACAAAGTTCCATTGATTGAAAATGTCTATTGTAATTGCAATTGCAATGGCTGACGAAAGTGAACTTTTCACCCAGCCCCCATGAGGCACATTTTCTAGATTTTGCGAATTTGCATTTGGCTTTAGGTAAGTAGTAATTTTTGGAGCTGATACATCTGAATTTTTCTGGATTTCCACTATGTTAGAACATTCATAATGTGATTTTAATGCTTTTTCTACTAACTGAACATATAGAAAGTATGTTCTCAGTCTTCTTTACTCTAACGAAACAGTTTTTTGTTTTAAGAGTTGTAGTTGATTTGGAAATAATATGTAAGAAACAAAGTCATGGCAGAGAAAAAATAAGATTTTTTAACTTGCAAGTTGCATATTTTGTAAATTATTAAAAATAAATCTTGATGTTTCTGAACTTTTTTGACCCACTGTATTCTTGAGTTCTCCGATTTTTTTATCATACGTCTATTTCGTGTTTTCAGTAATGAGTTATCACCGCTGTCGACTTTTCTCTCGAGTTGACTTAAAAAATTAATCACCGAACTAGCTCGACTCGATGATGTTTGGAATAGTTATTTTTTCCACAATAATTTGTGTGACAGGTGACTTATACAAACTATGTGAATGAAATTGAAAAATTTTTTTAAATTTGCTGTCAATTGTGATTCGCTCAGCAATAAATATTTAATTTTTTTGTGGTGTTTTTGAACAGAAAATAGTTTATATATTTTTATTGAGCTTACTGTTCGACATAATGTGTGTGTGCCAACACCAAAAAAATTACACTTATCAAACATAAATAAAGCTCTCGACTCATCTTAGCAGAAGATTTTTTTCTGCTCAAACACACCACAAACAAATTACCTATCGGGGAGCCTGCCGAATTTTTATACTATTCCGCATGCTGCTTCGTAAGTGTAAATTTTTTGGTTTTAACACACACACACCTTATGTCGAACAGTAAGCTCAATAAAAATATTAAATAAATATTTAAGCTAATAATTAAAATAAAGTGTAATGGATAGTGTGACATGCAAATTTTTTGATGGCTAACTTAAGTTTTTCTTCCTCTAAATTAAATCGTTTATCGATATGTCGTTCAAACTCCATCATGTGGTTTTCAATATTTTGCAATCTCTGGACTTCAATTATAATTTTTTTTTCTGAATTTTAACCTTATGCAACAAATGTTTAGTCTTGCTCTTCATCCTTCTTTTCTGAGTACTTTCATTTATGGTGCACGTTGCGTCGACACTTTCATATACTTCATCTGTTGTATCTCTTCTGAGTGCTTCGGCGGATGTTGATGGTACTGGATCAGGTGATGGTGTCTGTGCTGCGACCACATTTCTTTCCATGTGGTCTACTTAAGCTTCAAAAAGATTTAAATTTATAATTTTTATTTTTTTATTTTTTTACTTAACTTTTTCGCGTTTTACTTTAACTAGTTTTTGGTATTTAATATTAATAAACTGATATAAGAAAGAGCTATTTTTTGGTAACGCTTCCAAAATTAAAAGTCGTGATATATTGCTTTTATCTCTATCTTCTCCTGAGAGTTTAATATACATGTTTCCATACCAAATTTCATCAAAATCAGTCGATTAGTTCTATCTCTATGCCAAATTTCATCAAAATCGGTCCATTAGCTCAGCAGAGAAATCATATTTTCCTATTACTTTTCTGTTGGGTTCAATCTGTTAATGTACCAAATTTCCATAAAATCGGTTCATTAGTTTCGTCGTGTAAACGTATTTTCCAGTTAGGGGAAATCCCTCTCTTCACAACCTTCCCAACAAAAAATGAATAAAGCAAATACATATGTTGTGTTATGGATGTTAGAAAGCGTGTAACCGTTTACCTTCTGCCTATTTATATATAGATTTTTGAACTGTCGACTACAGAAACGAATTTGACAAAAAATTTATACTTTCGTCGACGCTCAGCTTTCATATCGACATTTGAAATTCGACAATTGTAATAAATTGTTCTACGGTTGTCGATTGAAATATCGAGTTCGACAACGGTGATGCGACAATACTGCTGTAGAGCATTTTAGAGTCGACTTCGACAATGATGATAGGGCTGATTGTTGAGTGTAGATGTTATTTTGACGTGTAATGTATGTATGTATTGTGTTTTATATTCTTTAAACCTTTCGCATACCATAAGAAACATTTTAAAAAAAAATGAACTCAACCAGTCAAGTCGTTCAAGAGTTACACGATTACTAACAGACGCACGAACGATTATATATACAAAGATTAGTGAAATGTAACACTACTCCTTCCATAGCAAAATAAAATGTTAGTCCCTTACTCTTAGATAAATACATATGGGTCATTCTTTTAATAACTGCACTGTGTTTTTTGACGTTTTTGAACATTTTTTGAAACGAAACATCTCAAAAACTATGGGGAATAGAATAAAAAAACCAGGACCTTTTTTACTTAAAATGCCTTATTTTATAGAAAAAAATAAAAAATCACAAATAAATTTGTTTAAACATTAATTTTTTTATTCACATTCTTTACATTTACATTTACACACATTCTTCTGATTTTTTTATTTTTTATAATTTATCCTTCAATTAATCCCTAGAATGTATCTGCTTTCATATCGAAATTCCCGCCTTAACTTTGGAAAATATAATTTTTTCTGAAGGCGCGCACCAGTCTACTTGTATGAAAGTTATGTCGGGAATTTCGATTTGATTGCAGATGCATTCTTAAGATTGATTGAAAATAGCATTACAAAAAAAAACAAAAAAAATTTTGGTGTCAAAGTTATTTTGAAAAACATAGTGCGCGTCAAAATTTGTAGTTTCCAAAGTTATGGCGGGAGTTTCGATATGAAGGCACATGCAACCTTAGGATTGATTGAGGAATAATATATAAAAAATCATCAAAAAAAGAAGATGTCATATTGAAGATATTATAAGAAAAATTTTTAGTTTTTTTGATAAAGTTATAGTCATTCTTAACAAAAAAGATTAAATGATTTTTTTATCCAAACTGCTTTAGTTTTTGAGATATTTCGTTTCGAAAAATGCTCAAAAAGGTAAGAAAAAGACCTAGTGTGCAGTTATTGAAAGAATGACCGATATGTATGTTTATTTAGAAAAAAGTAATGTAATCTAGCCTATAAGACAACTTGTAAATTAAAATATTAAACAAAAGCAATTAAACAGAACCGGGATCAGTTGGCGTGCCGAGCATCGGTTTCAGTTTTTAAGAGCGCAGCGGATTGCAGTTTGGAAAAAAAGTGTGAAATAAAAACACGTTAGTCGCTAGTTGGAAATATAGCCTTGAACAGCCCAGAGCGAATGAAGCGATTCCTGAGGAATTGACGAGTTAGCTAAGAAGTCAACAGTGAAGTTAAAGGATAGGAAGTGGATTACTGCATTCTTCAGGGAAACACATTTTGTAATTGAATCAATAGATTGGGTCTTTCCTCCGACTCTGATTTTATTTCAATGTATTCTTTGTCTGATTGAGATTTTGAATTTCTACATTTTAGTAATCTCCGTTAGAAGAGGCTGTAATATTGTTTCTAAGTTGTCAAGATCTAGCTTAGCTAGATTCCTGACGAGCCTGGAGTATTTGTCCGGACCTCGAACCCATGATGGCAACTGAAGAGTTTCTCGCTTAAAAGTGCGGGCACGGTTAGACAACAAACAAACTTTGAAAAGTTATTTACAATCTTCAGAAAAATATGGTATATCTTGAGATTCCTATATGCAATGAAAAAAAAAATCCTTCATATTTCTTTGTACTAAAATTTTCAAGACAAAATTAATATATTTTATTTTGAGGCTCTTAAAAGTATGAACTTGTTTATTATTTTTTTTTAAATAGGTTTGTTATGTGTGTTGCCATGTTTTTATTTTTTCAAGTTATATCAAAATTTAAGCAAATTCCATTGTTCACAAGGTTTTACCAAAACTCATCTGATTCATTTCCATCGTCATAATTTGTTTTCATTTTTTCCGGATTCATCAAATTGGAATAGCTACGCATTTCTGATTCCAATTCCAGTTTTTTTTTATCATCCATTTCAGCTTTTTTAAGATGCCGTTGCAATTCTAATTTTTTTCTTTTCTCCATATTATCTCTTTCTTCTCGTTTATTCCTAAGGTCAAAATGATGTTCTATTTTAGTCTTGTTCAATCTGTTAACAATTTCGTTGATCCTTTTATCAAGGTGAATTTTCTTAACATTTTTATTTTCATATGTAACTCGTCCGGCTTCCATGTCAGCGGTTTTTTTAAGATTGGACCACATAGTATACACAACATCAATGTTATTTATTTTGTTGCCCTGAATACTGTTGGCTTTAACCAATTGTGCAGCATCTTCAATTACCGCTAAAGGAACATCATCAAGAATTTGTCCCTGAAAGATGATTATTTGTTTTTTTTAATTTAAAACAAACATTATTTAGTTAAAGTGTACGAAAAAAATAAAAAACAATTAAAAAAAAGGAATGGCTTAAATAGTTCAATTCTTAAAAACACATCTCCACTAAAAAGCTTAAAGAGATCCAGTCAGGCTTTTCAAACGGAACATTTCTTATATTGTGGCACAACGATCCCTGAGGGCATTTCTGGTCAGCGCAACATTATTTCTCTTTAAAGTAAAATTTGAAATCGAACGAAAGATAATATCAAATCGCATCGAATGATACCAAATTGGATAGTATATGGGTCATTCCATCTATAATGGGCCTATCACTACCCTCGTGTTTTTTAAATAGGCTGAAACTTTTTTCAATGATTGGTCTATCATGTAGAAGATGTAAAAAAAATCGATAAAATTTTTTTTGACCAGTATTGTTGCTTAAAAAAAAAGTTTTAAATTGTGTTAAAAAAAACTCGTAAGTAAAACAAAAAAATTCATTGATGAATAAAAACAAACCAACAGAATCCAAATTAGCTTTTATATTATTTTTAGGTAGTTGTGTACTAGTAGATGACAAAAAAACTGCAAATCTGAATAAATGAAGGCCTGAACGGTTTCTATGTGGTAAAAGATAAAAAAATTGACTTTCCAAGAAAACGTCACTTTCCCAAATACTCCATCATCGATTTCAGTTTTTTTAGGCTCAAAATTTTTAGAACATATAGGAGTACCATCCCTGGAAAATTTATCCATGTTTTTTCACTGCAAGTCAAAACTATGATATCTATATTTTAATTCAACTATTCCATAGATTTTTCTACGACTTTCAAAAATTTCAAATTATGCTAGATCTGTTAATTTAGAAAAATGCCGGCTTACGGCATTCTTTTAAGCAAATAACAATACATTAAAAATTATGAACCACGGGATCGGGGGAAAATAATTAGGGCCGATTTTGCAACTTCAAAGTATAAATTCGGTATATTTTAATAAGAAAAAAAGAAAAACTAGTCACGGGTTCGAATTCCTCGACCGATAATTGTCCGAAAACCATTCCCATTTTGTTGGAAAATTTGATAACATGCACCATTTTTTAAAATCAATATTTTTAAGAATGGGTAGGCAACTTAAAACAAGGGGCGCCAATCCAGTTTCAATACTAATGAAAATTCTTTTGAGGAGGTTTGTCTTGACATATAAGGCCATTGTATTGTGACACATCTAACAAAAAAACAAAAATTTCTGAAGCGCTCTAACTTACATACATATCGTGAAATAAAAAATTCGGCCCGAAACAATAGCTAAAATATTGGAAACATATTTGGGTAAGATAAAAGTTGAGGTTTGACAAGGTTTTCTGATCAGTTTTTAAAGTGGCTTTAAATCTTTTGCCTACGGACAGTAGCTCGTCTTTAATTTTCACGTTGTAAAAATCATAGCTTCTGAACGAATATGTACTTATAAATAGATCTGAATTTTTTTGATATTTACAGAAATCAGTCATTCATTATTGAGAACATTCGTTGGTAAGCGACACGGGCTTGGAATTCGGCCAAGAAAATTCGGATCTGACATGCAGAATTTTACAAATCATCCTGTAAGTATCGTTTACCAACTGAGCCCATGAAAAATAAAAATAAATTATAATGTTTCGTTTTCCTCGGTGAAATGCCACATATTATTGATAGTGTTATGAGTCTTTAATTAAAAAAAATCTGACTGAGTTTGTTGTCAAAGTGTATGCGCCATTCTGGTATCTCGGGTAAAGCCAACCACAAGTCATTCATGGAAGTCGTCATGTTTTCAAATGTATTTACTGGTTCCATCAGTTACCGAAAGACGTACAGTTGGTCATCCGTTCGTTTATCGTAAACAACGTATTTTTTCCATCCAGAGAATATTATGTTTTCAATTATAACGGACCCGGATCCAGTAATATGAACCGATGCATATGATAAGGTTTTGTTCTTTTGTTCGTCAAATGATCATACCCCGACTAATCATTTAGTATGATAGCGACGCACACACTAGAATGATCGATTGGAACATATTAAAAATAACTGGCCCGGCATGTTTGCTGTTCTACATGCAAGAAAATTGCAGAAATACCAGAGGAATATTCAAAGGAAATAATGGGAATGCAAGGTAAAAATTCCGTCAGAAAAATATAATCAACGATTTTGTCTACATTATTAATGACTTTTACAAATTTTCCATGTCATTCGCAAAACACCGAGCGTTTTGTTCGTGTTGTGCATGAATCTGCAGACACCGATGAACAACGCTTGTGCCATTTTTATGCAAAACTCGATAGCTACGAACGTTACAGTCAACTGGAATTACGTCAAAATCTAACTGATCAAATGGTCATCAATAAAAAAACATTTTCTGCTTTTGCTACGAAAACAATTTCATATTTTCGATTTCCCGTATTTTGTTCAGTTTCAATAAATTGAGGAAACTTTGTAGAGATAAATTAAATTATTATTTATAACGTAATAGGGATTACCTTGGGGTAGTAGAAATTGAGATAATGGGTGGTATGGATAAACTGAGTAAAATCTTTTACTCGAACTATTTCCTCAGGAATATGAGTTGAATGAACTTCGTATGAATAAAAATTTCAAAATGTCATTTGGAGTATTTACTTTGTTATACGATAGCTTTTACTCAGCTTCGTATTAATAAAAACGGAAAAAGCTACTTTGTTGACTCAGAGTATTTACTCTGAATATTTTGCTAAAGTTATTTCTTCTTTTGCCGCATTCAATCGTTTAATTTTGGTTTATCAACGCAGAACGTATAAGAACTATTAAAATTCGTTATATCATTTTGGGTAAGGAAATTAGTGCACCATCGGCGCAACGTCAACAAATTGCAGAAATTTAGGAGCAGCTGAGATTCTCGATTTTTTTTAGGGGTGAAAAGGGGTTAAAAATAAATAAAAATTACAAACAAAAGTGTCGCTCGGATATAGTTTCGGAGATATAGCCATAGGAAGTTCCGGGTATAGCTTTTGTAAAAACGAATATAAGTTGGGAACTGCTGTATGAATACAAAAAATATGGGTGTCATAAGAAAGATATTTTGATGGTCTACAATAACGGTGCGAAAAGTTTTGAAATTAGACCTTTAATTTTGGAGATATGACGATTTTTCTGAAATTTTGACATTTTTTTTAAAAAATCGTTATTTATTCCAAAAAATGTGTTAATAGCCTATATTTTTATTAGCATGTCAAGAAAACTTGATTCTTTTGCTTTAAAATTATATGCTATTTGCATAGTTATACTTTTATTTTACCAATTTTTTTCGGAAACAGTTAAATAACTTTCGTAAATTTGGTATTAAAATATATCGTAATTATTTGCTTTAAGGGCCTCTCTCAATTTTCTTGAAAGTTTTGTATTTTATACGGTTCAGTATGCTTTTTAAGAATTTATCCAAATGTGAAATTGGTGAAAATTTCAGAAAAATTGTTATAAAGGGTGTTTTTTTTAGGGGTTTGTTTTTCGAATAGAGATAAAACTGGCATTTTATGGTCAAATCTGGCAACTCTAATGTTATTTATGTTCAGTTTGGTTTGCCATTTCATCATGAACAGGTTTATTTCGAAAATAATGGTTCAGTTCGCGAAGTTTACCGCAAGCTCCGTCCATTTTATGGTCGACATAATCGTCCATCAGATCAATTAATTCGGTTAACCATGGATCGTTTTCGCACTACGTTTACCCTATGTGATAATACGCATCCGCAGAGACGTCGAACAGTGCGCACCGAAGAAACAATTGCCGCTGTAGAGCAAAATGTTGAAGAGGACCCGAATGAATCGATTCGCCACCGTGCACAGCAATTGGAGCTTTGTCCATCAACTTTATGGAAGATTTTGCGCAAAGATCTTGGCTTGCGACCTTACAAGATCCAGCTTGTACACGAATTAAAGCCGCGAGACCATGCAATGCGTCGTGATTTTGGTGTATGGGCCGAAAATGAGATTGATCTCGATGCTGATTTTCATCGCAAAATTTTGTTCAGTGATGAGGCTCATTTTTGGTTGAATGGCTACGTCAACAAGCAAAATTGCCGCATTTGGAGTGAAGAGAATCCACATGAGACACCATTACATCCACAAAAACTGACTATTTGGTGTGCTCTATGGGCTGGTGGAGTCATTGGGCCATACTTCTTCCGAAATAATGCTGGAGAGTCAGTTACCGTTAATGGAGACCGGTATAGAGCCATGATAACCGACTATTTTGTTCCCGAATTGGATGGCATGAATGTGGATGAGTTGTGGTTCCAACAAGACGGCGCTACATGCCACACAGCGCACGTCACAATCGATTTATTGAAGGAAACATTCGATGAGCGCATAATTTCGCGGAATGGACCTGTCAATTGGCCACCAAGATCGTGTGATTTGACACCATTGGATTATTTTCTTTGGGGATATGTGAAGTCGCTCGTCTACGCCAACAAACCAGAAACGTTAGGGGACTTGGAAGCCAACATTCGTGGCGTTATTGCCGACATACGGCCCCATATGCTCGAAAAAGTGGTTCAAAATTGGACCTTTAGAATTGGCTTTATTCGAGCCAGCCGCGGCGGCCACATGCCCGAAATCATATTTAAACATTAATGGCATAAAATTATCCTTCCAATAAAGCCAAATTGATGGACATTAAAACGATTTTCTTGTGGTTTATTTCAATTCGAAGCTCTATGCCTCTAAAAAAAACACCCTTTATAAAGAGAGGGAATGAAATTTATATCATTGGAAAAGTACTGTTTCATAGTTAGGTGAGGTGAGGTGGGATAAGGTGCGGCAATAAATGAAACTAAATAAGATCAGTCAATGGACAAAAAAGTTTTGTTATTAATACTGCCCTCAGTAGCGCAATAGGCATATCTCAAGAAATCCATATTTTGAATTCTTATGCCATCAGATAGCTTAAGAAATCACGCATCTAATGAGCTACACTAAATGCCAACATCTTAGTTAAAACCTATAAAAAATCTCCTAAGAAAATTTCCTCTATCTCAATTTTAGAGGTATTTCAACAAATTGACTTAGGCCTGTTAACTTATCTATTTCCTTAATACCACTTTAATCGGAGATTTTATAAAATGCGATTATATCTCGAATTAAATTTGGTAACTCATCTCTGAATTTATTTAATATTAAGAAATCTCAGTTTAACAAAAAATGCAACAGGTAAAGTCAATTGTGACTTGTTCATGTAGACATTTGAAGTTGATTGAGAATAGCACATTTGATAAATGTAAAAATTATTTCAGAACAGAGGGATGCAGACATGGAAGAAATTCCACCAAAGTCCCCAGCGGCTTGCAAAATACTTCTTATTTCATAAACTCCCGATGCCAGAAGCAGCTTATTCCGAAGTGATAAATCTGAGGCCCTAAGGTTTGTATGAAGGCTAATAGATGCAAGAAAATTAGCACTATTTACCTCCCCTCTGACTGTGCGCTTTGATATGCGAAAGCGTTGATAGAACTTTTTTTCACTTCATTTCGTCCAATTATTGGTTCGCGAAAACTATTCATTTCGCTTCTTTTCGCCATTTTGTGTAATTTGGACTTCATAAAAGTGTACTAAAAGGTCTATTTGAGAAAAAATCTTTTTTTATTGAACTATTTCAATAAAACAAACGTCAAACGTAGTCGAGTTAACTTCGATAATCGGAGAAATTTCTCATACTAACTTTAATCGACGATTTGCAGGTTAATAGCCGATTACTCGACATAAGTTATAGATGTTTGTGACAAATCGGCGATTAAGACCAAATCGGAGTTTAATCTACGATTTAATTGAGATAAGTTAACGGGCCTTAAACAAAACATCAATTACCTCGAAACGCATTTTTTTAGATATGCAATATGCGCTATTGAGGGTAGAATAGGTCGGCAAATTCTTCCAATATGAAAACTAAGTGTTAACCAGGGAATGAAAAAAAAACCGCACCTTATTGTAACGTTTAAAACGCACAACGCAATCTTTACCTCTAAAATTCTTTGTTTCACTCTTTGATTCAAACACCAACCCGTCCTATAACAAGCAGAAATAAAAGAAAGGAACAGAATGGAAACGTTCTGCTCTGCGTACAAAAAACTTTATTCGCTTTATTGTGGTTTTGACTCACGACTGCTACCCAAACCTGTACCAAATGTACTGCTCGTATTTTGTCATTAGATTCGTATTAGTGATGCCATGTTTTGGAAGTCAAAAACGGGTACCATGGTAAGGGGACCCATTTTCATTTCTTTCCAGGGTCCCGAACTTCCCTCAGTGATGTTCAAAACTATTTTTGAGTTATATGTTGTTTGAAAAAACAAAATTTTTACACGAAAATGGGTTAAAAACGAGTACCATAGTCTGGGGACCCATTTTCGGGTCAAAAACGGTTCTTTTCGGGGTCCCGAGCCTCCCTTAGAGCGGTCCAAAAATTTTTTTGAGCTATCTTTATTTTGAAAAAGAAAAAATTTTCCTCATCCAATGACAAAAACGGTCACTACATTTGGTACGGGTTCGGATAGCAATCGCGAGTTAAAACCACAACAAATTGAATTAAGTTTTGTGTACGTAGAGCAGAACGTTATCATTCTGTTGCGCTCTCTCATGTCGCTTGCTATTGTTTGTGTTAGTGTTTCAATCAGTGAATGAAGTACGGAATGCAGAGGAAAAAAGTTAACGTTCATAGAACAGAACGAAATCCATCGATACGATAAGAGTTTTTTTTCATTCTCTGGTGTTAACGGTCGTCCAGGCGATACTAGTATTTATAATATATACTTATGTAATGTAAATATTCAATTGTTTATTTTCATTTATATGTAGTACTGCGTTGATTTGAGCACTTATTGTTTTATAACAAATTAAAAAAAACGATTAAATAAAAAGAAAAAAAGGTGCTAGTATATAGCGTTTCAGATGTTTCAGTTACATGTTAGGTGCCACCCCCTGTTGCCAAACAAAGCCCACATAGCCTCAAGAGACGAACACTTCTATAGTGATGGCATTCGAGCTCTACCAGAAAGATAGTGAAAAAAGGTATCTAGCAATGGGCAATACTTTGATTGATTCATCTGTAACTATTTTTTGACAATAAAGTTGCATTTTCTAACAAAAAACCGCGAGAACTTAGTTGCGCACCTAATAAGTAACAATTTGTTTTTTCTATGAAAATTTCTTACTTTTTCCATAAGGCCCTTCATTAAATTTTGTACAATTGTTTCATCGACAGTAAGGTACGATCTTTTCCACTTATGTCTGAAGTCTTGTTAAGTTTTTGCAGTCTTTCCACTCTTTCGAAGATCTCTTTTCATAAGAGCCCAATATCTTACAATTGGGCGAAGCTCTGGGAAGTTGGGCAGATTTGCAATTTTGGGAACAAAATTGATCTTTTTACTTGCATACCATTCCTTCGTATTTTAGAGTGATAAGAGGTTGCTAAATCTGGCCAGAACATCACGGTACCCTTATGTGCACGAATAAATGGTAGAAGACGTTTTTCAAGGCACTCGTCTATATAAACTTTGGAAATGATTGTGCCTTGCGTAACAAAAAATTTGCGTCTGAGACCACAGGTGCATATGGCCTGCCAAACCGAATATTGCTTCGGAAATTTCGAATTTTTTTTTTCTCTAAAATTACTAGACACATGCCCCTTTTCTGATGATCTATAATGTTTGTGCCCAGGTAGCTGCTTAAAATGTGCTTTAGCGTAAGTTTCGTCGTCCAAAACACAGCATTCAAATTTGGACACGTACCTTTCCTACAATTTTCGGGCTCACATCTGAGCCATCAACTTCTTTTCATCAGAACGGTCTGGTACATTTTGAACTCTATATATATTTAGCTTACTATTCCTTTTTATCTTTTGTGCAGTAGATTTTGATGTGCCGGCTCTAGCCGCCATATCTCGCACTGGGGTGTTGGGATTTTGCTTAAAAAGGCGCTTTTCGTCGCTACCTTTAGGTTAATAAAAATCTTGTTTTCTGCCCGAACCTTTTTCGTGAAATAGGTAGACCCTTCTTATAGTTAGAAATAATCATAAAGACAATTCTTTCTAATGCATCATCACATCATTACATCTTTGTCGTTAGACGTGCTATCTTTAAGTGTTATACATCATATTAAACGTCACTTTATATAGAACAAATATTATGTCTTTTTAGACCTATAAGATTATCAGGTAGAGCATTATACAAAAAATAAAAAACGCAAGTTTTTTCTAGGACAGTCCTTATTATTGTAAGCTTACAGCAAACAAATCAGCAGAACTATATCTTATAAATTCATTCCACGCTCTCCGCCTCCAATGAGACTTCTGCAAAATGGACGCTAGTTTTGACAATGTCATTGGGAACTTATAAACAAAAGTCACGGCTATAGTGGATTAGTGCAGTTTTATGTGGCCAGCTCTTAGATTACACGTAAAGTACCAGAATTGTTTCATTTGAAATATTGCAAACGGAAAGTTACAGAAGTCTTTCTTTTGCAGTGATGAAATTGTGCCTTCTAAGAACCTTTCTTACTGTTTCAGGATTGACGTCAATATCCATATGATTTTTAACCATTTGGGTTAATTTTGGAGCACTAAGATGAGGGTTCTTCTTCCTAATCTATCGCACAATAAAAGCCTCATCTCTGTCTGAAGGTGCCTTCTTTTACTTTGTTTCGGCTTATTTGCGATTCTCACTGCTCTATCAAAACTGTGAATAATGTGTTGCACTGTTCTTCAACTTTAATTGACATCATCTGCTATTTCTCTTTGAGATTTCTTTTTTGGTATAGTTGTATTACTCGGAGACACACTTGGTATCGACCCATTTTAACGATTCGTTTTATATTTCACAACTAAAACATATTCAATAAAATTGATTGTAACGTGCATAAACACAGTTGGGCTTAATTTTTTTCAATTTCACTTATTTTTTGTTGAACAAGAACAAAGTACACTGCAGTTATAAGATTTTGTCTACTTAACAAATTTAAAAAGAAAATAATTTCATCAGAAAAATTTTTAAAAAAAGTTTTGAATAGGAAGTATCTCACTTTCATTGTGATTCACTGTATATTTCTAATGTAACGTTTCATATGCAATTATTCTGAACTATTTCTGAAAGATTTTAGATTCAACGATTCCTGAACCTTTCAAATTAAATCTATCTGACACGTTATAAACGAAATCTTTAACATGTAATCATTCTGAAGTGTTTTTGAAAGCCTCCAGATTAGTTGTTTACTGAATTTTTCTAATCGAATCTAAATAATATTTAATTATTCTCTGTTTGATGCTATGTTAAGTATAGTTAAATGTTAATTACATATTAACACCCCTATCATCAAATTCCGAGGAAGGAGGAAAACGTTTCTTTGGGATTTATTGTTTTCTTGAGAACCAAATTCTGCATTCGTAAATAATTGAGGAGTGGAAAACTTAATTTTCAATCCGTGCTAAAAAAATATTTACAATTACTAATCAGCTAATAATGCAACTGTGATTTTGTATATTTGAAATTATACAAAACAAAGTGAAGAGCAAAAAAATAAATTTAAATTGAATCTGTGCTGAAAAATTGTTTAATTTCATTTACAAAATAAAGACAAATGCAGAATATAAATTCAAATAAAAGTATTTGTCGTAAAAATTGTTTTATTTAATCTACGTTTCTAAAAAAACATTTAAAATAAAGTAAAATGCATATTTTGGTGCTGTTTTTAGTGAAATTGCTCTTTATTAGTGTCGTTAGATTTTTAATATGTTAAAAACATCTTTATCTATACAAATATGAGCTGCTGAAAGCAGGAGTAGTCACAATTAAGTAGTTTGGAGCAAATTTGAGTTCTACATTTTGGCATCCCAAAACTCAGTGCCTTTGTTTTTGTCAAAGTTTCGACACTTTTGGAAAGACAATTTTTCAAATTTTGCATATGTTAGAAAAACTACTACAATTTTTGGAAAAGTAAGTATTACAAATAAAGCTTCAAATTAGAATACCCTTCTTCCAATTTTGATTTGAAAGAAATTAGTGACAGGGTCTTTTAAGTCAAAAATACATATAACGAACGATAAATAAAAAAAAAATCATGGACAACATAAGCTATATTTACAACACTTTATTAACATAGTTCTTATCGCAGTTAAAATATTTTTCATATTCTTGGTGTTAGTAAAAGCGGAAAAAGTTCGTCTTGTTCCTTTTGTATGTTTGATGTTAATTGCAATATTTAGGAAAATCACTTGTCTTGTTTGTAATTGCACCCCTGAGGAAGAAGTCAAAAAAACTTCGAAAAGTCGGGAAATAAACAAATTCTTTTAAAATAAAAACTTAGTCTTTTCCTTCAAAAATTTAGATTTTTAAAAAATAATTTTTATTTATTTTTTATTTTGTTATTACTCGGTCGCTAAAACCAGCCATTTTTATAAATTGTTTAATTCTCTTTTGAAAAGAACTTCTAACGTAAGAAATAAAACAAACACGATAGCTCGCGCTGAACTTAGAAGTACTTGGTTCGAGTCAAAACTTTAGACTGCTGTCTAGTGGCCATATCACGAACTAAACTTAAAACATTTTGTCCTATGATAATTGGTAACATAATAAGTTAGAAAACGTTTATACCACACATTTCGTAAATTTTGAGTTAAACTACTTTTGCTCTCAGCAGCTCATTTATAAAACAGAGTTGGGTGTGTTACACAATTTATAACTCAGCTGGGCCGATTTTAATGATCTCTGATAAATTGAATTCGTCTCCGCCCGAACAACATACGAGTATAGGCTATAAAGCTTTTATTTAGGGTAGCCCTCACAGAAAATATTTTAAAAATAGCATTTTCACAAAGACCACTCAATGGATTCACATGGCTTTTAAATTAAGAGGTACAGCTTAGACCGTAGAAATGTTATTTAGAGTGCATACTTAGGGTGACCCTCATACAAAAGAATATTTAAATGTAACTGAAGCAGATTTAATGTGAACGATTTCTGGAAGGTTTATGAAATGTTAAATGTTTAGTGTGTATGAATATTTTTTTTTGTGAAATTAGCGGAGAGAAATGGTAATACGTTTAAGGTACACTATAACGAATTCAATTAAATCCCTAATTTTTCACTCACTTCCTCAATTGTCATGATTGGAAACATGACATCCATGTCATTTCATTTTGCCCTCCGCGTGTAGCCAATTCATCTAATCGTCAACTGCGCACAACACAGCAGCTTTTACAAAACATATGCTAAACGACATGCCGACAAGGCAGAACACACCTGCCAGCAAGGATTGATTTTGTGATACAAAATGCTATCTGTTATTATAACTCAAATTCTGTGAATTGTAAAGTTAACATCAGATTTTTAAAAAGTTGACATGAGATTTTTATTGACCTCTCTCCCCCTAAGTGAGGTTTGGTGAGATTTCAGAAAATTAATGGACGCCTGCCTGACCCCAAGATTTTTTTTAATACGAAGGTGCTTATAAAAATTTAATTTGCAAGAACTAAACTTCAAAACTGCATAAAATTATTTTGTATAGTGTACTATTACGTCAGTTTGAAGTTTAAAGGAAAACCCAAGTGTATGGGCACCGCACGATATGATATGGATTTAGTCTATAGTCATCTGGTCACTCGTTTTCTATTGTGCACAAACCAAGACGGGTGGATTACATTTAATACATTAGATTACATTGCCTTTCGAAATTGGTAATTTTTTAGTCAGTTGGCAGTTGGGTTTTCAAAATTAAATATCTTTTGGAAAACGAATTTATGTATTCAAAAATAAATGGTATACCAAAATATTTATGGTCTGGAAGATTATTTTTCCATCAATTGGAATCTGGAAATGCGGCACAAGTCTATTTTGTTTCGCTAGTAAGCCCATTCAGTTTCGGGCCAGAATTGCTTTGTTAATATTCTGTTGGTCAGTAGGTTTGTTTCTTTGTTAATACCGCTATTGCATTTAACTCACGCTCTTCTGATGTCTTCAGATTCATTTGCGTGTGCAGTAAATAATCGTGCTTTGGTGACTGGCTGAATAACGTAAACAGAAACTCCTAATGGCGAAAACAGACTCGACTCTCCTCTACGGCGCACAGTGGATTTTTGTGGCAATAAATAGGAAGAAAATAAAAGTGCTGAAATATTTTTTAAGACAATCGTCAGAGAATACTTAGGGAATAAAAAAAATATAAGTTTTAAATTTGTTTTGAGTTTACTGACACAGTGGGCTCAAAGTTAAGCTTTGTACACCAAAAATGTTCTATAAAAGTTTTCATAAAAGCGATTTTTAGATATGGCGCTCATGTTAACTTGTTTGAAACAAAATGCAATAATGTAGAATATTGGCGGAAATTACATTGTTTCCACTTTGTGAAAATCAATTTAATTTTCTTTTTCTTTGCATGAATTGTACGAATTTTTCAAAAGTTATATTGAAAAATGATAAAAGTGGAAAATTTGCAAACTTTGACAAAAAAAAATTATATATATCTCCGGATTTCGGAAATTTTTTTATATGTATTGTGAGAAAGTATGATTAGTTGAAAGACAAAGTTTCAACTGCTTTTTTAACAATTTTTTTATCAAATTTTTCCTAATATAGTTTTAGAAGGAACAAAAAATATTGACTTTCATGAAATGCACTTAATAATTTACATGTCTCGAAATATACCAATAGTGTTTATTGGCAAAAAATTCATAGATCATACTTTTCAAAAAATATTTGTTTTAGCTTTTGTATTCTATGTGTGAATTATGCTGATTTTTTTAAAATTAGGGCTTCAAAAGTCATAATTGAGAAATTTTGCATTATTTTTCTATTGCAACATTTGAAGTAAAAAATATTTTTATTTCTTCACATTTTGGAACGCTTTACAATAATTTCATCGATTGTGAACGTTTACAGTTTAAAATATGTTGTTTGAATTTTTTAAAGAAGTTCCTTTAAGTAGAGGAGAACTGAAAAGGCTATTTTTTCTCTTTCTATCCCACTTGGGGTTCGCCCTTTTTATACCTGAACATATCGTAGTGAAGGCATGGCAGTTGCATCATATGGAGCTTAAGTCCGACTATGAACATTTTTATTATTATCATTACTTTTTTTGCCATTATTATTTTTATTATTCTTATTATATATTTTCCAGTAAATGTATTAAAATTTTTTTTGTTTTTATTTATAGTTGTTGTTATTTTATATTTTCCAATAAATTTTTTTTATGCTTAATGTTTTTACAAAAATGTTCAGACAAAAAAATTGCGTTTACATTAAAAACTAAGCGTAGAGTATTTCAAAAGTCATTACGACAGAATGCTGCATTTGTTATTAATATTTAAGTTATTTTACCAAAACAAATACAGTAGAGTCCAAGAAAAACGACTCTGCACTTAAAGGCCGTGCGGTTTGATCGCAGTATTTTTACATTAAGTTTGTCGCACTTAAAAGCCCGCTTCCTCCTTCGACTATCAATAGATGTATCTATAACGTCATCCGCTGATAACGACAAAATGTCTGTTTCTATGGGAAATCGTACACAAAGTTCTAATGCATGAAAGTGAAATTATGAAAAAACTATATGTTTCAATTGGACGTCTTTCTGAAGTAGCTCTGGAAGCATCAAATGAAGTTTTTAAAAAGTTACACAACAGCAAGTGTTGCCGTAGAAAAGCAAACAACGAAGATGTTTGCATTACTTACTGAAATCTTCTGATCCTGTTATCAGCCAAATTAGAATAAAGCAAGATAAAGGATATAAAGAGCTATCACCAGGAGCACAAGAAATGCTTCAAAATTATGAAGAATGCGAATGTAAGAAATTCGTTTTTATATTCTTTGTCTAGTTTGCGAATGTGGTTTTTATATGCAGTTTTTTATTTTTCTCTAATAACTTGTAAAATCAGCATAGCCAAATTATTAGGAACTAATACCCATTTTGAAAAAAGCCTCAAATAGCATCATACCCTTGTATGGGAGGTAGGTGTGTCCGTGAACCAATTTTTTTCATATTCACAAATTTTTGATGTTTTATTCTAAAAAAGTCTTTGCCAAATTTCAAGACTCCAGTGTTATTATTACTGTTTATGGCCACCGGTTTTGGCTTTTCTCTAATAACTTGAAAACTACAAAGGATATCCCAAAATTTTTGAAATAAGCATTGCCTCTACAACATCCGACCTTTATATGGGTGGTAGGCGTGTCCGTGGACCGAATTTTCTCATATTCACAAATTTTTGCTATTTTACATTTGAAACATCTTTAACAAATTTACATACAAATCCATCCACTGCGCGGCAGCGATATGGGCAGGCACGCTGGAGGTGAAATGTCGCAAAAGACGCTAGTGTCAGTGCAACGAACTGCTGCGCTCAGAGTTGCATGTGCGTACCGCTATGGCTGTGCTATTAATAAGTTGCATTATCTTTATTGACCTGCTAGCCAATGAACGCAAACGGCTTGGAAGGGAAAATAGGAAGGAAACCTGACCATAAGGTCAGGTGGACGGCAAGACTGATCCCTTGCATAATAAGATGGTTCGAGACAGACTTTGGCGAGGAAAATTATTAACTCACTCAGTTTTTATTGGGCCATGGATACTTCCAGAAATACCTACACCGTATGGACAAAACAAAGCACCCTTTCTGTAAAAAGGGAGACGCTGATAAAGATGACGCAGAGCACACCTTGTTCAACTGAAGTCGATGGGATAACCAACGCGCATCCTTACACGAACTAGTCGCTTAAGCAAATTGCTATGTAAACAGAGCAGGTACTATCTTACCCGCTTAATTTGCGATTTTGTTTTTGCTTTCCCATACAACTACCGTTGGCAGCTATAGATAGCTAGCAGAGGCAGAGTCAATTTTTCACACTCGGATGCAATTATTTGATAAAATACCCGCACCGCAAAGTGAAACCCAAAATCGAATAATTTGCAAAGTGCGCATCATATAATGAGATTTAAGAAGTAAGAACTAATTGAAATACTTTTCCTTATTTTAAGCCATATATACCATTTTTAGTCGTAGATAAACGTGAGCAGAAGAGTAATTATCCACATGAAACCATACATCTTCAGGCCATCCCCAACGGATAAGTTCTTCATCTGTAAATTAGTATAAAAACAGAATAAACAATAATGTTAATAAAAATATAGTTTTTTTTCAGCCTTTTTAGAAATTAGTTAATATAAATAGTTTTTTTACATGCGTCCAACAGCCAAAACTAGTTTTTAGATATAAGATCTAATCTAATAGTTGTAGTAGACAACGTCGAAAATTACTTAGTCAGTAGCGGATTTTGGTATTACTTTTTATTTATTAGAGCTTTCAATCATTAACAATGATCAACAATATTCTAAGTTTACAAATCATCAATGTTAAATAAACAAGACAGTAAAGAACGAAACTGATAACACATGGCCTTCGTTTTTTTATAACCAAGAAGTTTTATTTGAGTAATGAATCGTGAAATAAGCTAAATCGTATCACACTGCATTATAACTTCTTAGCGATTCTAAAAAGTGAAGTTGCCTTGATTTAAAAATCCAGGAACAGAATTAATTATTGGCAACTTCAGATATTTTGTAATGGTAATTTAATTTTTTTTTTTTTTTGTTTTTTTATTTTTATTTTATTTTGTTACTTCGTTCATTCCATATATACAGCTCATAATAATTACAATTCATTTTAATCATTCAAGAAAAACATAACAAAATATATGTATACATATAAGAAGAATTAGTATCTCTACATCCTGTAGTTCTAAAGAACTAGTGGTGGATGCAGATACATAAGTAATGATGTATTTATAAAATTAAACATAACAAAATATATGTATACATATAAAAATAATTAGTTACTCTACATCCTGTAGTTCTATAGAACTAGTGGCGGATGCATATATATAAGTAATGACGTATTTATATAATTAATTCTTAATTGTATCGTGGGGTCTAAAAATTTTGCTAATTGAAAGATAAAAATTCTTAAATTAAATAAAAAAAACAAATTTCAAAATATATAATATCAATTCAGTGATGTTTAGTTTATTTACTTTACATTTCAAGCAGTTTTTATAGACCTAATTACATAGATATGATTTATCAAAAAATTTTGTGATATTATGTCAGTCAAAGCATTTATATCTTGAAATGAATACGCAAAGAGCCAAGACAGGTCATTTAGGGTTTATTTAGTAATCTTGGAGCAACCAATGTATAGTAACGTAAGAATATATTCAGATTATGATGTGGAACAGTGGCCAAACTAAGGCTATTTGACGTTAGATTATAGCCTAAATGCATTCGGCTATTTATGTTGCAACCTGACCTTACAAACAATACCTTTAATACTTTGTTGTAATAAAGATGTCTTAAAGGCAAAATACTCAATTTTATAAAGAGTGGCAGGCTAGATTCATAGTCTTTTCATACAAATTAATCGAACGGCTTGTTTTTGTATGTTAAGTAGAGAATCAATTTTATTTATATGTATCCCTCCCCAGCACGTTAAACCATATTTCAACTTTGAGTTGTCTAGCAACTCCTTATAAATATTTCTTCATAGCAGTCAAGTAAAACTCCTAGATATTTAAATGTATTTACACAATAAATTACAAAACAGTCATCTGCACAAGAAAATGACTGATCATACGTAACTGAAAAGTTTTTAAATTTGCAAATGTCTTTCGAGATCAAGTATTTATTACAGTTCGCCCCGTGGAATACAAAATTATCCAGTTGAATTTCTTTTCCTGATACATTGAAAAACATTATTTTAGTTTTGTCACTGAGGACAAACTTATGTGTTAAAAACCAGTGTCTTAAAATTTTCAAATCATGGTTAATTTCAGAAACTACATTCACAGTAGGTGCACAAGTGAACGTACATACCATGTCGTCAGGAAATGCAATCGGTTTTCCTAGATTTTAGATTAAAAACCATATAGCGCCTAAGACAGAGCCTTGCGGCACTTATATATTACCATAGTTTAAATTACTCAAATAATTGCCTGGCTTCAGTCTTTGTAATCTATTAGATAAATAGGAAGAAAGCTATTTGTGCATAAATCCACGAAAACCACACTTAGATAGTTTATTCAGTAAGGCAGAATGATCCACTGTATCAAATGCCTTAGTTATATCGATGAAAAGAGCTGCAGTCACGCTTTTGTAATTTAAGTCATCATAAACATTGTTGTGAAAACTCAATGCATCTTCAGTTGACAAACCCTCTCTGAATCATTCGCATTCTCGCATTCGTAGAGAGCGGATGTTCGTTTAGTAGTGCTCTGATTAATTCTTGTCTATAAGCTTAAAATTCACTAAATTTGGCGTGTTATGGATGTTGCCTGTGGAAAGTGTGATAAAAATTTTTCAAGGAATGAAACCTCTATTGTTCCATGCAAAGGTTTCTGCGGAAAGGTGTTCCATGGAAGTTGCTCTCAAGTGAAATTATCTGATTATGATGTGCGGTTACTTGAACGTAATCGTCATTCGGGTTATTACTGCTTAAGTTGCATCGATGTTCCTGCTAAGATCGTAACTAATTATGAAAAACTGCTGGTTGCTATGAAGTCTGAATTTGAAAATTTCAATAAGATATAGATAGATTTTAAATTTAAAGCCTTAAATGACCTAATTACTGAAAAGCTTAGCTGTGTTAGTGAGAAAATGACAATAACTCATCAAGTGATTAAGGAAAAGGAAAAAGATAAAACACCAACGCTGAATGCTACAACAGATGGGGTTTCCCCAACATGTATCAGCGATGAGTCATGCACAAACCCAGAACTCTTTTCTGCGTCTAATCAACAACTCTCAAAAAATGCTCTGGAAATTAGCGCACCTAATAGTGGTAAGAAGAATAGAAACAATCAGAAGTCAACGATAAATGCAGCAAATGCACACACTTTACATTCTAATGTTGATGCAGTTGGTGGTTTTTTGCCTGTGTGTTTTTCTTCTTCTCAAACCGGTTTTGAGAGCTCTACTTCTGCTAGTTTATCAGCTACGTCCTTTGTCGTTCCCGTTGCTGTTGATAAGGTTGTTGGAGCATCTTTACCTTCTCCCTTGTCTGCTGAGTCAAATGTTGCGTAGGAGACAGTGAATAATAGAAAGAATCGAAAGAATAAACCACCAAGCAACGTTAACATTGGCAAAAAACAAAATCAAAGCAAGCAGCAAGTCGTTGTTGGTAGCAAAGTCAACAATGAGCTTGATGTTGCTGTGCCTAAGAGAGTATTACATCTCTCTTCGTTCAAGCCGTCAGTTAGCGCAGAAAACGTAATTACTTATGTATCTTCTCATACTAATATACCAAAGGAAAGTATTAGTTGTTATCGATTGGTAAAGAGTATCGCGGATGAAACGACATTAAAAAGCGTCAATTTCAGTCGGTTAGATCCCTGATGGTCAAAATTGATGAGCATTGCTCGAGACCAATGTTGGTTAAATCAGGTGTCCCTCAAGGTAGCCACTTAGGTCCTTTACTTTTCAATCTCTTTATCAATGACATTCCTTTGATATTTCAATACTGCAGCTGTCTCCTATACGCGGATGATTTAAAAATTTTTCTTGTTGTAAAAAATCGTAACGACTGCACAAAACTTCAAGAAGATATTAATTCACTGGTTCAATAAGAACCAACTCTTTTTAAATTTTGATAAATGTAATATTCTCACATTTTCCCGAAAATCAATACCAATCTCCTACTACTATAAATATAATGAGGATGACTGCTCTTCAAAAGTTACTCAGTTTAAAGACTGTGTATTTTTTGATTCCAAGTTCTCATTTGATACTCATCTTGAATATCTAATTTCAAAAGCTAACTCACAATTTGGCTTTCTGAAAAGAAATTCTAGGGAATTCTTGGATCCTTTCACGTCTACAATTATTTTCAATAGTCTTGTTAGATCTCTTTTAGAATACGCTAGCGTGATATGGGATCCCTATTACGACGTTTCTGGTAATCGTATTGAAAATATTCAGAAACGTTTCTCTAGGTTTGCTTTGCGACGATTGTATTCATGGCAAGACATGCCCACTTATTGGGTGAGGTGCCGTCTACTCAATTTTAGTAGCTTGGCCGACAGACGATCGTTTAATAATGTCATGTTTATCAAGGATATAATTGATAGCCGTATAAATGCTCCGGTTTTATTAGCACTAATTCTATTTAATATCCCAGTTCGTAATCTCAGAGAGTCCAATCTTTTCTATACTTCTTTTCATAGAACTAATTATGGTCTAAATGAGCCCATTTCTAGGTGCCTGTCAAATTGTAAAACAATTGTTAACCAATTGGATTTTAGTATTTATAGAAATACTTATGATTTGTAATCTGTGAGGGTTTTGACCCGGTAGATGGTAAATAAATAAATAAATCCGAACTGGCCATCAAAGAAAAATTTTTGCTTATTCAGAAATTTTTCACTACTTTTTCAAATATTTTTGAAAAAGTAGAAAGGATTGATATTGGTTTATAGTTATTAGGATTGGATCTATCGCCTTTCTCAAAGAAACGGATGACTTCAGCAAGAAATGTTTTTATTAAAGAAGTGGCATAAAACATCTGCAATGTTAAAAGCGATAAAATAATCTTATATACCTTCGAAGTTGTAGGCACCCATTATAAACTATTAGAAGTTGAATTTTCATTGTGAATATAATTACATAAAGAATTATTCAAACCAGTTTCTGACACAACATGGTTTCCAATACTCGCAAAAAATTCATTAAATAAATTAGCTGTTTCAATGGGTTCAACGTAGGTTCTATTATTTATTTTTAAATTATAAACTTTTTCATTATGAGTTGTTCTGTTAAGAATGTGTTACGGATTTCTTATGGTCTCGCGTGTCAGCGCGAGTGCGATTCATTAAACATACCTAAACTGGAGTTGAACTGTCAATTTTATTTTGAGCCACCTATCGGCTACAGTAGAAACTTCAGTTTTGTGTGATGAAACTGAGTAAAATCAGCCGATAAAATCGCCCAATCGCAAACTGACACCTGTTTTGACAGCTCAACCAATGGGAATGCGCACCCAGACGTCCCTGTTAACACGAAAAATCCGTTTTTAAAATTTTCTTTCTTAAATCTCAATATCATTATAAAATACCCACAATTACCCGGTATTCAGATTTAAGCAAACAGAAATTGAACACACTATAGCCTTAAATTATGATTTATTTAAAAAAACCGTTGTAAAAAATTAAGTTTATCTAAGCTGTCATTATTACAAATGTCAAAAAAATCAATTAAGAAGTGTGGGCATCAATGGGCCAAGGATGCCGATCAGTTTTTTTTTTTGATGTATGCGTAGCGTGTGTAGCGGGCGGGCGGTTGGTAAGCGGCATGAGGCGATAACGTTAGTCAGTTGCAGAAAAATTTTCAACGTGCGCGGCCGAGAATTCTTGAAGCGGGCGTTACATAAAGTTTGAGTGTGAAAGAAAAAGATTTTGCTTGTGCTGTTAATCGACACCGAGTTGGATCTTAAGATTTTATTATTTTTTGTGAAAAATATAAAGAAAAACTTTAAAAATATAAAAAAAAACAATAAACCTGAACTAAAGTAATCTAACACCAAAATTAAAAACTGGATATTTAAATAAAAAGGGTTATTAAAAACAACGTAATTTATAGAGAAACGCGAAAAGTGGAAAATAAACGCCGAAAGTGAAAATGTACACTATCTTGTTTGGCACAAAGTTTATATTAATAATAAAAATTAATTCTAAAAAGTGGAAACAAAATAAGTGTAGCAGTCCAATAACTAAAATACAAACCACCATTTTATATAATACGTAATTTTTCCAGCAAATTGCTAATTACATAATTTGTCATCAGTTTGTAAACGTTGTGTGTTTTTGTTTTTCGCTTATTAATAAAAGTATATAAGATTTAATACGATCCATCAGCAATAATACCAACAACAACTAAGTTCAAAATAAAGTAATTGCAAAAAAATAAGCCCTAAGACAATAATGAATAACAATAAAAAAGTACCGCCTCGGAAACAATAAATTAAAGTAAATTGAAATTGAACAGACAATTCAATAAAATCAAATCAAAATATGCAATATATTGTTAATTAATTGTAACAACATTCTCAGACGACAACATCATCAATAAGGGAACGACAACAAACCTGGCTAACAAAATTGGCCAAAAACAATAAAAATATCAGCAACAACAACAACACCATAAATTTTCTACAACAGCACCAATAACACCAGCCTCCTGAAAACAACAACATTCAACCACCGTGCAGCGGGGTACCCCAACTTAAATATAAGGTTATGTATAATGAAATTTATTGTATACTAGGAAATCTTAAGTATGCTGTTTCTTCCGTTCGCAAGTATTCCAATTTTTGAATAGATTCTTTAAACTTTAAAGTAAAGCAAAAGCTCCTTATAATTGTTCAAGTGAAATATTAAAAAAAAAATATATTTTAGACTTAGACTAATATATAAACATAAAAGAAAGAGCTAATGTTATCAGTTTTAGTTTTAGATAACTTTTAAAGAAAACACGTATGTGTGTGTACGATTATTAAAAATACTAAATTGAAATTATAAAGTTTGCTACAAAAACCAAAAATGAATTTTAAAAAAAAATTAAAGTTGAATTGAAATGAAAAATTCCTTTTTTTTCTTGATTTAAGAATGAAGGTTTGCTAGGCGATATGTTTAAGGGAGATGCCAGGGTGATGAGGCCTTGATGCCATCAATAGGAATTTAAAAAGTGTGACCTGGGGTTTTTCTGCTCCCTGTATTTTTGTTCTATGCTGCGCTACGGTTGACATAGGGAAACCGCGACCCTAGCCGGGACGTACTGAGTGCTTGACACTTAAGCGAGCTTCTCCCTTTTATTTAATATGCCAGGCGTAACAAATGCTATTGACTAACTGGCACTCGTTTTTAATATTACCTTTAACTTTACCAAATTCGTTTGTGTAGTAATTGTTTTTACAAGTTGTAGTTATGGAAGATAACTCTTTACACAGATTTTTGTAAAGAAGCTTAAGCCTTTCGCTGTTTGGATATTTTCTACACTTTTTAAAAATCTTATAATATTTTTAGTTTTAATCTTATTTAGCAAATCTGATGTCTTCCAAGATTTCAGTTTTTTTTTGCCGATGGTATAGACTTTCCACTTGTAGTATTTGAGTTCACGTAGTGGGTCAGCATTTCGATGAAATGGTTAAAGGCCAAAGACGCATTGGGCTCATTAAAAACGATATCCCAATATTCAAAACGGAGACAGCAATTTAAAGTTACAAAATTTGATACCGACCTTAAGAAATTAAGGGACTTGATTGATTTTTTCGCTTTAGTAACGTTTTGAAGACATAGGCTAATAAGGCAATGATCGGATAAATTAAGGTTACAGACAGAACTACAAATTGCCAATGGCCTTAAATTCTTTATCCGTGCAAAAATGTGATAGATGCAGGCATAAGATACTTCTGTTATACATGTTGGTTCATAAATATACTGTTTTAAGCCAAACGAAGCAAGCAAACTCAAATAGTTATCTACAACTACTTAATGTTAAATTATCTGTGGTGTCATTTGACAGAAAATTATTTAACTCCCGCAAGAACACTTCAAATGTCGTTTTCAAATGTAGTCTGTACAAGCAAAAGAAACTGAAATTCATGGTAAACTTACAAATAATTGCATTAGAACTGCTGAAATTGATGCACAAAAATTTACAATTCAAGTCTTTTGAAACATATGCTACTACAACACCAGCTGCATATTGATTATAACAATTGGAATACAATTTATAGCCAGGAATATTAAAGACTGATTTCTCATACTCATATAGCCATGTCTCAGTCAAGAAGATTAAATCTGGTTCTGATATAAATGATTCGATATGCAAAACGAAATTGTCAAAATTTTTCCGCATGCTTCTTATATTCTGGCAAATTAATTAAAAACTATTTGATTCTCTTTTGGGTTAGAGATTAATCTTTGAAAGTCTATTTTCTAACAAGGCAAAAAAGGAACGTCGAATAAATTCTCTCGAGGATCTACATCATTACAAATCAAGACAGAAATACAGCTAAGAAACATTATTCAGATCCTCAAGAGTATTTAGAACAATTGCGTTCTCACCTTTAATTTTAATTATCAAACCCTTTCCATTCCTAACCAAAACATATTTAAAGTCATTATTCCTTTTAAATGCCTGAGCAGCTTTAAAAAGAATCCTACACTGAGCCGTCAAAATATCATTAACGAAAGGATTTTTCCTCGCATCACCACCTAGCAAATTGGCATTTAATTTGTTTGGATTAGCATATTTTTTTCTCATAACCTCTTTCTATTTTATGAGGGACACAAACTTAACACAAAGAGCATTAAGAGATTCATTTTTAGCTGAAGAGTCTCTATTTAGAATTTTTCTAACATAGCAGTCATATGCAATGTTTATATTTAAACCATCAGGAAATATTTTTTAAGCAGCATCAAGAGCGTTATTGTTGTCAACATCAAGAACGCCAACAATTTCAATACTCTTTTCTATGCTCTTTTGCTTTAAAAAAGGCTCACGCTGCTGTTGTTGATTCTGTTGCTGTGTCTTCTGCTGTTTTTGCTGAAATTGCTTTTGCTGCTGTTGTGGCGAACTTTGTTGACCTTCCTTGCCATTCTTTTTTGACAGAGTTCCAGCTGATGCAGAAGAGGTTGAAGCACCAGTAAATCGAATGAGCGGACGAGAGCGAAGTGAATTACGTCTCTTCGCTGTGCAAGCACCATAATTAAAATTTTTTCCGCTTTTTTGGAGATACTCAATTTCACTTACGTTTATTTTCATGCAGCTGTAATGAAAATGTTCTTTGCAAGTGAAACAGGTACTTTGAGATTGTTTCTAATTTATCTTTTTTTTTTGAATTTCTTTAAATTCAAAATTTAAGTTTTTATGTTTAACCTTCAAGCGGTCGCGCGATGTCGATTCGATTTAGATTTAGATTTTACCTAAAGTTAAGTTTATTTTTCGACAAATTAATGTCCTAGACAATGAATAATGTTCCTAATTATAAAAAAATAAAAGATATTAATTAGTTAGTGTTTTATTTCTCTGATATATCTAATAGGCCGTTACAAATGACCGCGCGACTGCTTGAAGGTTAATAACTAAAACACTGAAATTGTTTCTTATTTATCTTTTTTTTTTGAATTTTTTTAAGTTCAAAATTTAAGTTTTTATGTTTAATAACTAAAACACTGTTTGCGCGAGTTATTATGTGTATTATGTGTGTTGACCCCACGATGACACGAACTCAACTCAATTGTAAACGACCCAGGGCATGTATTTTGACTTATAAAACTTTCAATCTGTTTTTTCTGACATATCTTTACAATGAACTTGTTGTTGTTGTTGGAGATGGTGTTCTGAGCGAAACAACGTGTCGAGATTGGTTTCGTTGCTTTAAAGGCCATGATTTCGACATCGACGATCGACCACGTGAAGGAAGGCCAAAAACCTTCAATAATAAGGAATTGGAGACATTGCTCTACGAGGATTCGGGCCAAACGCAAGAAGAGCTTGCTTCAGTATTGGGAGTTACCCGACAAGCCATTTTCTAGCGTTGGGGATGATTTAAAAGCAAGGAACTTGGGTTCCTTATAATTTGAAACCACGAGACGTAGAGACAACGCTAGGCCTTATGTTGCTAAACCAGTGAAAACAAACTTGGAAACTCTCACATGCGAAGTCCTACCCCACCCACCGTATTCCGCAGATATTGCCCCGTCAGACTACTACTTGTTCCGTTCAATGGCACATGGTCTGGCTGATCAGCAGTTCAACTCCTATGAATACCTCAAAAAATGGCTTGATTCGTGGATAGCCTCAAGAGACGAACACATCTACCGTGATGGCATTCGAGCTCTACCAGAAATATAGGGAAAAGTGGTATCTAGCAATAGGCAATACTTTGATTGATTCATCTGTAACTATTTTTTGATAATAAAGTTGCATTTTCTAACAAAAAGCAGCGAGAACTTAGTTGCACACCTAATAACAAAAGTTCCCAAAATACAAAAAGCAATCTCTCAGCACTGATAACAAAAATACGTCAATATCACATATCGACACTTCCAAGGGAACGGGTGTGACAATTTAAGGCATATTTACATTCATATCTTTTCAGACAAGTGTGAGAATGCAATTTCATCTCTTGCAACAAGTAGGTACTAATGCACATTCCGATATTTATTAAAAATATAAAAATTTGACAACGATGTGTAATTAATTCAAAAAATTATTTTAAAGTGTGTAACGGGTGTGACGTTGCAAAAAGCTCATTTTCTAATATTTTGAGTTTGAGTGATAAATTGATTTTATTTTAGAAATTCTTCATATCGTCACCTAACATCAGAATAGCCGTAGCCTCAAATAAATTCAAATTTGAGTTTTTGATTGATTATGGTGCATTTGACTAAATTACATATCCCTAAAAAATTTTTAAATCAAAGTCCAATAATAAAGATTTTACTAACGATATTCAAAAGACAATATTTGAATTCTTTGGATAACTAAATAAGTTTTGACTTTTTCAATCTTTTTTATAAGAATTATGTATTTCAATATATTCATCCTGAAAACAACGTTTTTTGCTACTTCTGTATAAAACTCAAGTGTTTATTAGAATCATCAGTAACTTTAAACATAAACTTTTAAATTATAGATAGATTTAACGGATGTGGCATTATAATAATCTTATAGTAAAATAAAATAAACTTTCAATATGTGATAAAGATTTTTTATCTATTATATACTATTTTTAAAGCTGTAATGCATTGATGATTTGTATGTCTACAAGTTTTTTTCGAAAAGTGTTGATATGTATATACCAAAACTTAACTAGCAAAGTGTGCATGCACACATAGGTGAGGGCAGAAGACGCGATTTTCGCTTATAGATCAAACTTGACTTTCGGCAGCATTTTTAAACAAAACCATGTGACCAATAACCCCGTTGAGCTTTCAAAATTGCTAGTTAATTGAAATACGTAACAGTTATTATTGCAACGCACTTACTCTAAAGCTCAAGTAACTGTGGTAATGCGATCAAAACAGAAGTTGTAAGGCAACAGTAACAAATATTAAAATAAAATACAGCATGAGAAAAAATTTTCAACCAATATAAAATATTGTAAGAATATTATTGGTATACAGGCATTGATGCACAGTGGTGGCGGACTAATTAAGAACGCTCTAGCGTTATTTCTTTTTCTTGTTAAATAAACGAAATTTAAATTTTTTTTTTGTTTTTAACAATTTGTTTATGCAACGAAAACTTCATACTCAATATCATCGTTAGAAATATATCTTAAATCAAAAGTAATTCATCAATTATGAACAAGTATGACGATGCAATTAAGAACGATTACAAAAATTGTTAATTTCTTTAAGAAAACTTAAAATTTTTTTTAGTATTTTGATGTAAATTCTTTATTTGCTATTACAGCTTTGCACTGCTTTGTCATAGAGGCTAATAATTTTTGGAGTTTCTCCGGGGTTACTTTTTTCCAGGCCTCTTCGCCACCCGGCCGTACTCCTCTAGATAAGATATTTTTCCTTTAAAATATCAATTTTTAGCCGGTGCTAAAGATTTTCAATAGGATATAGATCAATGCCATAAAACGTTTGAAGAAAAGTAAATGAACAGGAAATCCGAAAGATTGTATTTAAAGATGATCCCAATCCACTATTAGCACGATAGCAACTTTAGGGTAGGTAATGTGTAATCGTGATGAAATACATACTTTGCTTTGTGGCCGTCGAACATATTGCCGGCCATCAGATCCAACTCTGTAAACTAGGGTTGGGCAAATAAAAATACATCGAAATATCGATGATTGATATTTCTAAACTGCATCGAAATATATCCAGAAAGAAATATCGGATATATCGATACTCGATTTTTTGCTGAAAAATTTTTTTTTAATATTTTTCACCCTATTTGATTTTACAACCATTTAAAGCTAAGATTTATGATTTGCAATGTAAATTGAAACATTGAGAATGTGTCCGAGAGAATAAAACTTGAACTAATTTCAGCCTTTTTAGGCTCAAAATTTTCAGAACATTCAGGAGTATCATTTCTGAAAATTTCATTCATTTTGTTGTTTTCCAGTTGTTGCAGCAAAGATAAACGCCACATTTAAGGCATTTAGAAAATGGAATTTCAGTCTCACAAAGCCTACAACGACCCTTCTCACCAAACACAACCTAAGGTATATTTTGAACATAGCACTTTATACTTGAGGATGTCGATGTAACCTTGTACTTTTAACATTCACCATGGGAAGGAAAGACATTTTTGGAGTACCAGAGCCCGTAGTCGGGATTTAGCTCTCTGCTGTTGTTGTAGGTAGCCCTTTTTTTTAAGATATAAGGCGAAAATAGTAAAACTTCATTAGCGATTTCAAGTTGAAATTTAATAAGAGGCATATGATTTCCTTTGGGCTCAAGCAATACCAAATGCTTCCGAAAAAGAAATATATCGCACACATTTAACTAAAGAGTCATAACTCAAAATTTGTCATTTTCGAGTGAAAATAGCGAAGGAAGATTGGGGCCAGAATATAAAAATAGTATGGACCGATATGAAAGTTCTTCGAGTTGAAATCGACAGCCCCGAATCCTTTTATTATAAAACTTCTTACAAGGACATATGTTTCAAGAAAGCCAATGTGCGTACCATAAATAGAAAGGCTTCAAATTCTTGGAAATAAATCAGGTTCACTTAAGAGCTTCATAATTATTTTTCTCCTTTGTCGTTTTTTTTTTTGTGTTATATTTCTTAGGAATGTTTTGTAAATAATATTTAAGTATTTTCAGTTTATAAAGGGCTTATTTTGAGATGCTGCCTACACCAGAAAAGAAAAAAGGGACATAATGCACCTTGTTAAAAGAAATATAATACTAAAAAACTATTACGAAACACATTATAAACAAATTCTTACTTAACAATATGCTATATGATCTATAATTTAAATTTTTTGACTTTCTTTCATTTTCAAAATCTGTTATTCATTACATACATACATATATAAATTTGTGATCGTGATTTTCTTAAAATAGCAAATAGATTTCATGTTTGTTTGTTTCCTTTGATAAATATTTTAGTTGTTATTTCAACAAATTTTGTTTTATCAATATACTTCCAGAAAATTGATTTTTATTTCAACAAAAGTGTCACAACTAAAAACATGTCACTAAAAAATGTGCAGTTATATCATCAAAATAGTTACAACTAAAATTTTAGAGTTTTCTACCGAATTTCAAAAGTAAACCTTAACGAGTGGTTTCAAACCATATCCTGTTGGTACCTTCTTCTAAATAATTCAAACTTTGCATCTGAAAAATAGTTCAAAACTTCCAAAACAGTTTTCGCGTTTTCTGAAAATTCAAAAATTTTGAGTTGTGACTATAGTTAAATGTGTGCGATATATTCGCAGGCACCACTAAATTATTCTAAGATAACACTCTTTTTAACTATGGCTAGCTTTGTACAGTTCTTATAGCATACCTTAACGATCCACACCTCCAATGATATTATTATAGCAAGCAACAATTGTAGGCCTGCATATTTCTACATATTGTTTTTGTTTTGCGCTCCTACGCTAGCGAAACCCAACTAGTTTATCTATGTTTGAAAATATCAATTGATCTGATTTGTTGTCAAACCACCTTAAACATTCTAAGCAGTGATTGACTTCATATTTTCTGTTGAAAAATCATTTTCCTATCTTTTTCAATTCAGAATCTGAAAGTCTCTCACAGTACCCCGCATTTCCTTTAAAGCTATAAGAAGACTTTCTGGAGTTAACCAGTTGTCGAAATAGCGTTAAAATTTGAGATGGTTCGATATATTTTCAGATATAAAAAGGTTTATGTCCGAAGATATACCCAGCCCATAAGATGAAAAGGCACCTTCACTAACATACTCCAGACTCATTTTCCACTTTCCTTATCTGGCGAAATAGCCCAATCGAACTCCAAAATTTGTTAAATTTCTTCCTTAGATATAGCTTTTCCTGTGACAAAAATTTTTTGTTACCACCATGGCCCAAGGTTGCCCACAAGCAACTTTCGTTAGATAATTATCTTGTTAGACTAGGACTACATGAGTGTTTTTTTCAATTAGATACGGAGCTACCTTTAAACAAAAATATCGAAATTCGATAGTCGCAAAATAAAATCGAATTTTGATATATCAAAATAAAAAACATCGTCGATAGCTATCGAAAAAAATTCGCGAACATTTTTAATTGATATATTTTGCACAAGCCTACTGTAATCTTTAGTTTCGTCACTGAAGAGCACATTTTCTATTGCGAAGCTGTCCAATTCTTGTGAGCCTTCGTAAATTTAATTAGTTTGGCCCAGGAAAACCTCGTTTATCCTTAAAACTAGTTTTGCTGGTATCATGTACACCGGTGGCGTAAATACGTATATTAGGGCGGTTAAAAAAAGTATTTAATCACCCTTATACGTATGTATATATGGTGCCAAGCCGACTAATGCACCATCTACAGTTAGTGGCAAAAGCAAGTATGCAGTTAACATGCAAAAACCTTTCCCTTATTATTTTACCAATGAAAAATCTAAATATGCTGGATTCATAATTTCTTGGAACTCTGAATATCCGCATTTAGAAAAATCAAAACAACTGAAGGTCTATAGGTACCGTTAGACTAAGTTACCTTTTTTGCTGCGCTGCAGCATAATTTACGCTTTTGACAAATTTCAAAGCGTTGCATGTTTCTATTGAGATAAAATGAAATTTAAAGTACATTTTTTTCCAAAAATATTGAAAGGATTTTTACTTTCTTAATTAGAACACAAAAAAAAAGCAAAAAATTTAGATGGTCCCTCGAGTAAGTGAACTTTGCCAGGACATGAAAGATCTGATCTTCAAGCTGTTTAAAGAAGAAAACTCTCAGCGAAAAATTGGAACAATAGTGGATAGGAGCCCTGCAAGTATTCAGAAACTATCTGAGAAGTTCCAAAAAGATGGTACCACTAGCGACAAGGCACGTTCTGGTCGGCCGCGCATATTCACTTCTACAGAAAAAAGATCGATCGTTCGTAAAGTCAAGGAAAACACAAAGAAATTGGCCTGAAAATATCTACTGAAATCCAAAATTTAACTTTAAAATCTTGCCATACTTCAACTATTCGCCGTGTATTACACACGGCAGGATATCGTGGTCGAAATATTCGAAAGAAGCCTTATGTCAGCGAAGTCAATATGAAAAAAAGGTTGGCAAAACAGAATAAAATGCATGGCGAAACACGGGTCTGATGGACGTGAACATGTTTGGAGAAAACCAAATTCAGAGCTTGATCCAAAAAATATGGCAGGAACCGTTAAATATGGAGGTGGCTCGGTTATGATTTGGGGGTGTATGGTGGCCGCCGGAGTCGGAAACTTGGTGATTATCGATGGAATAATGAATAGATTTTAATATTTGAGTATATTAGAAAACAATTTAGAGCAAAGTGCTTACAATTTAGACAGCGGAGTCATATATTTTTCAACAGGACAATGACCCGAAACACACTGCAGTTAATGTTAAGGAGTGATTAGGAAAAGGCAAATTAATAACAAAAGTTTTAATGGAAGAGTGGCAGAATTTTCCTTCCTATGTTACTCAAAATTTGGTAAATTCAATGCCATTACGCTTAAATGATGTGATTAAGTCCAAACGCTCTCCAACAACGTTTTAACTTCCTGAAATATCTAAATTTTTGCCAACTTACGTTTGTAACGTAAATTATCTGTATGGTCAACAAATTATTCATTAAGTGTAGGAGAATATATCTAACCACATGTCATAAAAATTTTATTTGAAAGCTTACAATATAGTGGTGGAATAGAAGCCCCATATGGACACTTTGGTTCATAGAGGTAAAACCAATAATAAAACTCAAAATTATTTGATGATTCTTGATGATAATTATGTGATTCTCTTTCGTAATGCAGTCAAATAAGCTGTTCGCTGTGCTGCTAATGTTGTTTGTGTTTTCTTGGCAAAATGCATAATGCATTTGGACACCGATGCTATTGCTAAATGCCAGTGATTTGGATTTTTCAATTTCCAATATTGAATATGAAAATTCCGGGACAAGAGTTTCTAAGAGAGAGTTTCTGTTGAAATGGGACGGAGTACTACTCCCCCCCTGTCCCATTGGTACTGCTGGTGAGAATATCATCTCAACACAACCAGGACAAACTCGATTTGATGTATCCAAATGCCAAAATAAGCTGTCTAAAAACGTGCATCGTTTGTTTGATGCGATTATCCGTCTCATATTTTCCGATCAAGTGTGTCCGCAGAAACTTTTCAGATGATTACAAGTGCGCTCCGCTTCGAAAATAGTGCGAGCCGAAGTAACGATAAGTTTGCTTCTATTCGTGATTTGTGAATCCGTTGGGAACTCCTTCTTCCAATATTTTACAATTGCCACGAAAACTACTGAACAACAGGCTGTTTTCAGACGGCAGTTCTCATTCAGAGAACCTCAAAATCTGCCAAATATGGCTTAAAATTTTGGTTGTCTGTCGACTCCTAATCGGGTTACGAATGAATGATACAACCGTACTTTAGAAAGCTAAAAAATAAAGAGCCGGAAAACAACTTAAGGAGCGTTGTATTGGACTTGACAGAAGGTTCGAAGATAAAAAATATCATCTTTCATAATTTCTTTGAATCTTTAGGTTTGACAAAAATAGCTTTTGGTAAGGAAACTCACATAAGAACTGTCCCAGAAAAAACTTTTTAGCTATAAATAAATACCCAGTCTCCAGTGCTCAGAATATAAATAATTAACAACTAAGCAACAATTTCTTTTTCTATAAAAATTTCTTACTTTTTTCATAAGACCCTTCATTAAATTTTGCACAGTTGTTTCATCGACAGTACGGTACGTACGTCTTACCACTGTTTCGAAGATCGCTTTTCATTAGAGCTCAATATCTTTTAATTGGGCGAAATTCTGGGCATTTGGGCGGATGTGCTATTTTTGGTACAAAATTGATCTTTTACTTGCATACCATTCCATGGTAGTTTTAGAGTAATGGGAGGTTGCTAAATCAGCCCAGAATATCGCGGTACCCTTATGTGCACGAATAAATGGTAGAAGACGTTTTTCGAGGCACTCGTCTATATAAACATTGGAATTAATTGTGCCTTGCATAAGAAAGAAGCTGATTCTGAGACCATAGGTGCATATGACCTGCCAGTCCATATATTGCTTCGGAAATTTCGAAATTGTTTTTTCTTTGAATTTACTAGACACATGCCCCTTCCTAGGTAGCTGATTAAAATCTGCCTTAACGTTAGTTTCGTAGTCCATAACACAGCAATCGAATTTAGTCAGGTACCTTTCATAGAATTTTCGGGCTCGCATCTTAAACTCTATATGTCCTTAGCTTACTTTTCTCCTTTATTCTTTGTACAGTAGATTTTGATGTACCTGCTCTAGCCGCCACATCTTGCACTGAGGTGTTGGCATTCTGCTTAAAAAGGCCCTTCACCTTCGCCGCTACCTTTGGACTAGAAAATTCCGGTTTTCTACCTGAACCTGTTTTCAGGAAACAGATAGACCCTTTTTATGTTTAGAAATATTCGTAATGACAGTTCTTTATGATGCACCAACTGTTTTTGCAATAGCTGAAAATTTTATTTCTGGATTTTGCAGGTGTGTGGACAAAATCAATTCGCGGACTTTTTGTGGCTTGCTAGACATCTTTGTCGTTAGAAGTGCTATCTTCAAGTGTTATACATCATATTAAACGTCATTTTATATAGAACAAATATTGTGTCTTTTTAGACCTATAAAATTATCAGGAAGAGAATAATACAAAAAATAAAAAAACCTAATTTTTTTCTGGGACAGTCCTTATGTGGGAAAAAGTAAAATATTTGTCCCGCCGAATGTGCTAATTTTCTAAGGAACTCGAATACTCGAATAAATAAACATTTGTTTTTATTGGAATCCCAACTTTAGCTTCACACATCGGCCATTAAAATAAATACACTTTTTTGATAAGTACGATGCACAATACAGCCGAAGTCGATGTCAATGGAGTGAAAAAGAACCTGAGACATTATCTTATTACAATTTATCAAAAGGCTTGTAATTTAAAGACATTATTTTGAGTACTATTCTCAATTTTCTTGTCGCTAATCGATGAAAATCATACAACGGACCAAAATAGTCCCTTAACGTAAGATTTTAAACTTTTTGTTTTTCTCCCTCCCATTTTATATTAGATGCTTGATTTTTTGGTAGTATAATTATTTTATGAGAAACACACATTAGCTGACGATTTAAGTCGACATATTGTACCGTTATAAATAATATAAGAAAAAATTTGACCAAAATGGTCCAAACCTAACAGCAAGGTTAAGTGAACTATTACAGCAATTGGTATGAAATTTAATGTAGGTGGTTAACTTGCTATAAGGTATATCTGAATCAAGAACGGGCGAAATAGCACCAGTGGGGGGTGCCACGCAAGAAAAATACCTTAAATGGCACACAGTGGTGTGCAAAATAATAAGGACAGCGACATGCAAAAGCGAAAGTTAATGCATAAGCAAATAAAAAGAGAGAGCTACCGCCAGATAACGGGGTCTATTCGTTACTTGTCAGATATAAATACAGATTTTATTGCAAATATGTTAAGGGCTTGCTTACACCTTATACAAATTCAATATTCATCCAAAACTGATAGTTTGGTTGTGCGTAGTAATATAGAGGAGAGCGTGTCTTTTCTATTCCAACTGTGATCATAGTTACTCAAAATTATTTGTAAAGGTATATAATAGGCGTTGTTAGCTAAAATCCAATATTTATTTTGTTTACGTACTAGAGATATGGGATAGCTGTTTGCTAGAGCCAGCTTTTATAGAAAAGTTTCGAAATTACTTGGAATATCAAATTTTGCGGTGCGTACAAAAATACCTTTTCACCTCATCCCGACACATTAAAAATGACTTATATGTCGATAACGATGAACAACTAGTCAAAAAAACATTAATACAAGTACAGAATTTGCCCCAAAAAAACGTAAAACAATGATTGCAATTTGCTGCAAAGCCAAAAGAAAAATGGCGGAATATTCCTTGGTCTGACAAACCACAATTTAATTTATTTAACTCAGATCGAGGAATATGTAATGTAAGAAGACGTGTTAACACGGCATTCAACTCAAAGTACACAATTAAGACGGTCAAACACGGTGGAGGTAATATCATGGCATGATGTTCTTTTTCATATTATAGTGTTGGTCCACTACATCGCTTATAAGGCATTACGAAAGCACCAGATTACACGGCACATTGCACAAAGAAGTGGTTCAGGGGAAAAAAATTTTCTGTTCTAGAGTGGTCAGCACGTTCCCAGAAAATTTGTGGAATTTCGTAAAGACTTCAATCAGAATGTAATGAGCTTTGCGAACTTGTCGACGCTTCATGGAAGTCAATACCAGTTTCTATCTGTCAGAAGTTATTTTTTTTTTTATAGTTGTGTATTACCCAATTTGCTTTCACATGGAAACCCACCAAGGATGTTTACACTAACTATATACCATTGATAACAGGTTACTTTTCTTATGTATTTTTTCCCACTGAATTCGAAAATGAAAACTAAAATTTTTTAATGGTACAGTTTTTGGAATATTGTGGTTTTTTCATTTTTTCGACCTCTTTTCACTTTAAAATTCATATCTCGAGCTAGAAATGTCCAACTTGATTACTCTTGGTACCAAATTAAAAGTATTAAAATGACCAATAAGCGTAAATGATTGGATCTTTCATTGATTTAGTGGTTAAAAAATATCGATGAAAACAAGCCAATTTTAGAAAATTATACAGACTATCTGTATGCGGATGCCGATTTTTTTTTTTTTTTTGAGTTTCTCAACCACTTTCAGCTGCTTCAAACATTTTCCATATTTTTTTGGATTCAACCTCTCTCTACATTTTCCATATTTTTTAGATTGTCTTAACCTTATTCAACCTTCTGCAATAGTTTTCATATTTTTAAGCAATTTTCAACTTTAACGCCTTTGAACTTGATTCAACTTTTACCTAGTTTTTCACCTCATTCAAATTCCAACATTTCAAACTTCTCTGAACTTTATTCAACTTTATCCGAGATATTCAAACTCATTCAACTTTGTTAAATTTTTCCATATTTAATCGACTGTTTCAACATTTTTCAACTATTATTTCGACTTTTTCAGTATTTTTGAAACTTTTTAAAATTCTTTTATCAACCTTTTCAACAGTTTTGATCTAATTTCGACTTATTCTATTTCTCAATCTCTTGCCGCTTTTTTAGATACTTTCCATATTTTTTCGACTAATTCAACCTCATTCAACTTTTCTTTGGCACTGTCTATATTTTTTTAACTTTCACAACACTAAAACGAAAAACCGAACTTTTGTCGGTCTCCTAGTACTTTACTATTATTGTAGGTAATTAAATTATCTTTCTTATGGCACCAATATTTTGACATTCACGGGTTACCAACTTATAATGATTTTTACAAAAGCTATACCCGCAACTTCCAATGGCTATATCTCCGAAAACAAATCTGAGCGACACTTTTTGATTACATATTTATCATAAGAATTAAGAAACACATAAGAAAAGTTTGGCTTAATAATAATTTGCAATTGGGAGCTAAAGTAAACTTAAGCACTTTTGACCATCGAAAGTTGCAGATATATCATTTGTTAAAATCATTGCAAGTTGATATCCTCTGAATGGATACCAAAAATTCGAATCTGAGCTCAGTATTGCTCCTATACGTCAAGTTTTCCAGATATCCTAACCTATAAGTGCAAATAACACGGTTTTTGGCTATATTTGAAATTATTTTACATCGCGAATAAATTTGTTTCCCCCAAATTGGTTGTTACGACAACAACAGCGGCTTAGGCAACAACAATACCAACGAAAATAAAAAAAAGGTAAATTTAAAAAAATATCGTAATATCTCGAAATCTATACAACAAATTTCTAATATTTATATGACGATTTTATGCTTTAGTAAACTACCCTTCATATGATCCCCATATTTTGGAAGTCTATTCAGGGGTTCCTAACTTATACCACTTTTTGTAAAATCTATATTTTCAACTTTCGATGGGTATATAGCTCAATTTTTTGCTTTCCATTTTCTATCAGACAGCATAAAAAATAATTCAGCGGATCAGTCTATAATACATCCAACGTCCGGTTTGCTAGCCAAAGTAATTTTACATAAAAACAAGGGTAAGTGGGCGGCCTTCGGCTAGGGTTGCCATACGTACTAATTTTTACTAATTTTTTTAAAAAATACTGATTAATTAAAATTTTTAAATCAGTACGCAAATCTACTGATTTTTACCAATTTGTACTGGATTGCACTGATTTTTGGTTTTTATTTGATTTAATAAATATTTTTAACTTTAATACTAAAATTCAATAAATTTTCTGAGCTTCATTTAGCTCATGGTTCACAAATTCAGTTTATATTATTTTAGTTTTTATTTTCTGTTTATGCCCTGTAACAGATTTTGACAACTATGAACCCACATTTCGTTGCCCAATAACAAATTATTCTAACCTCTATTATAGAATTTTGATTTTGTTCAAATTAGAGGTATGCGTAAGCGCACTTGAAACGGCCATCAAGTCACTTGCCACATTGCAAAGTCTATTAAGCTTTTGTGTACGCAAATCAGAAATCCAATCAAAAATAACAAAAGACAATCAAGCGAGGTGAGCGCTGCATCCGCAAATCAGAAATCAAATCAAAAGACAAAGCAAGCGAGGTGAGCGCTGCAATTGCAAATGAAATTTTCTACAAATTCAAGCGATCGTATAAGGTCGTACGTTTTCATGATTTCTTTCACTCTTATTTTGTCCGTTGAAAAGCAAACATGTGTACCATTTCCATTGGAAAACGTGAACTAATTAAAACCCTGGGTGTTAAATTTTTTGAGGTTGTTAATGTTTTCAAATAAAATTTTAAGATCGAAATTGTGTGCCTACTATATTGCCTTACTACTGTTTTTTAAAGAAAATACATTTTCTCAATTTGTCTCTCTTTTTGCGAAATTTATACTTGTAATAGCACAGGTTCATGAATATTTTTGCATAAGTACGTTAGAGCGGTTCAGAAAAAAAGATTTTGATTTTTTTACCATGTGTCAGCGGATTACAATAGCCTTATATGTCTAGACAAAGCTATTTCAAAGGATTTTCATTAATATTGAAAACTGAATTGACGCCCCTTGTTTTAAGATCTATTAATATAGAAAATTGCAGTTTTTATTCTGAACCGCTCTAATATACATACAAACAATGCATAATTGTTTTAATTAGTGAAAGTGTGGCTCTGCGAAGTGAAACTTCAAAATTGATTTAATTGTTTTTTTTTTACATTAGAACGTTTTAAAGTTTTAAATATAAGTTTTGTTTATCAAAAAAATCTGCATTTTTTTTCTGTTTGAACACATTTTTAAACAAAAGATAAGACGGTGATCGATACAAGAGAAAAACAGCAACTGAATAAGGGATGATGATAATACGTACTGGGGTTGCAACGGAGGTCATCTACGCGGAGTTTCAGAAATTGATCGCCGCTGATGCGGAGTTTTAACGGAAACGGAGGCGGAGAATGAAAAATAATTTGAAAATATTTTAAATTAAAGATTTTAGTACAATTTTAGCTTTAAATAAACATTTCTTAAGAAACTAACTAAATAAAAAATAGCTAAGCTAACGAAGTTTCTAGCTATGGTCGAGCTAATCTTATTTTATACACCTACTTAGCCAAAACAAGCAACCTCTCTTTCTTCTTAGGCCTTACTAATAAAAAATAAACATTTCATTAGGTTTTTCTTACTGCTGAGAAACAAAACAAGTTTTTCTTGGTTAGTACTTAGTAGTTGAAACTAATAAGTGGCAAATTATATTTAATAAATAATAGTTTTGCTCCTCCTAATCGATTCCTTTGTGTATAGCAAAAATCAAACTTACATACGAATTCACAAGTATATAACCAGTCTACTTTAATTTTCCACATGCAAAAAATATTCGTAATGGTGCTACTAGGATTTTAAGATTTGAAACAACTAGAAAGTCAAACAGCTTCTGCACTGACTTTCCCACTTTGTAAGCTCTTTAGTGGATTTTATAACTTTGGATATACCACCGTTTTTACGCATTGAAAGGTGCGGAGACGGAGGTACGATTTCAAGCGGAAGTTCCGCACTTGCGGATGCGGAGGTCCGTTGCAACCATAATACGTACACGCACACGTATAATTAAAATAGCAAAGGTTACGCATTGTCATTATTATAGAATCCCCCAAATTTTTAAAAAGTAGCAGTACATTTTTGTGTAGAAATGTTGAAAAATTTTCTGTTCACAGAGTAGTCAATGTAAAAAATAGTGTTTACGTTTTGGGGATGTTCATGTTTTCGAGAGTTCACGTTGCACTTTGTTGTTTTTTTGTTGTTGTACATGTTTCGTTACAGATGAACAACGTGCACAGGGGAACGAAGCTTGTTTAATTTTAAAAATCAAAAAGGAAATGGCATTTTTGGTTTTTTGGATAAAAAGCTGTAACTGTTTGCTACAAATGTAATAACTTTCAAGAAGTTGATTTATACAAAAAAAAAAAGAGCAGATGCCTTACTATCATCTATAATAACATATCTCGAAAAACATTTTCAATATGCAAACAAGTTCAAAAATTTAAATACCTTTAATTTAAACACAATAATTAATTTTACGACTTTGGCGATATTTCTGCAACTTTTTCAATCAAAAACATTGATATGTTTGATGGCTTAATTGATGAATATACTGTGTTATATAACTTTATTAAATTGATTGATTGAGAAAATTTATTAGTATTTTAAAAACTTTGAATAACATTTTTATATGCATAACTTAAAAATATGATTATTTTTTGTTTCTTAAATACAGCTTAATATTACAGTTTATTATTTACGTTTGAATTTCAATTCATTGATTTCTTTTTCTTTTGATGAATTCTAACCAATTTCTTTTAAAAATTCTTAAATTCGATTCATTTTTTATATCATTTGTAAGGCTGTTAAATAATTGAAATCCTTTCTGGGAAAGGGTCCTCTAGGCTGCTGCTGAGATCTGGTATTCGATTCTAAAATCACTCGCATTTCGAAAACTATATGGCTACTCTCTACTCTTCTGACGGAATTTGTGAGATAACTTGGTGCTGTCTTGTGTCTTTTCTTGAAAACCGTTAATAGTGTGTTGAGCTTGTCTTTTTGTAATATTAAGCCATCTAAGTGTTTCTAACATCCATCTGATTGAGGTGTACCTATTGCAATTTAAAATTGTTCTCATAGCTTTATTTTGGAGTTTCTGGAGGTTTTTCTATCTGTGCGAGGTTGCATGATGTAAATAATACTGAAGGACAGAATTCAAAGTGTGATTGTATTATGGCGTTATATACCTTCACGGCTGTTACATAATTTATTTTTTGCAAATCCGCTTGAAAAAACCTCTTTTTTTCCATATTTTTTGCAAATATAATCGATATGGTGCTCCAGTGTTACTTTTTTATCAATTTGTATTCCTAAGTATTTCATACATGAGATGTTTTTTATTTGTTCTCCATTGATCTCTAAGGTTAAATCATGATTAATATTGCTACCCATTATTTTTGTTTTTTTGTCGTTTAATTTTAGTTTGTTCATTTTAAGCCAATCAGTTATTCTATCTATATCATTTTTTAGTTTATTTTTACATTCTTCTGTATCGTTTCCTTCGGCATATATAAGGGGGTGTCGTCAGCATAGAGTTATTTGCTATCTTGAACTACATTTGGCATATCATTTATGTAAATAATGAATAAAAGTGCGCCTAAAATAGATCACTGAGGCACTCCCATATTTATTTTTATGGAAGACGATATACTGTTGTTAATTTTAGTTCTTTGCTCTCTGTTACATAGAAATGTTTGAAACTATTTTAACTCTTTACCCCGAATTCCATATATCTTCATTTTTTTAAGTAAAACTTCTTGATCGATCGTCTCAAAAGCCCTTTTGAAGTCTAGACAAATTGCTATTTTTTTCCGCGTTCCTCCGTCCTTCAATTCACTAATTATATAGCTTACTGCTGATTCACATTAGTAATTTTTCTATAGCCTTACTGGTGTTCAGATAAAATGTTGGAGCTCTCCATATATGCTATTAACTGTTGTTTAACCACTGATTCTAAAATTTTTTCCAGCGTTCTTAGTCAATTTATTGGTCGGAATTTTCGCATTTATAAGTGTTTGGAACTTTTTCAACTGGTGTTACCATAGAGCCTTTCCATATGGTTGGAAACTCGCTCGTAGATAACGATCTATTAACATCTTTTAATTTCTCTTACTAGCTTCCATTGATCAATTATAATTTTTGGACTAATTTTTTCGAAGTCAACCTTGTTTTTCAGCTTAAAACATATGTTCTTTAATTCACGCAACGGTATTTCACGAAATTTGAAACTGTTTTCGGTATGTCTGTCGTAGTTTACGTAATCTGTGTTACCCATCGTTTCTCTGATTTTCTTTACGCTATTCACGAAATACTCATTGAAATTTTCGGCGATTATTTTTTCATCTTTGTTCTCTTTGATTTTGGAAATTACTGTTTGTATGTTGTGTAAGAACTAAGTTTTTTATTTCCTGCCACATCTGTTTCTGTCCTACTCCCTGACTAATTTTATTATTTATGTACTGGTTTATCCCGTTATTAATCTTAGTGTTGTAAAGGTTCCTTGCTGTGTTGTACTCTTCCCAGCTTTGATCGTTATTTACAAGTCTTGCAATCTGATGTTTTTCGATCTTATTAATTTTCAATGATCTAAGCTCTTTATTAAACCATTTGTTTGTTTTGTTATTTTCTGTAGCTTTCTTTTTTATTATAAATTTTATGACTGTAGTTTTTAATAAATCTTCTATATTTTTGGCATTTTCATGTAAATCACAGTTTCTGTTATAGTTAGTATTACACGCTCTTAGCTATCTTGTTAATTGCTCATTTCCATATTTAAAAATTTCGACATGTCTTTCACTGGTTTTAAATTTTTTCGAGCTTATTCCTATTTCTATGCATTCATGATCGGATATCTTTTCTTGCGAATTTATCTCACACGATAGCTGGTGCATGTTTGTTATAACGTAGTCAATAATTGTTTTTGATATTTTTGTTATTCGTGTATAATCATTAACTTTTTGGACCAGACCATTATCATCTAAAATTCGTTTTATCTCCTGCTCATATCAATGTCAATGTTGATGTCGCCTACTATTTTGATGTTGTTTGCATTTTCAGTATATTTTTCGACGTGTTCTCTGAAAAAATCCCAAAATTCTCTCTCAGAGCTACTTGGCGATCTGTATATTGCCATCAAAGATAATTCCTGATCTCTAAGTTTGCATATGCATGTCACTAGCCAAATTTTTGTTTAGTTCGTTCTCCTATCTATACTTTTTACCGTCCAACCATTTCTAATATATATTGTTGCACCATCGGTTCTAGTTGAGGTTGACAGACACGATATCTTTTTAAAGCCTTTAATCCTTACTTCATTTTCATTCACACTCTCTGTAAGGTGTGTTTCTGATAGTGCTATAAATTCATATTTTTTGTTAACGGCTCGAGTTTCTACTTCAACAAAATTATTTATTAGGCCTTGTATATTAGTGTAAATACCTAGGATTGAGTTTGAGTGCTAGCAACCTATTCTATATACTGGACAAAGTTTACTACCAATGTTACATGGTTTTCAACTAATCCCAGGTTTAATTTTTCATTTACTCGCATGCAATTAATACAATTTGTTGTTTGTTCTTTCGTGCACTCTCTTGTGTTATGTTTTCCCATACATTTTGTACATATTTCTTCTTTTGTGCAGTGACCTGCTATGGGATTAAAGCCTTTACATTTGAAGCAGTATGATATTTCTAAGCCATTAAAACTTTACATTGTTCCCAACCTATATTGAGTATTCCGGCTTGAATTACTTTTTGGAATGTGTTTCTAATACAGCACTATAAAATGTTGTATCGTTTTTTTTTAACTTTGTAGTACTTTAGTTTGATTTCACTATAAGCAATTAGAGTATTTTGTAATTTTAACTTTTCTGCAAATGTTTCTTCATTTTTTTTAAATTTCATCTATAGCATTTTTGGATTTATTTTCTTCGCGACTTTAAATTCATATTTTTTACTTAGATTTTTTTCTATTGCTGTTTTTATTTTATTATTCTCCTCCGAGTTTTCACTTTCAATTATTGCAACGCCACTGTGAGTAATTTTAATACTTGATATCGTAAGATTTTTGGGATCAACATTTTCATATAAGGACTGTCACAGAAAAAACTTGCGCTTTTTTATTTTGTATTATACTCTACCTGATAACGAATATTATGATCACCGAAAAAGGGGCGTGTCTAGTAAATTCGAAGAAAAAAAAATTTCGAATTTTCCGAAGCAATATATGGACTGGCAGGTCATATGCACCTATGGCAGCTTCTTTTTTATGCAAGGCACAATTAATTCCAAAGTTTATATAGACGAGTGCCTCGAAAAACGTCTTCTACCATTTATTCGTGCACATGAGGGTACCGCGATATTCTGGCCTGATTTAATTCAAAGAAAAAACAATTTCGAAATTTCCGAAGCAATATATGGACTGGCAGGTCATATGCACCTATGGTCTCAGAAGCAGCTTCTTTCTTATGCAAGGCATAATTAATTCCAAAGTTTATATAGACGAGTACCTCGAAAAACGTCTTCTACCATTTATTCGTGTACATGAGGGTACCGCGATATTCTGGGCTGATTTAGCAAACTCTCATTACTCTAAAGCTACCATGGAATGGTATGCAAGTAAAAAGATCAATTTCGTACCAAAAATAGCAAATCCGCCCAACTGAAAGATATTGGGCTCTAATGAAATAAGATTTTCGAAGGAGTGGTAAGACTGCAAAAAATCCACAAGACTTCAGACTTAAGTGGATGTCGATGAAACGACTGGACAAAATTTAATGAAGGGCCTTACGAAAAAAGTAAGGCCCTTGACGTTTTTTATCGAAAAACATCGTCAAATCGCGGCGCCATTGAAATCGTAATTCTAATGCTACTATCAAAATCAAATGTTTAAGAATCTACATTTCGAAATCAAACGATGTATCAATTTTTTTTATTTAACATTTTCGATTTATTTTGACGTGTTTTATCGAAAAACATCGTCAAATCGTGTCGCTACGGATATCGTAATCGTGCCCCAGATTTGAGCAACACTTTTTAATTGCACATTTATTCTTAAAATTGTAAATCAAATTAAAAAAGGGCAAAAGTTTCTTTAGCTGATATTCTCCAATTTTATTTTTTTAAGGGTTAAATAATGGGGCTTAAAATAAATATAAAATATGAAAAAAAGTGTCGCTCGGATCTAGTTTCCGAGACATAGCCATCGAAAGTTCCGGATATGGTTTTTGTAAAAACAATTTTAAGTTGGAACCGCCTTTATGGATATCAAAAATATGGGTGTCATAAGATAGATAATTTAATGGCCATGCAGGGATTCCCAAGTTATGATCATTTTTACAAAAGCTATATCCGGAACTTCCGATGGCTATGTCTCCGAAACTAGATCCAACAGACACTTTTTTTTCATAATTTTTATTTATTTTTAACCCCCTTTTACCCCTTAAAAAAAAAAAATTTAGAGAATGTCAGCTAAAGTAAACCTGTTCCGTAATTTTACATAATTGTGGTAAGTGGGCGGTCACGATTTTTAATAAAAATTTTTAAGTTTTACAATGATAATCGCCCCATATTAATAGTTGTTGGAATTTTATTGCTTTTGTCCATAAAAACATACTTTTCATAAGTATTCATTGAATAATATTTTTTGTTTTCCGGTAAAAAAGGGAGTAAATAATAAACAAAATAGAACAAACTATACACCATTTTAAAAGTAACAAGCTAATTTCTCTTAATATGTTAAAAAAATTATATGTCAGTAATATTTTTTTTGGAAAAAAAAGGCTTTAAAAAAATAATTGGTTAATATTTCAGAAAAATCGTCATATCTCCAATGTTATAAGTTAAATTTAAAAACTTAAGTTGATCCTTGTAGTACACCTATATTGACATCTTTTTCTCTGGAGAATTTGTCCAAAACTTTTTGTTGTTGTTGTTGTTGTTGTTGTTGTTGTTGGATTTTTATTGTTTTTGCCCACAAATACATACTTTCTATAAGAATTCATTGAATGATATTTTTTGTTTTCCGGTAAAAAAGGGGGTAAATAATAAAAAATTTACAACGACCTATATACCATTTTAAAGGGAACGATCCAGGCTCTCTTAATATGCTAAAAAACTCATAGGTCATTGAGACATTTTTAGGGAAAAAAAGGTTTTTTTAAAAAAAGTTAGTCCAAATTACAGAAAAGTCATATCTCCAAAATTATAGGTTAGATTTCAAAACTTTACTCACCATTATTAAAGGCCATTAAATTACCTTTCTTATGACACCATATCATTCTTTTTGATACCCATGCAGGGGTTCCCAACTTATGATCATTTTTACAAAAGCTATATCCGAAACTTCCGATGGCTATATCTTTGAAACTAGATCCGAGCGGCCCGTTTTTTTTCATAATTTTTATTTATTTTTGACCCCTTTTTACCCCTAAAAAAAATTGGAGTAAACCTGTTCCCAAAGTTTTCAATGAAAATTTTAGAGCTTAAGTTAAAAATGTCTTTTTTGCCGTTCATCTTTTTAAGAATTTCTTTTGGATCACTATAGTTCAATAATTCAAATTGTAATCTGCTTTCATTTTCACTACAGAGTGAACATTGAAGAATGTCAGTTAAAGTAAACTTAAGCCAAAAAAATACTGGCGATTGGGAGCTAAAATGTATCTGTTCAATGTTTGGTTTAATAAAATTTGGCGAATTGGAGCTAAAACTTGAGCCAAATCGCAATACTTATCTCTGAAACTAAACAACGAATTTGTAATATTTCTGTTGATTTCAGGCGGTATTGGATTACCTTTCATACCTTACCCATACGCTATAGTAAACTTAAGCCTAAACCTGTTCCGCATCAGCTGCATAAATTGGACACAAAATAAATCTGTAAATCAACCACTTAAAGTTCATACAATCAGTTGTCAAAACATGTATAAACATTCAACAATACAAAACTTTAATTTGAAAACAGTGAAGTTACTTTCGTATTTATCTTTTCCCATATACAGCTCATATCCAGGAGACACCACCTCACTTTTAAAATAAAACACCATTTTTATTAAAATTTTTAACCAACTTGGTGGATACTAAGCCAAAGTAAATTATCGATATATTCTGAACGACAGGGCTCCCAGTTCATAACTTTAAAAATTCCTCAAACAAACTTAAATGATGACCTTAACGTAAAAGCCTCAATTAAAATGATGACGAGATGACGGAACGAGAGCGAGATGAGTATCGTTAAAAAGTCAAAATTACTCATCGTCATGTAATTAAACACAATAGCAACATGACAATATTCAAATTTTTCTATGAATTTAAATTTGCTAGAAAAATTTTTTATAGGTCTGTATCATCCGAAAAAATAAGTAAATATTTAGAGAGTTTTATCACAAATAGTGTCAACCGGAAAAAACCAGGTGGTTGAGAAAAAAAAACTGAGAGTAAATAAAAAGTTTCATTTTTCACCCAGACAAATTTCTTGTGGGTAAAACATGACTACTGTCAAAATAGCAGGTAACGAGACAAGAGACTCACTTTTGACAAGCGAGGGAATAAAAATTGCCTATCTGAACTGTATTTGCCCATTACTTGCCTCATAAAATATTTTTCAGCACTTAATTTTTTCACTTGTTGAATGGTTGTGTTAAGAAGGAGCAACATAGCAAAAAATTAGAAAAAACATTTTTTGGTATATGCTCATTTATTCAATTAAATAGATGAGCGATTTTTGATTGTAAGGGAATCATAAAAATTAATGTCTCCTAAATGATCAACCAGATAACTATTTTTGATATATTGTTTTTCGATGCGTACAATTTTAAAATAATGAACAAGATCTAGAAATTTTAATTAATTATTAGTAATTATTCCAAAAATGCAACACGTTAAATAACCTTTCAAATGACATCTTAATTTTGAAAATCGATCTGGGGATTTTCAACGTATAACGAAATTTTAATAATTTTGGTAATTATTCCAAAAAATGCAACACGTTAAATAACCTTTCGTATGACATCTTAATTTTGAAAATCGATCTGGGGACTTCCAACGTATAACGATTTTTTGAAAAGCTTTATCGCCGACTTCAAAAAATTCTGATTCCATATTCTTCTAAAGCTTCTAAAGTAAACTTATGCTCAGGTATAGAAATCAGGCACAAAACTTTAAGGTCGGTCATGAGATACATCCTATTTATCATTAATATTCTCAAAAAGGTTTCACTTAGCATGCATTCAGAAAGTATTAACCAAACGGTCATGCAGCTACGACACAGTTTCTAACTCCTGAACCCTGCCATTATTTGTTTACTAAAATAAAGCCCCAATTACAATGATGACGAGCCAACGGGACGAGAGCGAGACGAGTATCGTTGAAAATGTCAAAATTACTCCTCGTCATGTAGTAAAGCACAATGGCGACGTGACGAAATTCAAATTTTTATATGAATTACATTTTGCTAGACAAAATTTTTTAGAAAATTAAATTTATTCTTTGCGCTAAATAAATTAAATTTAATTTAAATGCAAACACGAAAAACGGATTTCATTAGAATTTAAATAAACAAAACTTGAAACAGCCATATATGTCAAAACTCTCGTCGCGTGGAACATTCAACAAATTTGATTTTTCACGTCGCGTCATTTGTCGTCAAGCGTTTCATTGTGCGAAGATACATTAGCCAGCATGTGTTTGATATATTTTTGACAGCTCGGCACGCTCTCGTCCCGTCGCCTCGTTCTCATTGTGATTGGCGCTTAAGCGGAACTTTTTTTTACAGTTTTAATTTTTACACATTTTTGTGTATCATACGAAAATAGTATTGATTTGACCAGTAAGATAAATTTCAGCTGTTACTCTCTCGAAAATTTCGATTTGACACTTTTCAATTTTAACCACAAAAACCGCATGTTACAGACCTAATGCAAACATGAAAACAGATTTAATTAGAATTTGAATAAAGAAAACGTCAAACAGCCATATATGTTAAAACTCCCGTCGCGTCGAAAATTTAACAATTCTGATTTTTCACGTTGCGTCATTCCGTCGTCAAGCGTTTAAATGTGCGAAGATGATAATATGGATAAACTGAGTAAAATCTTACTAGAACTATTTGCTCAGAAATTTAGCTTTTGCTCTGAAAAAGATGAGTGAATGAATTTCGTATGGATACAAATTTCAAAAAGTCGTTTGGAGTATTTACTATGTTATACGATAGCTTTTACTCAGCTTCGTATTAATAAAAACGAGGACTATGTCTCCGAAATTAGATCCAAGCGACACTTTTTTCCATATTTATTATTTATTTTAAAGCATCTCTTACCCCTTAAAGAACAATAAAATTGGAGAATGTCAGCTTAAGTAAACTTAATAGTGCTCAGCTTAAGTAAGCTAATAGTGATAGAAATGGATTTTCTTATCATACCATTAACCCATTAGACAGCATGTGATTGATATAAGTTTGACAGCTCGTCTCGCTCTCGCCCCATCGCCTCGTTCTCATTGTGTTTGGCGCTAAAGGAATTTGTTACCATTTTCCCAAAAAAAAAATTATAATTATAGATTAACAAATAAAAATTTGATGTAAATATTTATCTAATGCGTGTGCTGAACATAGAGAATTTTCTCTTTGTTTTCCATAAAGAATAGTTGTTTTATGCTTTTGTTTAATATCAAGGAAGGTTATTTTACACTTTTTTAACATTATGAATAAATATTTGGATTTTGTTTAGTATAGAGATTATATGTATTTGTTAGACATAGAGACAGTGTTTAAGCTTAACATATACTTATTTTAAATAAGATTATATGTTTAAAATACCCGTATTTCTTAACTCCACCCTCCAATTCTATTGCTATAACCAATCACAAGAATTGGTATTCAAATTTTTAAATTTGTTTTCACTAATTCTCAGTCTTGAAAAATCAAGGTCATTGGCATGAGGGGGAAACATAATTCTTTCATTTGGTTGTGGATTTAGCTGTTGCTATTTGAAAAAAAATACATCGCAAGCGTGTGCTTGTTTTTGTTGTTTTTGTTGTGCGATCGGTGTTGCCTATGCAAATCAAAAGCTGTCAACGTTTGAGCTGCGATTGAAATTAGATGCTCTCTGCAAGCAAATGCAATTTGAAAAGTTATTTTTGTGGGGAATGGATTTTGTTTCACATGGAAAATATTTTCCCACAAAAATGTACTTGATAATACTTTCCCATAAAATTATAACTTAGCTTTTGCTAAATTAATTATGGTTTTTGCTTTTTTTATGGAAATTTTCTGTTTAATTTTTAATTCATTCGAATAGTCTTCTGAATTGTAAGTCATCGCATTGATATTTCTTCCGTCACTTGGAAGGGTTGGTAATGTACCAAAAACTAACTCATATGGTGAATATTGTGTATCTGTGTGTGTGGAGTTGTATTGCATGCAAAAGTGTAATATGGAATCCATATTTGCCACTCATAATCATCTTCAAAAGAAAGTAGTACTCGTTCAGTACTCTGTGGTTTCTTTCGAGTAATTCTATTGTCTCGTGGTGATAAGGGGTTGAAAAAATGTTTTCTATTTTATACTGTATTGCTCCTTAAGCAAGATTTTATGCATCCGTAGGCAAAATGAAAGGTTTTGCAAAGTCTGGATATTATAGAACTGGTGGTTCTGTCAATTTTTGTTTTAGTGTTGGGTCATTCCATCTATAATGGGCATATCATTACCCTCATGTTTTTTAAATAGGCTGAAACTTTTTTAAGTGATTGGTCTATCATGTAGAAGATATAAAAAATGCGATAAAATTTTTTGACCAATATTATTGTTTAAAAAAAAAGTTTTTAAATGTGTTCAAAAAAGCTCGTAAGTAAAGCAACAACATTCATGGATGAATATAAACAAACCAAAGCAATTCAAATTAGCTTTTATATTATTTTTAAGTAATGTACTAGTAGATGACAAAAAACTGCAAATCTGAATAAATAAATGCCTAAACGTTTTCGATGTGCTAAAATATAAAAAATTGACTTTTTCAAAAAACATCAATTCCTCAAATACTACATCACCGTTTTCAGCTTTTATAGACTCAAAATTTTTAGAACATACAGGAATACCATCTCTGAAAATTTTATCCATGTTTTTTCACCTTTTTTGATTTTACAAGCATTTAAAGTTAAGATTTATGATTTGCAATGTAAATTGAAACATTGAGAATGAGAGCGAGGGAATAAAATTTGAAATGATTTCAGCGTTTTTCTGCTCAAAATTTTCAGAACATACAGGAGTACCATCTCTCAAAAATTTATTCATTTTTTCACGCTATTTAATTTTATAAGCATTTAAAGTTAAGATTTATGATTTGTAATGTGAATAGAAACATTGAGAATGAAAGCGAGAAATTTGAATATTCCGTTACATTTCTTCCATAAATATTCCAATGTATATACATACTTAAAATGCTTGTAATATGAAATAGGGAAAAAAACTCAATGAAATTTTCAGATATGACACTCCTGAATGTTCTGAAAGTTTTGAGCCTAAAAAGGCTGAAATCATTACATTGCAAATCATAAATCTTAGCTTTAACTTGTAAAATCAAATAAGGCGAAAAAAACATGCATAAAATGGTACTCGTGTATGTTTTGAAAATTTTGAGCTTAAAAAGGCCGATGTCGGTGATGGAATATTTGGGAAATTCATGTTTTCTTGAAAAGTAAATTTTTTTATCTTTAGCACATAGAAAACGTTAGGGCATTCATTTATTCAGATTTGCAGTTTTTTTTGTCATCTACTAGTACATAACTACCTAAAAAAAAAATTAATTTGAATTGTGCTGGTTTGCTTATATTCATCAATGAATGTTTTACTTACGAGCTTTTTTGAACACAATTAAAAACTTTTTTTTTAAACAATATTGGTCAAAAAAATTTTATCAAATTTTCGGGTTTCTTTAGTAAATTATTGAGACATTGTGCTCTTGGTGCAAAACCTTTTATGAATCGTCGGTAGTAGTAGAAAGTTTAAACTTTTTTAAACTACACTATTTTGTACCGCACCATTGCGTGCTGCGGCTTCAGAGCCTCACAACCAAGCTGCGTGTAGTCGTTGATGCATCAGCAAGAGCTTGTTCAAATTATTCACTCAATGATATACTCATGGTTGGACCAACCGTTCAACAACACTTCTCACATTTCGTCTCCACAAATTTGCTCTTACCGCCGACATTTCAAAAATGTATAAGCAATTTAAATTTCAGTGTTTCAATATATAAGTTCGCTTCAAATTTTTAGGAGTACTACATAAAATTTGGAAACTAATTCATTGCCAATGCAGCTGCCGAAAGTTCCCAGTTTTGAAAAAAATTTCTTGTGACACATCCATTGATAGAATTGAAAAAACCTGGCTTGGGCATAAGCTAAATTAATAGTTTTACTATTATACCTGAATTTCGTCATTAAATCGCTGTTTCTTAACTTAACCATCACATAAACAACATTTTAGTCATTTTTCAAAATAGTTGAGTTAACTATTGGTTTTGGGGTTATGAGTACTTCTCAATAACGTTTCACAATTGGGCAAGAGTAGTGCGTTTGAAGCCAACAATTACATGGGACTGCAATTCCTCCAGGAAAAAGTAAATTGTACATACAAGATTGCTTTGTATTGTATTAAATATCTTGTATGCCATTCTAATCTCTCATGTCCTACAGTTTCATGAATAACTGTCCTATCTTTACTGTAGCAAAAAAAAAATTTTTAAAAAAATAAAAAGATTCGCAATTATATATTTCTCTTACTATATTTTCCATACAGTCAAATATTTCTACTTTACGATATCAAAATATCTCGATTATAAAATCGCTTTAAAAAATTATTTCAATTTTTTATTTTTATTCTCGGTTTACCTCAAGGATAAAAAGCCAAATGAAATATTGTAACGCATTAAATTGGCCTTAAACATATTCTGAACACTTACTGTAATCATTATTTTGAATATGAAGTCATTCATTTAAAAATTTACAGAAGTATTATGCATTTACCGAAATAAAAAAATTTTTAAATTCAAAAAGGGTTAACTTTGGAGCGCCTTAACTCTAAGCCGAAACATAGTTTTTATAAAATTTCTAAAATTTTTCATTTTGACTTTTAACATGTTTTTTGTATGGAGCCAACCCACAGTGAGTCGGTGGTAGATTGTCAAATGCACCGATTACTTTCGAACCAAAGTTCACCACTTTAGTACCGTAGGAACATTGTTTCGTACAACTATGTTTCGAATTTCTTCATAAACAAATCTAACATAGTGGTACGAAGGAATTATTAGCATTAATTCGTCAGAAGCTTTGGGTCATTAATGCACGACACGCTGTGCGATACCTAGTACGTCCATTCGTTCATTGCTTTCACTATAAGCCAAGGCTTACGAACCAAATAATTAGTAATCTTCCTGCAAACCTTTTGTGAGCGCAACGTCCGTTTTTAAGTAGTGGAGCTTATTTCTGCTGTCCGTTTTTTGCTTCACATCGAATTAGAAGCAAATTGTCGTAGTATTCGTTTGCGTTGCATCAAAAGCATGCCATATAGAATTAGTATCTGAATTATCAACTAATGCTTTTCTCTTTGTCTCAAAATGTTTATTTCTCGCTGAGGCTTACACAATGTCAATATTCTGACAACGCCACGAATTTTGTTGGGGCGGAGAAAACGCTGAAAGAATTTGAAGTAAAATTCTTTAAAAAACAATAAACTTACGACATCATGACTTTTTGTTGTAAATCTGGGTTCGAATTCCGTTTTATTCCGCCTCAAGCACCGCACTTTGATAGTCTCTGGGAGGCAGCTGTGAAGTCAGCGAAACAGCATTTCTGAAGCCAATCCTACACTTGAAAAACTCAACACACTCGTTACTGAAGTCGTAGCCGTCATAAACTTCCGTCCTATTGGCTTAAAGTCTTATGATCCGCATATCGGTGAAGCATTAACTCCAGCTTATCTTTTAGTTGGTTCATCACTGATGGCCATTCCTGATGAATACTTTGACGATATCTGAAACAACGCTTCTGCAAACTTTGGAAACGAGACTACATTCTTTAGTTACAACAGCGGTCCAAGTGATTCTCTCCCGAACCTAACATCAAACCAGGACAACTCGTGATTATCCATGAAAACAACATGCCTCCTCAAAAGTGGTTGCTAGGGAGAGGAGCACAAGTTATTACAAATGGTAACAGGAAAATATCAGTAGTCGATGTATCCACGTACATCCATAAGTCCAATACAAAAGATTGCGACGTTACTAATTACGCTAGTTGAAAGTTTGGTCTTTCAATGGAGGCAGTATGTTGGAGCAAAATCAATATTTACGTATTTTAATTTTAACTCAATTATTGCCTTAAAAGTTATTAATATTTACCATACAGTTTGGCTTTGTTAATTTTCGATGACTCGCATAAAGCACATAATTTTGTACACATTAGTTTCACTCCCGCAATATGTATGTAAATACGCACGTGCTTATGAGCACAACGTTTATCATTAAATCTGGTTTTGGATAGGTAAAATTTTGTAAAATAATGTGGGCGTCAGTTTTTAATCTCACTTGTAAAAATTTAGTTACACATCATACGCGAAACAATTAAAACCATAAGCACGACAGGCTTAAAATTTCCAAAATTAAAATTTGAATTAACATTACATTAAATAGAATAACTTTCAATGAAACTTTATAATTAAAATTAAGTGCAATTTAAAATTGGATTATAAAGAAAACTTTTCGGACCTTCAATTATTGAACAAACAGGCAGAGTTACTATTTTTTATGACATTCAAAAAATAATATATAATTTTCTATATTAAATTTACTCGTAACATGTATCTATTTTATATTTTAATTAGGATATAAATATTTAGTTAAATAAAAACACTACTTAAATTTTGTAATAAATTTTATAATGAATATTTGACAACTAAGTATAACAATTTTTTTAAATAAATTTTACACATAGTACTTAAAATATCGAACTAAATGAATGAAAATACATACATATGTATATAGGTACATAGCAGAAAAAAAACAAATAATACTATAGTATATTCTAAATTATTAATATACAAAACATGTGTATATTATCTATTATGATTCAACCTTTGTAGCCAGAACTACTCCATCTTAAAAATCTAACTTTGAAAAGTTAATTTTCGCGAAACCCCTAAAGTCACTATTGCTTTTAGTAAGCCTAAAGACCACCAACACTCAAACACATAAAATCAAATCTAAGCAATAGCCCAAATAATTTAATAATTTTAAGGAGTTTTGGTGTAACTAAAAATATCTTGCACTTGAGGAATAAAATTTCGATAAACAAATTCAAATACTCAAATCCAGACATATTTTTATTTTAATTGTTTTTCATTTCCTTAGCTTGTGCCCAGTGGCGTTACTTCACTAAAACCTTGGCGGGTGAAAAATTATAATTCCACCACTAGTAAATAATTTTATTTCATTGATGCATTGAATAATAGCTAGTATCAGATCTTTGGGTGGGCCACTTCCCTCCCCAGCCCTACCGAATCGACGCCACTGCTTGTGCTCTGAGACATATTCAATGCTCGGTACAAGCATTAACACAGCAAGAACAAGAATAATATTACGTGTACAATGCGCTAGAATAAATGCGACAAAGAGTAATATGTTACATCAGTGCCAATGACACACTGTTACGGATTTCTTATGTTCTTTTTTTTTGAAGCCATACGAAAAACGTAAACAAGCTGTCAACGCGATTGCGATTTGCAAAAGATACGGGAACATACCTCAATTGAAGTGAAAATGTCAAATTTTTATTTTCAGCCATCTATCGGCTGCAGTAGAAACTTCAATTGAGCCATGAAAATGTTTAAAATCAGCCAATAAAATCGCCCAATCGCAAACTGACACCTGGCTTGACAGCTCAACCAATAGGAATGCGCACTCAGGCGTCCTGTTAACACAATCCGTTTTTAAAAATTTCTTAAAATCCTCTTTCTTAATTTTCAATTTCGTTATGAAATACACACAATTACCCGGTATTCAGATTTAATCAAACAAAAATTTAACACACTATAGCCTTAAATTATGATTTTTTTAAAAAACCGTTGCAAAAAAATAAGTTTATCTTAGCTGTCAGTATTACAAATGTCAAAAGTCAATTATGAAGTGTAGGCACTAATGGGCCAAGGATGCTGTTTAGTTTTTTTGATGTATGTATGTGCAGCGTGGGTAACGGACGGACGGTTGGCAAGCGGCATCATGCGAGAACAAACATCAGTTGCGAAAAAATTTCAACGCGTGAGGTGGCGAAGTTAAAAACTTTTTCTACAGCGGGCGGTCGTCGCTAATTTAAGAGGAAAAAACTTACAAATGAACGGTACCAATTGTCTTACTTGTGTTTTTAAAATCTTTAATTGCTTTAATCAAATATACAATATTATGTGTTGCATAAATATTGAATGCGCAACAAGTGTTAAATAATTTGCCAATAAGTGATAGTGAAACGAGTGCTACAGATTTCTACCCATGACATCCACGTGTAGTTGTGTTTGGTTTATATGCCACAAAAAAATTCGCTTAAGCCCTGAAAAGGGACAATAATAATAAAATCAAAATCTACTAGTAAAATCAAAAATAAAATCAGTTGTATGACTCGAATAAGAAATTATACGTGCAAATAAAAGCGGCAATGAAACAAATTGCCCCATACAGCGTTGATACAGTTCCCTCTAAAACAAACTTAAAACAAAATTTTGTAGAATCTCGAATGAGACTGAAATTGTGAAAGAGACTGCAATAAGATATAAATTTCAAGTGCTTCAATAAACCCTAGTGCAAAATAAAATACCGTAAAATCCAAGTAAGGAACACGTTTCAAAAACTTATTAATAAATTTATATTCCAAGAGAGTTGATAAAATCATTGCAAATTGCATTAAAGAAAAAAAAAACGAATTAAACTAAAATAACAAAACCAACATTATCAGCAAAATATGCCGCAACCAGAAACAACAACACCAGCTATATCATTGCCCGACACATCAGCAACAACAGTGACAATCTCATTAATACCAGCAGCGACAATAGATACATTATAAACTCTTCGCCAAAGTAGATAAGTGATTCTAAATATTTGTTACATTATTTTTAAAAATTAAATTATAATGTAGTATAATAGCATTAAGCTGTAAATAGTTATAAGCTGTTCTCTTTTTCATTTCAAAATTTATAAAATGTGTTCCATATGTTAATGGCTTAATCTTATTGCTAAGCTCGCAATTAACACACAACAGTATTTGTCAGTTAGTAGAATATACTTAGAGATTTTTTTTACATTTTCTTTGCCTTGGGTTTAATATAAAAACCTGCGGCAAAACGGATAAAAAATGTTGATCTAAAGTGTTAAACTTATTATGTGAAAAATTTAAAAAGAAAAAAAAAATGAAATTTTTAATTTGATCAATCATACATCAAAATAACTGATTAAATCCGTTGTGTAAGAAAATAAATGAAAAAGTATTTTTTTATAGTTAAACAAAAATTTCCCCGCATATCAAATAAGTCATATAAGTGCACTATAGGATATATATAAGCAAAGGGTAATTGTTAATAATTAATTAAATTATAAAAAGGTTGAATTGAAAATTATGAAGGGAAGTAGTGGGGAATTCTTCCGAAATAGTTCCGAAATTTAGTTTTTTTCTATGCGTACGCCTAGATGCGGGTTTGGGAAACCGCGACCCTAGCCGGGAAATCTGAGTGGTTGGCACTAAAGATTCGTGAGTTCGTTCCGTTAACATGCCGCGCGTAAGAACACTTTAGTCAAGGCCGGTGCACTTGCTATTGTTGTTGCTGTCGGCATTTTGCTATTCCGTATGTAACCGAAAATATGTGATCAACCAAAAATTAAATTGATTGTCGATCAAGAGAGAATCAAAAATGAGAGAGGAATTTAGGAAAATACTGGCAAATAGTGTAAAGTAAAATATGAGTAGAATAATTTGATATTAAAGCCAGACTTATTGTTGAAGCTGCCATAACAAAATACAATTCGTTTAGTTTTAAAATAAAGCCTTTGAGGCTTGAAAACATAAACATAGCCTTTGTGGCTGATTTCATGAACAAAACCTTAAATCGAAATCAAAACTTAAATCTTTTATAATAAAGTAGAAATGGAGTGATCAAAATAGTAAAAGAACAGGAGAAAGCAATAAAAAAATAAAAAATATGCAATATTTTATTTTATTTAATAATAAAAACAAGACATTATTAAATGCAGCAACTTTGTGGATTGGCAAAACATTAATTTACTAACAAATACTCAAGAGTTTGAAAGTGGATGAGTTTGTGCAAATATATATAATATTTTGAATGTCCAGATAATCCATTAAGCTGCAGCGTAGTAAGTCTTTACTTTCCTCAAAAATATGGTCAAAGTGTCGAACATCATATACGTATCTGGACTCGATATTAAAGGTAACATTTAGTTTATACTGAGACTGTAAATCAAGCTTACTATAAACAACATTAAAGCATGAAATATGCTCAGTTATTAAAAGCGAAAAAGTCTGCGCCTGATTTCAACGATGGTGAATTTCATAGGGGTGCGCAAATGACAGAAGGTATATTTAAGTTTTCCCACAATAGTATTTATGTCATCAGAGAATCTCAAACTAGAATTTAAAATAAAACCTAGGTTTTTTTCCTTGCGCACAAACTCTAGGTTTGTACAGTCGATGAACAAAGGCTGAAACCCCGCTAGGCTTAATTCACTCCTTGGAATTGGTAGAGTCTAAACTTTGCAGGATTAATTTAAAGCAAGTTATCAGTTATCGGTCATGAGAGATAAAGCTGAACGTTATCAGCATAGGCATGGATTGTTGCATATTTGCAAAATAAAAAAATTTCATTAATTAACATAGAAAATAAAAACGGATATAAAACGAGACCCTGAGGAACCCACATACTAACTGCTCTGAGGGAAGAAAATGAATTCCCAACTACAACCCTCTATAATCTATCCCCTAAGTAGTTAGCCAATAATTTAACTGCAGTTAGTGAAAAAGCGCTTATATTTACTGCAAAGTAGATTGTGGTTAACGGAGTCAAAGCCTTTTGAAAAATCAAGAAGACAAAGGAGTGTCAGAAGATTTTGTTCGTAGTACGCACAAATATCATCAGTAACTTTCATAACTACAGTCGAGCAGCTATGCCCAACTCGAAAGCCAGGCTGAAGTGTGGAAAAAAAAGAGTATTGATTAAGGTAAACGGCGATATGTTCAAACATAATTCGTTCACAAACTTTTGCTAATACAGGTATGATACTAACAGGCTTGAAGTCATTGGCCGTAGAGACAGTGGAGGTTTTAGCAATAAGAGCTGTAGACGCAACCTTCCATATGCCTGGAAAACGAGAACAAGTGAAGCAGTTCAAAATATGAGTTGAGGGTGATAGTATATGTGACAAGACTATTTTAATGAATTTTATTTTAATACACACTTATCTACTTGGTCTTCATCAACAGCAGAAAAGTAAAAAGGGTTAGCCGGAGGGAACCTTTCAGATACAGGCATTGCATCGATTTCTTATTTATATGTGGTGATTTCAATGTGAGCCTGTTATGTGATGATAACGTGTCTAAGCCTTTGTATGGAAATGTTGCATTAGTAGGAATGTGTGTTGTAAACGGGCCTACGCCAATGCGTTTTTCGTATAACACTATTCCTAGTCTTTTATATTATTTAACTGCCCCTGGCTTTTCATCTGTCTTACTGTTTGATCAAAATTACTTTTTGTCTGATCACGATCTAATATTTTGTACACTTATTCTAGACCTATCTCGTACTATTCTCTCAAATGATTTTACTTACCCTGGTTTTAAGTCTATTAACATTTCAGCTCTTAATAATGATCGTAATCTTACTCCTTGGCATGAAATATGGTATAGAGAAACTGTTGATGATAAGTTTAAATTCTTTGCCAACACAATCAATAATTTATATAAAAACATGTTCCCGTTCGAACTGCTGCCATAAAGAATATGTCTTGGACCTTGTTTTCTCCTTGTGTACAAAAATCAATGAAAACTAGTAAAGGTGTTATCTTCGGTCAGGCCGAAACTCACATACCCTACACTGCATTGAAAGTACTTTTTAAATAAATCTTTAAAAAATTTTGAAGAAGTTGAATAAGTCGAAAATAATGTAAATAAATTCAAAAATGTCGAAAAGTGTTGGAAAAAACTGAAAATGTCAAAAGAATATGGGAAATGTTAAAAAAATAAAATAGAAATGAAAAACACGAAATATGTCACGCCCACTTCTCCAATTCCACTCACTTTTGTTTCAATAAATGATATTCGTGATTGACATGCACAAACCAAATTTTAGCACAATAGCTTGTATAGTTTGCGATATGTGCCGTAATTATTCTTAAAATTTAGGACGGTGACACACCCACTGGTACAATCTAGTCAGATTTTGATCCAAAAATAACCTTCCATAAACAAACCTCTAACACCAAATTTCAGTATGATTGCTCATTTATTTCGATAGTTATGCCACTTAAGGTATTTTAATTGTGTGGGAGGTGCCACGCCCACTGTTGCTATTTCAAAAGCTTTTGATTCATATGTACCTAATACCCAGTAAACCACTTACATCAAATTTAAGATAAATTGCACCAATAATTCACTTAAAATATGAATGAGGGAGGTGCCACGCTCACTGATGCAATCTTGTCAAGTTTCATTGAATTTCAAAGCTTATAGTAACCGGCACCGCTACACAAAATTTTATGAAGATTACTCTCATAGCACACTATCTATAGCATTAAACGTATTTTGCTTATATGGGAGGTGCCACACCCACCGGCACTATTGTACCAAAATTTTGCAAGAAGACACCTTTTAGCGAGTTTAGCTGTCAGATTAAATTTCATAGCAATTGCGTTGTTAGTTCTCTTTTATAAATATTGTAGGCTGTGCCACGCCCTTCAACATAATTTTCCAGAATAATCTTGTATTGATGACTACTTTCAGTGGTATCATCGCTAAAATTTTTATGAAAATCGTATGTGCCAATTTGGAGTTGTACGAAATCCAAATTTTCAATTGCTATTACGCGAAATTAACGATTTATAAGATTTTATAAGTATTCGTGTACCAAATTTCATCACAATATCTTGCACGGTTTACGAGCTATGGCGTTATAAAAGTTAAAATTTAGGACTGTGCCACGTCCCTTTAAGAGCCTTTGCAAACTTCAAACCTGGCCTAATCTTAATTTTGTTCTCATCTTCAACAAATCACCAAATTTCATCAAAATGGCAGCATCTTTTTTTCAAAATGGACTTGGGTGTATTTACATAGAGGTTGGGCGGAAGGCGTGGCCGTCAACCGATTTCGCCAATTTTTATATGCTAGCAGCTTGCAAGAAGGTTCGACCTGTGTGCCAAATTTCATTGAGTTAGCTTGCTTAGTTTTCTCGTAAACCTGATTACAACAGACAGACAGACGAACATAGCTATATCGACTCAGGTGGTGACGCTGATCAAGAATATATATACTTTTCCATACCTGCCACGTCCCCTTCTATGCGTTACAAACGGAATGACAAAGTGAATATACCCTCTGTGTAGGGTATAAAAACGCAATAAACTACACCGAATGTGGAAAAAATCCATTGCTTGAGAATTGGGAAAATTTCGAGTTACTAGAAACGCATCAGATTGTTAGGAACTCAAAAATTAAGTTCTGCTCTGCTAAACTGAAAACCTTACCCCTCAAAAGTACTTAGGAGAAATATGAAGAACTTATGTAATGGGAATGGTCGAACTGCTGAATGTAACATTGATCCCGATGTTTTAAATGATTTTTTCCCCTCGAATGTAAGCAGTATTGATAGAAGAGTCATTGGAATTGCAGGTTCTTCTAATCAACAAATAATCGTCATTTTCGGGAGGTGTTGATTTTCTTCTTTCAATCGAAGAAAACGGCGACTGACGCGCATCGAGAGCTCCAAAAAGTTTACGGAGATGGTGTTCTGAGCGAAACAACGTTCCGAGATTGATTTCGTTGCTTTAAAGACCATGAATTCGACATCGACCACTCGTTTATCAATGAGGATTCGGCCCAAAAGCAAGAAGAGCTTGCTTCAATATTGGGAGTTACCCGACAAGCCATTTCCAACGTTGGCATGCGTGAAAATCGGTCTCAATACAAACAAAGGCACGATAAAGTAATCCTATTGCATGACAACGCTAGGACTCATGTTGCTAAACCAGAGAAAATATACTTGGAAACTCTGGAATGAGAAGTCCTACCCCACCCGCCGTACTCCGCAGATATTGCCCCGTCAGACCACTACTTGTTCCGTTCAATGGCACATGGTCTGGTTGATCAGCAGTTCAACTCCTATGAAGACCTCAAAAAATGACTTGATTCGTGGATAGCCTCAAGAGACGAACACTTCTACCGTGATGGCATTCGAGCTCTACCAGGAATATGGGAAAAGTGGTATCTAGCAATGGGAAATACTTTGATTGATTCATCTGTAACTATTTTTTGACAATAAAGTTGCATTTTCTAACAAAAAACAGCGAGAACTTAGTTGCGCACCAAATATTAATCATTGCTTCACCACTTCTTCGTTTCCACTCTCTTGGAAAACTGTTGTTGTTGTACCAGTCCCCAAGAAATCCTCTGCAACTGAAGCTAATGATTTTAGACCTATTAGTATCTTGTCGTCTTTATCAAAGGTATGTGAAACATTAATTGGTAATGAAATATAAGATGTTCTTTTGATGAAGGGTTGCTAACTTTGCTGTGATTGCTTGATTTCCCAAAGGCATTTGATACTGTCAATCAGTCCTTGTTATGCCAAAACTTAAAATTTTTGTTTAGTTTTAGTGAAAGTGCTATAAATCTGATAAAAATCTACTTGTCTAAAAGAGTGCAGAAAGTTAAGGTAGGCAATCAGTTTTCGGAGTACAGAATGGTTCGCATTGGAGTGCCTCAAAGATCAGTCCTTGGTTCTTCATTATTTTCAATCTTTGTCAATGATATCTTCACTTTTCTAAGCATTCTTATGCGGATGACGTGCATATCTCCCGCGAAATCGGATTGATAGAGGACTTGAGCCGTAGGTTAAATGATGACCTTGACTCTATCAACGAATGGGCGGCAATTATCAGTCTTCATCCAAATGCATTGAAATCATTCGTTTTACCTATTTCTAAATATGATTTTATACTTGATGACATACCTAACATTATGTTACAGGTCAACAAAAACTAGTCAGTTAGTTTTGGTACTTACATTGATTCGAATTTGTCTTGCACCAACCATATCAAAAGTGTTGTCGGAAAAGTTTACTATACCTTGCGTAACCTCAGAATGTCTGCTGAATTTACACCGCTTGAAACCGGACATAAGCTTGTGATTCAATTAATTCTTCCCATAATTACGTACTCTGAGTTGGTATATAGCAAAATAGATTCCAGTTTCAAAATAAAACTGCAGATCGCATTCAATCATGCTACGCGACATGTGTATGGGCTACGTAAGTTCAATCACACATCCCAGTTTACACAGCGTCTACACGAGCCATAATACATGACTATGTTCATGTCTTACCATCAAAATGTCTTATGTAGACACAATATGTTATAACATAAAAATGTCAAACCTGAAAAGTTTAACATTCTGTCATGTCAGCTTTGCTGTTTTCGGTTTGCCATAAGTTTGATAAGTTTGAATTCACAAATTTTAAGGCGATTTTAGGGATGCAACGATATGCGTTTAGGCTGATAAGATACCGATATTCAAAAAAAATTTTTCGCCGATACCGCTATTTATAAAAAGTTGTCGCAGAGACTGACATTGCATCAAAAAGAAGGATTAATTATGACGCAAAGTTGTAAAATTATAGATAAATCAATAGCCATAATTATTTTTTAATTTTATATATTTTTTAAGTATAAGAGATAATAATTAAAATTAACACTAACTAGGATTTTATTTCGGAAGCACAACATCCTCAAGTTATGCGCGAAAATGTGATTTCGCAACTCTGTTTGGATTAGACCTGCCGTTGAAAACAGTCGCTTGGATGCGACAGAACTCATTTGAAAACCGAAATACATTTGTGTTTATTTTTTTAAATTTGGGTGCAGAACTGCATTACCCCAAAAACTGAGAGGATCTGCATGTGTTGTAATATTGGGATATCGAAAATATCTCTCAATTTCTTCTCTGAAAGTATCGAAGCACAATGAGGACAATGGTTCTTCTCCTTCAGGTTCGTTAATAATAATATTTTCACAAACACTCTATATCCCTCGTCGTGTAATTGGCTCAGAAGTCGTACTAGGTTGGAAAGTAACTGTTTCTGAAGAGGTTCCGGAATACAGCGGTAAATAAATAAAATTTGTAGACCGCTTTTTTACCGTAGAAATAGTAGACCACAGTTGGAATGTTCGTACTTTATATCGAGGACCAAGCGCCATTGCTAGATAATTAGATTCTTCACTTTCCAAATCAATTCTTTTTTCAAGAGCCAAAAACTCCGACGACGCGTGTTTCTCGTTATGAGAATGAAATTTGGAAATGTCGTTGCCTTTCTTTGCTGAATTTGACAGCTACATAGCCTCATCAGACCAGGTTTTGGTTAATGTTGTACTTGAACTCCAACCCCTGACCGTTCTTGAATTGCAATTTTATTTTTGAAGGTCGCTCTTAACACTTTAGCTGTTGGGAACATGACCTTGAGGTGTACAATGTGCGCTTATCTATTTCAATCCGCACACATATATATACATATGAGAATATGTATTTACGTGGTAAAAGGCGAAACACATGGTTTAATGATTAAAGGTTGGAGCATCTTGCCAAAAATTGTAATTGCAGCCCTGTGAGAGCATAGAAGATCTCTTCTCAGATTGTCAACAGCATAATCAAAACAAACAAAAAAAAGAATAAACACCATGGTTTTGTGGCTATTATAGGATAAAATCCAATAACACTTGACAAAGTTTAATTTATAAAGTCTGTTTTTAATTACAGTGCAAGTCGTGCAATCTTCCGATTTACTACCGACACAATCAAGACCAATTATAACATTTATTATGAAGCGCGCGCTGGTAAATAATAGAAACGACTTTCAAATTGAAGCTGACGCTGTTAATATCGAAACTGGAGCCACTGATTCAAATGATAAAGTTATGGTTACTCGATCAGTGTGTGGCGGAAAAGGCGAATGTCTTGGCTGAAAAAAGGTAGTGTAACAATTTAGTTGCATTAAAGTAAATTTAAATTCATATTTTCTTTCTTTACATTAGTCAAGAGCAAAAACGAAATGACACTTTGAATGCAGAAATCCGTAGCTTAAAAGTAGCGATATGCATTTAACTGATACACGTAAACATATTGTCGAACTGCAAGAAAAGCTTAAGAAACGTGACAAAACAGAGGTAAAAATTGCTAAAAAAAACTGTAATGGAAGTATTTTGTCACTTCAGCTATGAGATAATAAGCTATAGCATTTTAATTGCACAGATCCTAAACCCAGTGCTTTTTTATTTCTCTATCATTGTATTTATTTCTTTCTGTATTAATTTTAGGCTGATTTACTTGCCGAACTTGAAGCCGAAAGGAAAATCACCCAAACAAAACGTCAAGCTCTCGAAATGACCACTGAAGAGATTTCCAAGGCCAATGAAATCATAATGAAACACAAGAATTATTCAAATTAAAAAAGACCATCAGTTGGCGAACCGAAGTAGCTCTGCCTCAAGAAAAAGTTATTAAAGAAAGGAGCTGTAATTGAAATCACGACAGCAGCAGGTCAATAGTTTACAGAAAACTGTCGATAGCTTGAGGCTAGAATTACCACAACAGATAGAGTCAATGCGCAAGTTTGCCAATTCAATTGAGTCTAAATATGCTGCACGTGAGTTTTCAGATAAATTTTACTGTAGTTGCAAATTTGTATACTTTTTTTTATTCTTAGAAATAAAAGCTCTTAAGCAACGTCTGTCAATGAGTGGCAAGGAAAACAATCCAATTCCCAGTGCTACAACAGTATTCTCAAGTCGGATACGTAAATAAATTGAAATGCGACAAAAGACTGTAATCTTGTCAATTAATCCAAACGATTTACATTTAATTATTTTAGTTTATTATAAAAATCATAAATCTTGTTTAAATTAAAACTTAGTACATAATTAAAGGCAAAACGAATATTCTCAATATATTAATCTGAGTCGCGCACGTCATCGTCACCATTCACGTGAAAAATATCGTCTTGATTCTTTTTAAGACGCTCACGTATTAATACCTTGGAAGGTGTTTCCCGTTGCTGGAGCTCGTTTTGTCTGATTTGTCTGCTTGTTCTCGTAGTTTTTTTAATCTTTCTTTACGTTTTAAAGATTCTTCAGTTAATTTTCCCAGCTTTACCAAAAACTGCACTGCTATGAGCAGATTTGGAGCAGTGATTTAAAAATCGTTTTGGTATTGCAGATGGCATCAGTCTGCACTTTTTACTTCCAGACGGATTGATGAAATCAACTTGGTCGAAGTGCTTTTGGCAAACACGTGACGATCCTTTCAAGTCCTTGCCGCAGCTTTCGATCCACTGTCGACGCCTTCCTTCATTCGTGGGAACACAAAAAAAAATGAAAGGTTTTCCTTCTAAGCAACAGCGCGGCATAACTCACAAAAATTCGGCGTTATTCAGTAAAATAAGAATTTTAAAGTAAAAATCACACAAAATATTGCCAATAATCTTTGCGAATCACAAAATATTTTTTTGTTTCTTCTTAACCAAATTATCACGTTTTGTTTTGCTCAATTTTGACAATTCGAGAAGAATCAAATGATAAAGAAAGAGGCACAATTTAGAAGCGATCCAACCTCATATAATTAAACCATGGGCGAAACATATGTCACCAATTACCAGGTTAAATTGTTCCATTTGTTATCTTTGTCATGTTTGTTGAATAACAAAGCATTGATCAATTAAGTAAAATTTTACGATCATATTGGTCTTTGCGAAATGACTGCAAGTTCAATGTAATAATTCTTAATATAATAAATTATCAGTCGCTAAAACTAATTTTCTAATAATTAAAATTAATAAATTGAAATGTAAAGCACAGGTGTGAAAACATTATAGTTGTAGTGCATTTTCTTGGTTGGCGTAAGCTCGCTTATAAAAATCAATGACAAAATGAAAAAGTTTCAGTTTTATTCCATTCCAATTGAGTGGACATTTTTACTAGATAATGACCCCAAACACTCCCCGAAAATAAAGAGTGATCCGAAAGTTGCTGTACACCATATAAGTGTCTGTAAAATTTAAACACATCCAGATTTTTCAAAAATGTTATTTTTACATTATGAAATAATACTTTAGCTTATTAAAATTGTGATTCAATTTTAAGTGTGCAGTCCTTCATTTGTATGGCAAGCCATTTTCAGCACCTAAAGCTTTCGCAAAAAACATGTATATCGTTGCCCGTGACGGAGTTCCAGTGCTGCTTAGCTCTGGTAATTTCATGGTCTCTTTTTTTTGGTTTTGAGTGTCTATAAATTGACTAACCAAAAATTTTCTATAGGATTCAAATCCGGAGAATTTCCAAGCGAGTCAGTCCACATCTGTACAAGGAAAATTTTGCATTCATAATGCTCACATTTGCGGTTAGGCATTTTGCTCTTAAAATGGCTCTCAATCATCCTAAAACTTGTTGTTTATTTTTGTGGCATTTTGCATAAACTGACAATTTTTTCCTCTATAATAATCTTCGTTTGCGGTATGCTTTTTGTCAATGATTTGTAGCACACGATCTTTTTGTTCAATTTTTGATAGATGGCCTTCAAAGATCTCTCTTAACGAAATTTCAAAAATTTTATGGCTCTTTGTTGAGATTACCTGATGTGACCATCGGCAAGCTCAGTATAAGAAATCCAAAGCGGAGTAAGCACCCGTCACGCCAGGTTCAGCCGGTGTGCAAAAAAAAAAATATTACGAAAAATACGAATTCAAAAAAAAAACTCTATCAATCACTAAATCCAAAAAAAAATTGTTAATCAAAAATAAAAACCCGAAGTAAATGAAAGCACGCACAAAATCGATTGCTAAATTACCGCAAATCATTTTGAGTGAACTGCCAAAAAAAAAAACAAATAAATTTAAATTCATCAAAAGAATAATGAACGCGAACACATACCTCCGGCTAGTTGTTGCAGCCTGTAGTGCACCCACCCAACCAATGATGACGTCATATTCGCCATCCCACTGAAGAAAATTAATTTTTTTTTCCAGCATCACTGATTTACCTTCTTACCAGGCCCACTTCTAAACCATCAAATAGCGCAATTACCTAGCCAACACGCTAGCTCAAAAACAACAAGAAAATAAAATCTGATATAATTGGGCCACATAAAACCATGAAAGATTCCTTTTAGTTTGTCTTTCGGACTTGCCAATTTCAATCAAAACCAAAGCTTTAAATAAATTTACATTTAGTAGAGCTAAATCACAATATACCTGAACTTACGAAGGTTATCAAATAAATTTTGAATATAACTACAGAAAATTCAGAAGAAACTAATAATATTTTATAAGAAAAATCTCAAATATAATGTAACCGAACAAAAAAACGAGTGCACAATAAAAAAAAAACTAACCAAAGATATTAAGTCTAATGCTTAAATCTATTTAAATATGAAAGTTAGATTTGAGGGGGTGACCTACACAACCTAATCATTAAACCACATTATTTTTTTCGTATTTTACCTTAGTTCCTTTACTTGCCTAAAGGGCTCTTTAAGATTGGGCAAAAAAAAAAGAATTAAGCCACACAAAAATGTTGCTTTAGAACAACGCGAATCTGATTGGTTGTAGAGGTCTTACATAAAATAGTACAATGTTCACTAACACTTAAAGATAGAAAGTTTTTTTGAAAATAAAAATTTTAAATTTATTATTTACTTAGTTAATCTTAAATTTCTGTTACGTACTTCTTTTTTTTTTGTAGCTCAATTTACTACTATTCCAAAATCATTAAATTTTAATTGTCCATTAATTAATTATTTTAAAGTTAATTCTAAAACATATGTGCCCTAAGGCGGCAGAGCTTCAAATGCACAACACCCCAGCATTTACCGAAAATAAAAACCCGGTTGAGCTCTAAAAATTTTTTTCCAGGATAACGATTTTATGCAGGATACTTTCTTACAATAAATATATTTTGTTGTCTTTATTTGTGTTTTTTGGAACAAAGCAAAATTTTATGTACTTTGCAGGACTTTTATGTGAAGGGGGGAAAGAATGTAGAGTTTTGTCGCACTGTTTGTATTTTTTTTTTAAATATAGTGTGTTTGCAGACTCTTTAACATCGGCTAACAAAGCTTACTGAATATATGACGTAGCGGTCATTGAACCTAGTATAAGCAGCTGGTTGCCCATTTTTTGTTCCTTTACAATTGTTGGAGTTATTCTCTTACAATTAATGCATTTTGCGCTTGTAATTTTTTGCTTTTTGTTTTTGCACTAAAAGTACTGAACATAAAAGTTCTGCAAAGTACATAATATTCTATTTTAGTTTATAAAAAAAATTTTAAATATATATTAAAATATAAAAAAAAAAAAATTCATTATAAAGTCACTATAAATTAAAAAGGATCTTCCACGGGCACGATATTTCAAATATGTATTACGAAATTATGGACTTATCTTTTTGGGCTTCTTGGTCCTAGTTCGTCCGGCGCACAGTGGCTCCTTTTTCAAAAAGTGATTGCTAAAATCAAATTTTCGATTTCTGATTTTCGAAACTTTTTTTTTTATTTGACCAAAGGTTCTAAAACCAAAAACTTTTTTGATTTATGACAAGTATTTTGGTTTTTATGGGTGCTCAAAGTTGGATAACTTTTTATCGTTCATTAAAATAGCATTTTTTTACATTTTTCGCAATATTAAAAATGGAAAATTTCAAGTTTGAAAAAACATGGGAATTTGAAGTATTTTAAAATAAATAATTTTCACGAGATGTAGAAATAAAATTTTAGTTAGTAATTTTCATGAATTTTTTAAAAAAGGTCGTTTTTAGCATAGTTTTTGAAATTTACCTTGACCTATAATCCACAAATCAATGTCAATCAAGGATTCGTGAATGAGAAATTATAGCTGACATTTAGAAGTTATAGCTACTACTTATGTGACATGATATGCATAAAACTGAATTTATTGTGTGATGACGATTTTCAGTCTATGATATTTTAACTTGGAAATTGTTAATCTGAATTTGTTTGCAGCGAATATAGACATCACTCAAAATAAATTAAAAATTGTAAATATGGACGTTACCACGCCCCTTTCTTAATTTATTCTTCCTATTTCCAAAACTATTTGACGTAAATAGATGCATATGTAAAGAGCACCTAGAGAACTTCTGTCTATATAATATGGGCTTTGCCCCACCTCCAAAATGCTTGATTTGTCACTTTTTCCAAATCATTTCACTCTTTTTAAGAAAATTCGCTCTTGTATAGCGAAATAGTAATACTTGACTCAGATATTTATATCTAAGTTTTTAATGCAATTTAAAAATATCTAGTAATATCAAATAGAATAAAGCTGTATTTTTTGTATAGAATACTGGTAGATGCACTTCTGATAACAGTGAACTGTAGTGCAGGCCAACTTTATAGACACCTGTTTTATTACGGTAGACATCATACAAGGAATATAGCTTATTAGGTAGTTCAATTTTTTCGCTGAACAAGTATTATGTTTGAGGTTTGTAACACAATATTTTGAACCTGTATTTGTATAAAAGTCAAATTTTAAGCCTCAATAACTCAGTCTTTTCTGACTATTTAAAGTGTAAGCTACGCAAGTTTCCAAGGAAAGTTTCTTATGAAAATTTGTTTGAAATATTTGCACACAGCGAAAATGCAGATTCATTTGTGGTTGCGGTAAAAAACAAATACCCGAAACATATTAAGGATAAGCATACACAAAAGTTAAAAAACTTTTACTGCAACACAAAGAGATATTGGGTGTCATGTAATAGAACCAAAGCGAATTTTTATATAAAGTATACAGACTTTCTTAAAAAGGACTTTGAGCTATTACTTGATGATATTCCTAGCACATCACAGGCCTCCAGAAAACTGTGGGGAATTTACGAAAAAGAGAAACATAGCAGTCGCCACTGGAAACATTTCAAAAGAGAACTTAGCAGATGCGCTCAGCATGAAGTACAACAAAGATCATGAAATGAAAAAGGCAGAAATAACGAAAAGAGTTTTATTGGCAAGCCCAACAAGAGTCGATCGAATCAAAAAAAGTATTCCTACTCCACAATGTGATCCCATAAAATATGACGGTTCTAGTTCTTTAGCGCTTTTCGTAGATTTGGGGCTTTCAAAGGAAAAATATAACAACTTGAGAAATTCATTAAGAAGCCACAACGTAGATGTTTTTCCCAGCTACAAAGTTGTGTCAGAAGCCAAAAAAGAAGCGGTTCCTGGTAGCTGTACGGTGACAGAAACATCAGCTGGAGTTAGACTCCAAGATTTACTAGATCATACCGCTAAGCGAATTTTGAACAGTAAAAGCATCCATGAAATACAATCGTTCCCAGATAATATTTCTTTGTTAACAAAGTGGGGCTGTGATGGATCATCTGGACAAAGTACATATAAACAAAAAATTTCTACAGAAGATGGACAAAATATTTCAGATGCCAACATGTATATGGCTTCAATAGCCCCACTTCGAATAAGGAGTGAAAATGCTGAACATTGGGAAAACCCTCAACCATCATCAGTTCTTTATTGTCGACCTATAATATTTAAGTACGCAAAAAAAACTTCAGATCAAATAAGAAACACCATCAGCAATATAAAACAACAAATAAATTAACTTCAGCCCACCATATTTGAAGGAAATGATGACAAAAAAATTATATTTAGACACGAATTAATGTAAGTAATGATGACTCCAACGATGTACACAATTATGAGTACGGCATTTCACAATTACATGTAAGGATAAGGTCCATGGAATTTATTCTAAAACTAGCCTACAGCATAGGAAATGATTATAATTCAAACAACCAAAAGTTAAGAAAAAAAAATAATACAAGATCAATTTCGAGAAAAACTGGGTATTATAGTAGATACTCCTAAGCAAGGATTTGGTAACACAAATGACGGAAACACAGCAATGCGATTTTTTGAGAAACCAGAAACAACTTCAGAAATAAGGGGAGTCGATGAGGACGTGATAAAAAGATTACAAGTTATTTTAAACGTACTATCCTGTAGAGAACCCGTTAAAGTAGAAAAATTTGAAAAGTATACCAAGGAAACTGCAGACATTTTAGAACATAAATACAGCCAAAAATTACTGACACCCTCTGTCCATAAGATCTTAGCTCATAGTGGACAAATTATCAATTATCAAGCCTTACCAATAGGAGAATTATCAGAAGAAGCCCAAGAGTCTAAAAACAAAGATTATAAGAAGTACAGATACATGTAAAATTTCACGTATTCGACAGAATGAGGACTTGTTCAATATACTTTCAGCATCTTCAGATCCTTTGATTTCATCACTTAGGCACGTTAGGTCACGAAAAGAACTGACTGATAAATTCTGTAGTACTGTTTTAAGTTTCTTAGATATCCAAAATAATGATGATGTTTTTATAGAATTGTAGATTGTTGTTGATTTTTTAAAGAAATTACCTAATTTATTACTGTAACCCTTTTTTAAAACTTTTCTAGCCTTTGAGAAAGACTGTTTATAAATTATGTTAAGAGATAAAAAAATAAATGCATATGAATGAATTAGTAAAAATTAAAAATTTTTTTTTTTTAAAAAAGTATTTAAAAAATTTTTAAATTATTAAAAGTTCATTAATTGAATAAAGCACACTAAAATTTATAAAAAAAAATTTTTTTTTATGAATTCATACCACTGAAAACCGAATTTCGAAATTTGGACTTTCACCTCTTTTTAAAAGTATTTATAGCTAAGCCTCAAACCTGAATCTTAAATATGTCATAGCTACAGAAATTACCAACCAAAATCAAAAAACTTTACTCAAATATCTTTACCCGTTCAAAAGCTATGATTTTAGCAACGCGAAATCGCAAAAGGCTCCACTGTGCGGCGGGGAATATACCTCTTCATACCCGTTTCATGAAATGACAAAATGAAAAGAAAATAAATCGCGGATCTTAGCTTCAAAAAAAAAACTTCACTTTAAATGTTTTTGGGTGAATCCACACGAAATTCACACCCGTCCCAAGCTTATTGATTATTTAATTTAATTCTTGTAAAGTTTAATTTTCTATTTTTTTTTGTGTAAAATATTTAGATAAAACTTTCAAAAATGCAATATTTTCGCGCACCGGGTGTGACACTTCCAACGGACTCACCCGTTATAAATATATTTATCTCTCCTATTTCACATAATTAAAAAAAGCAAGAGCGATATATAATCTTTTTACTTTCCGATCCTTTGCAATAATTGTTTGGTTGTATATTCCTTGATCCTTCCCGTCATTCCTTCTGTATATCGTCCTTTACCTGCTGCTTATTTTGCGTTTTTATTTGTTTGTTTCATAGATCCCTCCTAGTTCTTTTTAAATGTCTTTTATATAAATTTTTATTTATTTGTACATTACTTGTATGCTTTTTTCTTAAACTTTTTCTAAATTACAATTAGCGTCCTTTTTGTATTTGCTGGATTTTCGTCCTGCACTTATTTTGAACTGTTTTTTTTCAAAATCACAACTTGCACGCCATCAGCAATTAATTAATTTGTAATTCACTGTTTGAAATTCTTTTATTTTTGCTTTTAATTACCGTCGCTTACTGTCTGGACTGATTTTTTAAACTTTGCAATATCAACAAGAAACTTTCTAACCCTCTGTGGTCCCATTTTATCCACCCAATTACTGCATTGTGTAGACTTTCGCAGTCTGGTGATTTTGCGTTCAAACCGGTTTTTTCCTAAATGTTTCTTCTAATCTTTACGGGACCTTAAGTCAATGTCCTGTAGAGAATTTCACCTTAACCTTGATTTAGAAACTTCCAAAGAAAAAAAATAAACTACAAAAAAAACAGAACGAAAATAGCACAAAAACTATGGGGAATGGAAAAAAAATAGTCCGCCACTACTAGGCATTCATAAAAAGAAGACCAGCTACTTGTTTATCTTATTTGTATGTTATTATTGACTTTTCCTGCTTAACCCTTTGTTTTGATTTCGTTATTCTATACTACCGTAAAGCCCTTGCATTGCATCCTATTCTCCAGCTAAGCGGTGCATCATTGCCTTGGATTTTCATCCTAGGGCGTTAGCTCAATGGGCCAAGCAGCGCGTCGATACAACATGCATGGGATCGATTCCAGGCCAAAATAAATTCTTATTTTTTTTCTGTTTTTTCTCTTATTTTTTCAAAGAAAAACACTAAGCAATATGGTTCTAAAATCAAGACTTTATTTTTGTGACTACCAATAAACTTAGGGCATATCAGATACGCATTTGCATTTCCGCACAAACTGTGAAATTTGAATATAGACCTAGAAAAAATTTAAAAGGGTCTATGCTACAGATTATGAGATCAGATTTGCCATAATTACTGATTCACCCACCAGTTATTTTTAGGCCTTGGTTTAGTCTTTGAACGAGGCTGAATGCTGGGTCACTTGTTTTTAATTACATATATTGTCGATTAGGTTTAGGAAACAGTTCGAATTGGAAATTCGTCGGTTAACAGTTTACGACCACGTTGCATACGACCTAACTCATTATACGGAATAGATTCCTCTCGTATGAGCTGTACACAAAAATATTTCTGGTCAGCAACATTTTTTGCATTTCGAAGAGGCTTAAAGGGTCTTACGTATGCATGCTGGCCCCAAAGACGGATCACAGAGTAGAACAGTCCAATGGCTTATTTTCTTGCTCTGGCTTAATCAAAGTTCAATTTGAAACTCAATTTTAATAAAAAAATACTCTTACAATATCAGCACGCAAATTAAGAAATGTGCTGAGTTTGTATGAATTACTTGTAACTGTAACTGTAATTTCAAAAAAGGTCAGTATTTTAAGGTGTCACTTTGAACTATCACTACCATTCGTAATATGCTCAAATTGTGTAAATAATAGTAAAAGTACTCTCTGTAGTAAGAAATCAGTTTTATGAGAAGATCGAAGTTTTGGATTGGCCAGCCCAAAGCCAGGGCTTATATCCAATAGAGAAGCTGTAGAACGAAGTCCAAAGACAGCGTTTACACGAGGAAACTCTTGAAAGAAAGTTTTCCTGTTTGTAGGCAAGAAGGGAAAAACGAAAGGGTGGTGTACAGAATTTGTCGTACACGCGAAATCCCTTTCGTTCTATTCTTTAGCTGATATTATGCTTTGAATTTACGTTTGTTGTGGCGGGTTAACGCAGTAATTGCTTTGAAATTTTCTTGCACAAACAAATTCTAGTTTCCGTGTGTAAATGAATTTGGTCGTGTAAACGTTGACAAAGACTATGAAAAAGAAATGAAACTCTCGGCAGAATACTAATACCAACGTAAAACTAAAAATTATTTTTTTGGTTCATTTTGAAACTCACCCGTGCGTGGTGACTATTTTGCATTTGGCTTTACCACTTTGGATGTTTTATTCCAAATTTGGATTAGACTCAAGTTTTTTTTTGGAATTTGTCGATTACTTATTTTTAACAAAAATCGAAGAACAAATTGAATAAAATTAAGAAATAAAGTAGTAAAAGATACTCTTATCAATTTTATAATTGATAATCAATAGATTTTATTTTTTTTGTGAAAATGATAACATATGGCAACATATAGAGCTGTCACATTCAATATTGGATTTCACCACTAACAATTCCAAAACTTTGAAGTGGACACAAGCAGGATTTGTAATAAATTTGATTAATTCATATTATATATTAACTAATTTTTCTTATTGTATTTTTTCAGATATATCAGTTTTCTGGTAGAAGTAGTAGGAGATGACGATGCTCTGTTTCGTTTTGATTACTAACCAGAGTTTCTAAAATGGTCGCTGCAACCGCCTGTCTGGAAACGGGACTGGCATGTTGGTGTACGAGTAGTGAAGTCGGGGCGTTTAGTTGGCTTTATATCACTCAAAGTGGTTGAAATAAGCTTTTTATGTGTACATAACAAGTTGAGCAGCAAACGTGTGGCGCCTTTGTTGATACGGCAAATATCGAGCCGTGTCAATTTGACAAGTTTATTTCAAGCTGCATATATGCTTGGAGAATGAATGAATGAATTATGCATTAATTTCTGCCAAAAATATACAAATTGATGTTTTCAACGCACTCGATTTGATGGACAGTAAAAAGTTCTTAGTGCCATTGAAATTTGGTACCGGAGATGGCAATTTGCAATATTATTTGTGTAACTGGAAGTGTCCTAGTATGAAGCCTGAGGTTGCTTTGATTTTGATGCAGTGTTTGCCGCCGAAGCTACTCTACAACCGCCGCTTAATGCATAAATCAAAAAAGTTTATGCAAATTTAAAATAAGCAAAACAAAACTACCTGGGGAATATTAAAAAAAGTTTTATAATAACGAAACAGCTTTTTATATAATAACATACATTTATAAATTAATTTTTGATTTTTTTCTATAATGAATAATTTTTCACCCAAATTAAGTTCTTGATAGGGTTTATTTAAGTAACAAAATATAATTTTTTTCTGTGTCGTTTATTTGGTTAGACATAGAATCACAATAAACACAAATTAAAAAAACTTAATTTGTTTGTATTACTATATTTCTAAGAACCTTTTACCTAGGCTATTGGACTTGTAGCCGAAACGGTTTTTGAGTATAGAAAAAGTAAAGAACTAGAAAATTTGGTTATTTTTCTTTATTTTTGAACACACTAAAAGATTTATGATTTGCCAATAAATTTTGTCATTAAGAACAACGATGGACAAAAATAGAGCTATCTGTGGCACTTTACAACAAACACATCGGTTTTCTAAAGAAAAATATCCAAAACAAAAAACACATGCACTGCCCCAATTGCTACACAAATTTTTATTGATGATTTTGTTTTGAATTTACGGTGGGGCTTTTTCTGATGTAATTGTTGCTTTTGTTGTAAGTGACACTTTCTTTAAAAATTTTATCCATCTATCATTTAGGGAAAACGAAGCGAGAGAAGCTGTCATCAAAGTGCGTATTGTTGCTTCCTTGTTTGATAATCAGGATACATGTTGATCATCGCATGAACATCACTTATAATATTCTCATCCAGCTCAGCATTACTCTAAAATAAAACAAACAATGAAAAAGTAACAAGCTCACTTTCGGTGAATATACATACATATACCGTTGGGTAATGTAATTCCGCGTTGTAGCTGCAAGGAACTTAAATTGTTTTAATTCAATATTACCAAGATTTTGTCAATAAAAACAGAACTAAATTACTTTAATTTATTAATTTAAATTATGTGTTAGCTTACCTTTCTCCTCGTTGTTTTGATATTTTTCAATTGTCAATTTTATCAAAACTTCAAAGTCAGCTGTCTTTATTCAACAAAGCCAAAAAATTTCACCTTTCCCCCGGATGCAATAATCCTTTCCTTTCCACTCTCGTACGAACCTGAGAGCACTTTTACACCTCTCTTTTGCTAGGAAACCCCCTCACCAACAAACCTAAGACGTCGACGTCGTTGTTTAAGACGTCGACGTCGTTTTTTTTACAAAATTTCTAGATTTCTTCTTACTTTCATACGCCATTTATGCATAACTCTGAAAAATATGAAGAATCTCAAATACACCCATATAATATTAAAGATTTTTAAAAAGCAAAAATGTACTCAAGTACTCTTGCAAGGTCCAAAAAAACTTACAATTCCCTTTTAAAAACTTCATATTTTCGCATATTTTTTAATAGCTAAGAAGCTGCCACACTGTCGAATACAAATCGCTTATGACGTAAAATGTGTGGAAATATATTCTCGTTGAGCAAATAAATTACCCTGAACGAAAAATATCAACATTGCGAATACGTGAATTTTACTATTTTTCATATTGTGAGCCAATATGACAGGTCATCCATTTATGAACTAAAAAGTGTTTCTGAATGCTTAGAATCATAAAAGACGGTATCAAAACATATAAAATTTCAGTAAGGACTAAGTAAATTGAAATGCGATCATTATTAAAATCCCTCAGATCGCAAGCGAAACTGCTTTTAAAAGAAAACTCTGATTTCGTACCAAAATCTAATTCAATAGTATCGATATGGTTGAAATTTTAATTAAAAATCGGTGACAAAGGAAAGACTTAAATCACTTAAACGTTATGAGAAAAATTTTTTTAATTATATGAACAAACCATATAATATAACATTTTTATTGCTCACATATATTTTTTCTCGATATTCCTCATAAATTTTTGGAAAGTATGTATACGCATTATTATGGTAGTGGTTATATCTATCGCCATGACTGCAGATAATTTTTCATCCAAAGCTTATTAAGGGACACAGTTAGACGTTATTAATATTGAACGTATGTATGCATTCTTGTAATTAATCCATTTAAGAACTAAGTCCTATGATATGCATTAATATTATTTCAATTTCCCAATATTTTCCCATTTCGCCCAATAATACCCACAATCAGGAGTAAATTTCTATAAAATTAACTTTCCAACACACGACATCATTGGTTTTAGCGAATTTTGACAATCAATACATGAGAGTATTTTCCGTATTCTTTGACGAAGTCAAGACTGAAATTGTGAAGAAAAATTAAAGAAATATGGACGATATTTGTTTTGCCACACAGAAAGATTGGTGCCATTTATATGTACACACTAGGGTGGGTCAAAAAAATTAAATATTTTTTTTTTTTGGATCCGACACACGAAAACTAGTTCCTAGGTACCTCTAGAAAGTACTTACCAAATCTGAGCTCTTAATATTAACGGGAAGATTATGCTCATCATAGTTTCCCATTTTTAATTTAGTCTCATATAAAAATGGTCATATCTTATCACCAATAGATTGTTAAACCAGTTGCATTGTCAATATTTATAGGAAATTAAACCAAAGAATTATATATTTAAAGAACAACACTCCGCGATTTGTCGGTAATTGGATTGAACTGTAGTTAAACGCAAAGAAAAATCTACGGTTTTAGAATCAGTGGAAATACAATTTTGGCTTATGTTGCGCATTGGGAGTTTTACGAAGCTAAAATTCAATCAATCGGCTCTGCCATTTTTATTTTGTTTATTGTCAGATTTTCTATTTCGTTTATTTAAATTCATAGGGAAATTTATGAATTTAAGCAAATGAAAATAAAATCTATATGAATTGAAAATGAAAAAAAAGGAACAAGTCTTTCGGCAATTAGTCAATAAATTCAATATTAGCTGTAATTAGAAAAAAGAGGAAAACCCTGATGAGAATCATTCAATAATTGAATTCCTTTACAAATAATAAATTCTTTCTTTTAGCTGCATTTGAGAAAATTCATTTTTATTGCTACCAAGCAACCAGCAAATCCAGAAGCAAGATTTTTATTTTGACTTCTCCAAAACAGCAAATTTGCAACCGATCCCGCGTCATTTGCGTTGTTGTTGTTGCTTTTTTTCTTTAAAAAAATTCAGTTGAAAAAATCCTAGCCAAATGCGTGTGTTTGTTGTTGTTTTTTGTAGTTCACAACCGATCCCGTTATTTGTATTGTTGTTGCTTTTTTTCCACCGAAAAATTCAGATGAAAAATGGCAAATATTTTATTCCTTTTGTTTGCTTGTATGTGTTTCACATAAATTGCTATTTCTCGCATCCAGAATTATTTCTAAGGGGGCCTTTAATCTAACGAAATTATGAACTTTTATTTTGATATTTTCTTGTTTTACTTGAAACAAATCATAAGTTAAAACAAGTTAATAATTCATTGTAAAATATGAATAGATTAATGCTAGAATTGATTTGACATTTAAAAAAATACAAAAATCCAATTTTGAAAGACAAATAAATGGAATTTTCTTTAAAATTAATAAGAAGCTAAATCAAAATGTCAAAATAGACTATCACCATCGCCGTGTTATTTTAATTTGGGCATAAGTCAATGCAAAATCATAAAAATTTATGTTGGGGGCTTAAGCACCATTGATCCCTTACTCGAGAGCACATGATTTTCAGTTCAAACTGAAAAATAAAAATGATATTCATGTTGTTTGACTTGCTGAGCGCCTGCTTCAAACAAAAATTCTTCTGTCTTGCAGTTTGAATTGAAATTGATTATTTAAATCACAAATATTCTCCAATTTCTACATTTTTCAACAAGTTCATGAAAATAACAATAAAGGTTATATTAATTTGTCCTGTCAAAATTTGACAGCTAAAGCTGGCTCCGTAGCTGTCAAAATCCAATGTGAAATGTAAACAAACAATTTGAGCTTACACTATTTTGTGACAAATGCGGAGCCAGATTTTGCTGTCAAATTTTCATAAGGCATATTAATATAATTATTATTATTTCTATGGGAAATTGAACGCTCTACAAAAAAGGTCTCATGTGGTTAATCAATTACTCTAACTATTTAGAAGATATTTGCAGTAGAATCGCAATGCCTATTGATTTTGGGTGGGTTTTCAAGGAAAAGGGTTAAGTTTTCCAACTATGCACTTTAATATATTCGGAAAAAGTTAGTGTCCCTAAAATTATAAACGAATTTGACCAAAATCCCAGTATATTTTGAAAAGGCAGAGACCTACACGTCCGCTTCTTGTATTTTGAGTTTCTAGGGGTAATACTGAAGACAACGAAATACGAGATAACGAGAAAATAATTTTTTTAAGTTTTTTATTACGTATTAGCATTTGATCTTAATTAAAATTGCGGCAGTGTGCACGTCTGCCTTTTATATTTTCGTTATCTATACTATGCCCTTAGCACAATAAATCGAAAGCAGACGCGATAAAATAATTTAATTTTTTTTCCCCAGCTTCAAATTTAATCAAATAAAACGGCGATATCATCAGTTTGCTCTTATTTTTTTAATTCGCATACATATTTGTGAACAACATTGCATATCAACGCCAACGACGATAAAATCTTACATGTATGCATGTAATGAAGTTCGGGAATGGGAAAATGTTTTTTGCGGAAAAAGTGGGAAACCTAAATTAAAATAAAAGGAGAATGTTTGCTAAATGTTACACATTTTATTTATTGTTTGGAATTTATCAATTAAGGAAATATATTTTTGTATTATTTAAACTTCCATTTTCCATCAATTCCCAGGAATTTAGAAGAGAATTTTTTCACAACAAAAATAAGTCCGAGAGAAATAGATTCCCCTGGATTATTTAGAAATGAGCTGTATTTTTAGCTCATTGAATTCAATGTCTGAAAGATGAACAAACCTCGAAATTTTTCTCCAATTCCCTGGTTTGCAATCGTATAAATTTTTGGTGAATAAGAAAAAATTCCATGGAATAGTAGCTATCGGCAATAATTTTTGAGGGAAAATTTCTGAAGTTTCTCGCATATATTTTTCTCCAACTTCGTGGTAAGGAATTTAATGAGGAAATGCATTGTTCGCAATATTTGATAGATTTTTTTAACTTGTAAAATCCACCAGAAATAAGAGCAATTACAGATATTGGTCCAGTACATGCAGTCCAATTTGGATATTTGAATTATGATTTTTGGATTTATTCTTCAATTTTCCGAGATAAAGCCATTGTTTCTTATAAAAAGCGGTATAACGAAACACTTGTCAGAGTTCTAAAACATGGGTATCATGTGCAAATAATGTCATAAGGTATTAAATCGATACATAAATATTTGACCCGCGTTGAATAATTTTCGAGATATGTCGATTTTCGTAAAATGTTAACCTTTTTAAATACAGTTCTTTTCCAAAAAATAAGCATAAGCTAACGTATAAATTTTTTTAATTCTTTTCCTTTGAAATAATGTATCACTTTTACCAAATTTTTTCATATTAACCCATATTTTATTGGTAAGCAAATAATTTACTTCATTAAAAATTATCAGACTTCCTTTATATTTTTAGGGTGTGGGCGGACTTCGGCCCGGTTTAGGGTTTACATATCCAATATGTCCAACACCTGCATCGCGGCAGACTTCGGACACGGTTAAGTCTATGATATATCCAACACTGGCTTCGCTATCATCAGTATTTCTACATAAAAGTAATGAGCCTTCAATCGCGGTTCAGTCTATATTATATCCAATTTTTTTTTAAAAAATCGTCATATCTCGAAAATCACATTAAATTTAAAACATTTATGAGATTTCATATCCTATTTACACCCATACTTTCGAAACCTGTCCCAACTTACACGCTATATCCACTACTTGTGATGGCTGTCTCTGAAACTAGATCCGAGCGTCTTTTAGAATACATATACTTATTTAGAATCTAAAACTACGTAAAATGTTGGTTTAAGGAACAATAGGGATTGCACCTTAAATAAACTTAGCGTAAGTTATAATATGCAAGTTCTGAGTTGATATGCAGCAGTCCCAGTAATATAACACGCATGGTATAAAACACATTAAAACAACATGCTTATGTATTACCGTTAAATCTGGCAACGAATTTCAGTTTATTCATGAGGAACTTCAATAGATTCGTTATTAATGTCGATAATGATATCATGGGCTGGTCTCCCATCGACCGTACAGCCCACACTTTGCGCTGTACCTAAAATTTCTTTGCAAGTACCTCCCATACCACGAGCCATCGAACGGGGCCTCATAATGCGCGCAATATTCACGATGTCGTCAAAGGTAATATTGCCACTGTGTTTAACTGTAAGACGCAAATTAAGCATTATTTACCAAATTACTGCAGAAAATATCCTTACTGTTTTTTTGTTTTTTACGGTCACGAGGAGGTTCTTTTAGAGCCTTTATTATAAGAGATGCAGCAGATGGAACCACTGTTATTGCTGCCTGCCTGTTTTGGATAGTTAGACAAACAGTTATCTTCAAACCCTTCCAATCGGATGTTGCTTTGGCTATATCGTCACCAACTTTTTTGGGCGACTAAAATTTTATCAATTATAAATAAAGTACAAAATATTTATTTATGGATGGTAAAGTATCTTACTAATCCAAGTGGACCAATCTTGGGAGCAAGAGATGATGTAGCGCCTACTTCGCCACCAACGCAGCGTAGATACACTAAAATTTGAGATAATAAATTTTTTTGTTTTTCAACAAATTATATCATAAATACCTAATTTAACTTCTGTAGGGTCGAACTTAGGAGGCATCTTAAAAGAGTCAAAGTCAATCCAATCTGCGAAAAATTAAGATGACAAAAATATTTACAGATAATTTTTCAATTAAAGAACATACAACCTCTGAAAGTTCTATTAAAAAGAAAGGGAAATCGAAGCAGAGATGTTAAAATATAGTTTGGAAGTGGAGTGTAAAGCAGTTGCTACACGTTACGATATGTGTATAAACGGACGTGCTCATAACTTACGATATATCTATGTACAGTGTCGAATTATAGTGTCAACAATGGCCCGTATACATAAGGTTGACTAAAATCTTTAACTCAGACTATTTGCTCAGAAAATAGTTTTTATTCAGAAAAATAAATTTCGTATGCATAAAAATGTCAAAAAAATCATTTGGAATATTTTTTTGCTATGTGATAGCTTTTACCCAGTTTCATATGCATGAAAACATAAAAACTCAAGTACAAACTACATTTACTCAGAAAATCTTAATTCGGCTATTTTGTTGACTCAAACCCAATTACTCAGACTATTTTCGTTATTATCAAAATTATTTTGGGTAGTGGTATTCAGTTTTTTCTAATTTTTTGTAAATTATAGTTCCAAAATAGAATTTTTCGATTGTTAGAATAAGTTTTTTATAATTTTTTTGTATTAAATATTTTTAAAATGACAAACGATACATTTCACTGACACGTTTACCAAATTTTGATGTTTCATTACAATATTCAAGAATCGTTGAACTGTTACTGAACCGCATTTTAAAGACTTTTATCGGTTTAAAAGTGAAAACATTATTTTTTTGTCCATGCATTTTTGCCAAAGCACAATGAAATAAAATAATGCAGTTTCAAATGTGCAAAAAAAGAAATATTTCCTCCTGATATATCGGTGATCCTGGTTTTCAGGTGCTATAATTTAATTAATTAAAGTTTTTGCATATCAATTCAACTTTGCCCCATTTTCCTTCAGTAAATTCATGCATCTAAAAGCCCATTTTTTTCTGAGTAAAACAGTCAAATGAAGCTCACTATTTTCTTTCTTCTTTTAAAAAGTGGTAAATAACAAAATCAGAAATCCGAATATAGTATTCATTGCAAATATCAATAGTTGTGGGTTAGCTTTTGTAAAAATTATTATAAGTTGAAATCCCATTGATTGATGGTTGGAATATGGGTGCTTAAAGAAAGATAGTTTAATAAGCTACAATCATGGTAAAAATATCTTTCAAATGTGACCTATAGCCTTGAATATATGACGACTTTTCTGAAATTTTGATCAAATTCTAATAAAGAAACCATTTTTTTTCCAAAAAAATCAATCAATTTCCTTGAGAAAGCTTAATTCTTTGGTATATCGCTTGTTCCAAATTTTTACATACTAGCTCCGTTTTTACCAGAACACAAAAGGATTTATTCAATTAATTCTTTTGAAATCTATGTATTTATGTACAAAAATAAAAGCAACAACAGCAACAGCATACATTCAACGAAAAAATAAGAGTTAAAATAGTCATGATTTATTCTTCTTTTTGTAGTCACATAAGCAACTTAATAAAATACCGTTTTCGTAAAGTGTGTTGATGTCGCTCCAGGTGATGTACTGATAAGGCATTTTGCAAATTAATGCTGAAATATGTCACCAGTGCTTGGATAAAATCATTTCGTTTAGTTACCAAACTAAATGGTGATGAAAATTTCAATTCTGTTTTTTTAACAGTTAACTTTTTTGAACATTTATGATATACAAAACAGCTTGTTTAAGATCAACAACATCTGACGATCTTCAATGTCTGTAATTTAAAGTCTGTCTCGATCTGGAAACACCATACCATCGGGTTTTAACCATTTGTCACATGATTACAAGACTTTGTTTAGCATGTCCACTTTTTCAATGCCGCACGCATATCAGTTTCCTCTATCTTTCCTTTGCCATCGTAATGACGTCTGTTAAATTGTCATCAATACCAACTTGCCGCGGATATTCTAAAATATTGGAACAATTAACAGTAATAGCTTCAGCAACAGCAGCTTTTACAGCAAACGTTTTACCAAACGAACCACTAACGATCTAACGAACTAACGAGGCCGGTGTGAATACCACTTTTGTTGGTGATGGTAGCATTACTAATGATGATGTTACTATTGTTGAATCATTTCTTGATAGTTCGTGACTTGGTATTGCTGGAGCTTGTTACATGACCCTTGGCTAGAGATCCTAACGCGATCCGCACAAGCTAACTTGCGGTCTCAAGGGGTTCTCAACCCGTCACGTTGGGACGAAGGTGCAGCAATAAATTTCATTTCTGACTTCCGCCGGAAGTGAAATTCCGAAAACTGAAACAAAAACATGGGCAACAATAAATTTCATTTCCGACTTCTGCTGGAAGTGAAATTTCGAAAACTGAAATAAAAACATAATTCAAAAATATACTAAAAAATCTGACCAGAATTGTTCAAAAAAAAAACTTTCGAAAAGGAATAATTCAAAAATAGCAAAACCACAACTTTCTTTTGCCCACTTAGAATGTGAGATAGATATTGCCTCCCTGAGCGACCGCCCAACCTGTGTTATTCAAAAACATTTTTCAATAACACCCACTCATAACCATAGCACAGAATCACCTCATCAGTCACCCATCAGAAACAGCCGACCCTCCAATATTAACAATCCTAGCACTGATTCATCTTGAATTATGAATTCATAATATTTTTATTTAAAATCAAAACTTAAACCCATTTGGAGCACAAACATTTTTAAAATTCTCAATAGTAAAACAATTAAAGTTCCTGGCAGCACAAATTAATTAAAATATAACAAGGTGTTATCTTCGGCCAGGCCGAAACTCACATACCCTACACTGCATTGAAAGTGCTTTTTAAATAAATGTTGAAGTGGTTGAATAAGTCGAAAATAATGTAAAAAGGAAAAAACTGAAAATATCAAAAGAATATGGGAAATGTTGAAAAAATAGAATAGAAATGAAAAACACGAAATATGTCACGCCCACTTCTCCAATTACGCCCACTTTTGTTTCAATAAATGACATTCGTGACATGCACAAGCCAAATTTTAGCACAATAGCTTGAATAGTTTGCGATATGTGCCGTAATTATTCTTAAAATTTAGGGCGGTGAGACACCCACTGGTACAATCTAGTCAGATTTTGATCCAAAAATAGTCTTTCATATACAACCTCTAACACCGAATTTCAGTATGATTGCTCATATATTTCGATGCCACTTAAAGTATTTTACTTGTATGGGAGATGCCACGCCCACTGTTGCTATTTTTCCAGCTTCTGATTCATACGAACCTTATAGCCAGTAAACCACTTACATCAAATTTCAGATCAATTGCTCCAATAGTTCACTTAAAATAGCACTTACAACTTTATGTTAATGAGGGAGGTGCCACGCCCACTGAGGCAATCTTGTCAAATTTCATTGAATTTCAAAGCCTATAGTAACCGGCCCCTCTACACAAAGTTTTATGAAGATTACTCTCATAGCGCACTATCTATAGCATTAAACGTGTTTTGCATATATGGGAGGTGCCACACCCACCGGCACTATTGCACCAAAATTTTGCAAGAAGACACCTTTTAGCGAGTTTAGCTGTCAGATTAAATTTCATAGCGATTGCGTCGTTAGTTCTCTTTTATAAATATTGTAGGCTGTGCCACGCCCTTCAGTGGTATCATCCCTAAAATTTTTATGAAAATCGTATGTGCCAATTTGGAATTGTACGAAATCCAAATTTTCAATTGCTAAAAAGTGCCACGCACACTTTTACAATTCCGCCCACTTTATGCGCAATTCAAGATTCATAAGATCTGTATTCGTGTACCAAATTTGATCGCAATATCTAGCACGGTTTACGAGCTATATCGTTAAAAAGCTAAAATTCAGGGCTGTGTCACACCCCATCAAGAGCCTTTGCAAACTTCAAACCTAGCTTAATCTTAATTTAGTTCTTATCTTCAACAAATCACCAAATTTCCTCAAAATTGCAGCATCTTTTTTCAAAATGGATTTGGGTATATTTACATAAAGTATGGGCGGAAGGCGTGGCCGTTAACCGATTTCGCCAATTTTTATACGCTACAGCTTGCAAGAAAGTTTGACCTGTGTGCCAAATTTCATTGAGTTAGCTTGCTTAGTTTTCTCGTAAACCTGATTTCAACAGACAGACAGACAGATAGACGAACATAGCTATATCGACTCAGGTGGTGACGCTGATTAAGAATATATATACTTCTCCATACTTGCCACGCCCCCTTCCTGCGTTACAAACGAAATGACAAAGTGAATATACCCTCTGTCTAGGGTATAAAAAAATGGTTAGCAAAAAAAATTTACAAATGTTGAAAATTTGGCAAGTTGAAATGTGAATAATATGGTAAAAAACTTAAATTAAATAATAATAAATATAATCAAAAATGAAATTATATCTAAATAAAACATGCAAATTATAAAATATAGCATAAAATAAAATATTCGAATAAAATATAAACAACAAGGTATTCAGGGATAAGGTTTTCATTTTAATAGCTCGAAGGCAACTTTTAGTTAAAACCGCCCGAAGAGAGTTCTCTGATAGTTGGACAAAAATTGTGATTTAAAAGTATCAACCGCGTACTTTTTTCCTTATACGACACGCAAAAAAATTTTTCCCTAGAAATTTGGGTACATTAATATAAATTAAGGCAATTTGCTTAAAAAAGTATAAAATAACTCCCTAAAACAAAAATTTAAAATCTAGAAAACAACTATTTCTAGTCCAGATTTTTTTTTTTAGTGAACTTCGGGCCAAATTGATGCTTGTTTCGAACTTGACTTGACACTGATTTCAAAGCTAACACCGTTCGTTTTTATTCGTGCACGAAAATTTAGTACGCTCACGAATATAATGGCAACAAATTTAACGCACAATAAAAACTTAACACAAAATAGTTGGACTACGACTAGGACTTATCTTTTTTTCTATTATGTCTCGGGCAATGGTTTTCTGGACCTTTTTTTCCACTTGGTATAGTTGTATTTGGTAAAATAGCCTCTCCTTAGTCCTCTGGAAGTCTTGCCTTCGTCGTACTAGCGAAAATTAGGTATCAAATAGCGAGAACACTACAAAACTTACTCTGCACATCTATACCGTTTGTTAAATCCTATTTGCTGGTAAAATCCCCTTTTAATAAATGCAGTCTACCACTGTATAAGTGTATCAAAATAAAAACTTCTGTTGTAAAAATTCCTACTTTCACTAAAATAACCTTTTCGCCTGGACTTAAAAACTTCTTACTGATGGGTTGATTCACCGGAACACTTTTTGAAACACTGTAACTATATGTAGGTTCACTTTTACAAAAAAAAATTACATAAATAGTACTTCACAGAATAAATTTAATCACGTCCACTTCCACTGCCCGACATTTTGCTTTATAATTTTTGGGTGTTATTTCGGAAACTCTAAGCCCTGGGTAGCAACTCAAATCAAATGTTAAACATGGTTCAACCTTTTAATTTCTTAGACATACATAAGCAAAAATTTTACATACATATTAATCCCTCTTAAGCCTACCTAAATCCAAAAATTTTTACTACCACAACCCTATGAAAAATTCCTATACTTGTCTCACTTTTCAACTTCAACTTATCGCAGCAACAATCAAATGCGGCAACAGTTGTGCTTACCAACAAGTTGCACAGTTTGAAAACCATAGTACTGATTTAGAACAAAAATGAAATATTTACTGCGAAGTTCATGACTGGCAGCATTTTTGACATTTCCATTTCTCTTGGTTTCTTCGCAGATTTTTTTTTGTTTGGTTACAAGTAGACGATGTCGCACTGCTCAGATACAAAAATTATAAAATAATTATAAAAATTTTGACAAACACCGGACGGTTAAAGGGTGTAATTTGTTTCCCACATGCAACAAGCTGTAGGTGCAAGTTCTTTCCTAGCTAAAATAAAACACAAAATGTTTCCTGTTTTAAATATTTGTTTACTTACCAGCTACTGGTTGTGCTATTTTCGATTCGCATTAAAACACTTTGCTGGATTCCATCATAGGCTGTTTTTTTACATCAAATTTTCTCCTGTTTGTTGGAATTTGGCTTCTGATTAGCCTTGAAGCATGCATTTTACCATTAATACATGTCTCAACAAAACTTAATCTTTGATGTTTTGACGTTTTAAAACTCTGTTCTACAAAATTAAAAACGCTGAGTTAAGTAAAAGAGTATGCATACGAATATTGGGTTTTACTCAGAGCACTTACTCCATTTGTTTTTCTTACTCCGGAGTAAGTGCACCATTTAGTCAGTTTTATGCATACGGGCAATTGTTGTTCATAACCATGGTGCAACTATATAGTAACAGCAATTATAAGAGACAGTTCAACTTGATTATAAATTCTTCAAAATCAGCATTGATATTTCTAAATTACGTAATCATCACAATGATTAAATAATATAGGTTGTTTCAGAAATATGCCTATAATTCACTGCAACAAAACATTTTCAAGACAGTTTTTTTTTGTTTTGTGGTTCATGTTGAGTGTGCTAACTGAGGCAACTCCTTTCGCGACAAATTGCGTTTTTATGATTCAATCAGAAAAATGAATTTCCCAAGGAAGGTTACGATCTGTGTTCTGATTGAAAGAACACAAACAAAACAACAAAGAAGAAGATTCATCTGATTTAGAGTATAGAATTAAAAAAAAACAAGTTCTACAATGCACATGATATTTTACATTAAATAAGATAAATAAAATATAAAACCACAAACCAGCTTAATTTATTTCTGTAGAACCTAAGTCACTCTAAATATTTAAAAACCATTTTTGTGTAACTTCCAGCCATAATTTAATTTTTATGTTGACTTTTGGGTATTGGCTCAATCTTTTGTCATAAAGTGATGGTCTTTTTTCAATTTCTTCAACTTAAAACTCAATTTTAATATTTTCTTCACTAATATTGTTGTTTTAATTTTTATTTTATCTGGCAGAGATTTTACGTTCACGAGCTCGTTCACCGAATGCCACGAAAACACAAAAAGTTTCGAAAGGAAGTATCAAATGAGCACACTCATACGATTCTGTCATACCGTAACAGTTTTGTTTTGCAAAAGTTCCAGTGCCTCAAAACAAAAAGTTTTGTGTTTGTTTTAAAACATAGTGAGCACACTCCCATTTGTACTAACGTAACGAAAACTGTTTTGAAACCGTTTTATCGCAGTTATCGGCCCTGGCTGATCCTTTAAAAAGTAGGTTTTGTCAAGTGCACTCAAATTTCGAGTTGGATGGTAAAATTGTACAACCAAGAAGTAAAAGATCATCTGTCACACTTAAATTGGATGATTGGACCGTGTCCTAAGATCGTTGGAAGTTCTAACATTCACACCTAGGGCGAAAAAAGGTTAAGTCCTATAGGGGCGTACACACGATCCTTAATGCTGTCCAACATGGCTTGTTATAAATCAATATGAGATCATGTGAACTGTTTGACCAGCCGCTTGACGCTCATGTTGGGTGGGTGGATTGACGGATTACAATTTTTTTTTATTTTTCTGCTGGCTTGTCCTAGTGCAAATTTTTCATTTCAAATAAGATTTCATAGAGTGAACTTCGACGGCGTCCGTGAATAATAACACTAGTTTACAGAATAATTTGTTTTTATGTTCCATGGATAAGACGTTACTTTTCTTATGTAGTTTTTCTTGCTGAATCCGAATATGAAAATAAAAAATTTTTGAATGGTACAGTTTTTGAGATATTGTGGGTTTTTAATTTTTTCGACTTCAGTTCACTTTAAAATGTATATCTTGAGCTAGAATCACATTTTTTATTGAACAAGTGGTTCATATTGATGAAAACAAGACAGCTTTAAAAAAAATCAGATTTTGCATTAGATTCTGTGGCCACGAAAAAATAGAAATAATATAAAATAAAATAATTTTACTCCATACACATAGAACTAATACTTTTACGGAAAAATTAAAATGAACTTATAAAAAATCTACCACAAAATGACAACGTTATGAGTGATTGAATGAGTGAATCTAGTGTCACATTTTCTGAGATATATATAATATATAATTTTTTCGAAAATTTGTTGAGTCATATGGTTACAAAAAAGTTTTGTGTTTTAGTTTCTTTGGTGAGAAGTTACTTTTGATATGTGCCTTTTCCCGCTGAATTCGGAAATAAAAATAACATTTATGTTATGGTATAGTCAAGATATTGATATTTTCTAATTTGTTCGACCTCTTTTCTCTTTAAAATCAATATCTCGAGCTATAAATGCTCAATTTAGTCGTCTTTAGTACCAAATCAAAGGCAGTAAAATGAAAAAAAAAAAACGTATATGAGTGAATATATTAGTGAATGACCGATTGGAAAGATATTGATGAAAAATTACAAGATTTTAAAAAATTAAGCGTTACAGTTGATTCTGTGGCCACGAAAAACTGGTAATGTCAGTTTTTCGGCCTAGTTCCTTTCCTTTACGATTTTGCTAACGTAGACCTCTTAAGAAAATTAAGAATAGTGAAAGATCATATTCGGGCGCAGACAACATCTATATCCCGAGTCTTTGGCATTTTCACAATTTAGGTTTCTTACGGGACATATCTTCATTTTTAAGGAGCTGAAAACAATTGTTTTTTATTATTACAGGAAGCAGCAACTCCGCAAAATAAAAAGCGAAGCTTTTGCTAATGATGTTTTACTGCATGCTGTATGATGTGAACGCAAAACGATATTTACAGTTATTCGTGTTTGTCAAGCCATTTTGGACAGCATGAAGGATGGTGTGAACGGCCCATATAACTCACTGCGACAAAACATTCTCAAAACAGTTTTCGTCGCGTTAGTACATATGCGAGTGCGCTCACTGTGTTTTGAGACAAACTCAAAACTTTTTGTTTTGAGGCACTGGAACTTTAGTAAAACAAAACTGTTTCGGTATGACAGAATCGTATGGAGTGTGCTCATTTGAATCTTTTGTTTCGTGGCATTCGCGAAATCGCTGTCGAATAAAATAAGAATGGAAAAAAGAGATTAAACGACGAAAATATTAAAAATAAGTTTTAGGGGAAGAAGTGGAAAAAAGACCAGCACTTTATGACAAACGATTGAGCGAATACTCAAATGCCAACATAAAAAATTAATTATGGCTGGAAGTTACACAAAAATTGTTGCTTAATAATTGGAGTGATTTAAACTCTACAGAAATAAATGAAGCTGGTTTGTGGCTTTTAACACTCATTCGAAAGTTACGAAAAAACATTTCTGGGTACAATCGCAAGCTATCAAATCCATAGTAGAACTTGTTTTTTTATTTCTATCCCTCCAAATCAGATAAATCTTCTGCTTTGTTTTTGCTTTCTTCTTTGTGTTCGTTCAGTCAGAACACACAACGCGACCTTCTTCGTGAAATTAATTTTTTCGATTGAATCATAAAAATGCAATTTGTCGCGAAACAAATTGTCTCAGTTAGCACACTCTACATGAGCCTCAAAAGAAAGAAAAAACTTTCTTGAAACTGTTTTGTCGCAGAGAGTTACAGGCCTAAGAAGATGAAAAGAAAAAAATCACGTGGTGCCAACAGCGGTGCAATTCTTGCCAAAAATACACGGTGAAAAAGCATATAAAAGGCAGATGGACGATGACCGCGTGATTCAGTTTTGGTTTGTTTGGTATTCTGGTGCCAAAAACTTGTGGAGGTTTCGCAAGGATAGAAGAAGAAACTTCTCGTAGCAGTGATTTGGGTAGCCTTTTTTTTGTTAAGTACTTTTTTGTTGTTCCACCAAAATACGGATTTTTGTTGTAAACTAAATTTGATGGTTGAAATAGCAAAACTATGGTATCAAGAAGAACACAGAGCATCCTATGTGTGCGGAACTCAACAACCCAATGTGCACAAAACCGGATGCGGATCCGTTCGGATTCGTTTTTAGTGTCCGTAACGGATCCGAAACGGACCACATAAACGGAAAAAAATAGAAATTGACTTTTTTTTATTATTAATATAAAAGGCTGTTTTCGTGATATTTTCAATAAACAAATACAGTTCTTTGCCCCTTTTTTGTTTCTTACATATCTTTAAATTAAAAAAATAAAAAAAAACGCCGGGGTTTGAACCTGTATCTTCCCTCTGCTTATGTAGTTGTTGCATGCGTAGTTTAACAACATCAGCCACCGCATTACTTGTTTTCATCTGGCTAAAAGTATATTATTTGAATTAGCAATCGATAACTGCTCAAAATTAATCTTCACTTTTTCATTTTGACAGAGAAGTAATTAATTTTAAGTATGTCAGAAAAGTAATGAAAGTAGCTGAGTTGGTTAAGATGAGCATTTTTGAGCAGTGGCATGGTACAGGACGGTGGCAGGTAAAAAAAATTAAGTTTGCTTAATGTGGTTTCTAATCATATTTACTTAATAAAACTAAGTTGAATAGCATAAATAGAAATAGATGGAAAATAAGTAAAAATTCAAAAAAAAAATTAGATTTGGGAAAGAATAAAAAAAAAATTTTTAATTGCGTTAATTTTTTTGTACAGTAAAATCTGCATTATTAAAGAAAAAGGTCGTCTCGAATCCGTTTTATTTAGAAAAATGAATCTGAAGCGGATTTCAGTTTTTTTCCGTTTTTGAGGTCCGTTTCTGATCCGTTACGGATCCAGCAAAGCAGACGATCTTTCCGTTTTTTCGAGAGGAATTTCATCCGACAACGGATCTGAATCGGATCCGAAACGGAATTCGTTTCGGTTAAAAAATCCGCAGGAACGGATCCGTAACGGATCCCAAACGGATCCGTTTAAATCATTGGGAAGTAACACCTGTAGCACCACTCCTACTAGTTCAAACCCGCAGTTGTACCACGCACACAAGAATAGTGCCAAAATTACTAGTTAAAATTTTGATAGTGTGGAGCAAACAAATATTGGTGACACAACAATTGCGTTTTTTGGTGCCAACGGCAGAAGTTAGCGCAGGACCGGAGCGTTTAAATAGCAGACGTAATTTTTCATGAGAAACAGGTAATGGACAACAAATACAACATCAGCCACAACAAATTAGTTCTGTTTAGGTGCAACAGATACGGCAATCACATCCTCAACAACAGCCACGACAATACAATAACAGCGAAGTGGATACCGCGAATCGGAGAGGGGAATCCATGTAGATTTTTTTTATTGTCTTTTAGCTAATTCAAAATAGGAACGATATGTTACGAATTTCTCTTTGAAGGCGTAAGAAAACACAAACCGCTTGTCAACGCGATTGCTATTTGTTAAAAGATACGCGAACATACATAAACTGAAGTTAACTTCTGCTACTTCTGTCAACTTTATTTTCAGCCATCTATCGGCTACAGAAGAAACTTCAGCTTTGGGCTATGAAACTGTGAAAGTCAGCCGATAAAAGTAACCCAATCGTAAATTGACACCTAGTTTGACAGCTTAACCAATTGGAATGTGCACTCTGGCGTCCCTATTAACTCTTTAAACTCCTTTTGTTTGAAATTTTTAAGAATGTTTTGAATTTTCATTTCAATGCATATTGCATGCCATTACTCGGTATGCATGTGAGGGTAATACTAAATTTAAAACACCATGTATCTTTGCGATATGTTAAAGTAAGAAAACTTGTTAAAAAAAATTAGGAATGTCAGAGCAGTCAATATTAAAAATGTCAAGCGGCATCATGCGAAAGAAAAACGGCAGGTGCAGAATTTTTTTAATGCGTGTGGTCGTGCGAATCATGCGGTTTCAACGAAAAAGAATTTCATTTTTTTTGCATGTGCCGAAAAAATATGTGCAGCCGCAAAAGTTAAAAATAATGTTTAAAAGAAAGAGCTATAAAAATCCGTAAAAGTTTCAAGATTTTTATATAAACCCTAAATTATTCCACTGATAAAACCTAAATGATTTAATAAAGATATTATAAAACCAGGATAATGCGACAAATTTATTCAGATTTCTACCAATCTAAATATTCTCAACATAACTACTTCTCACAAAAAAAAAGACTTAGTGAACATTGATAACAAATAAGTTGAAATAGCATAAGCAATTAAAAACAATGTGTTTGTGGCCTGCTGGTAAAGCATCAGCCTTGATCTCTTTGTGGAAAAAGAAATGTAGTAATCAATGGGCCAACGAAGTTTTTGTGGCTACTGACTACAGAGATCTTAAGCTTTTATCGTGTGGTGACATTTATATGTACAATGAAATGAAGAACAAAATTTGTGCCATATTGTAAAAAAAATATGATTAATAATTAAATCAGCAAGGAAATGATAAAAATAGAAAAAATTATAAAACAACAAACAAATTAAACAACAACAACCCTGATTAAACTGTTATCATTGTGTACCATCAAGGCAACATTAAAAACAATCACCCCAACCACCCTAGCAGCAACAACCACACCACAGTTACAACAGTACCAACACAACCAGCTAAGTTAATTTAATAAGTATTTATATGTATTATACCCTTAAATTTAAAAAAATGAGTATTTAACATATTCATTTATTTATTACGGTTTTAAAAAGCATAAATATACTTTAATTCACATGATTTCTTAAAGTTAACCTTATATACTAACATAATATTCAGTTATCTTACAGACGTAGATTTACAATAATTATATAAACGCTTTTTGAAAGCATTTAAATCATCACAATTTTTTTGTTTCGATGGGTAGATTATTAAAAGCTTTTAATCCCTTATAGTATAAATTTTATTTTCCAGATTCTGTTCTATAGTGTGGCAGTCTAAAATCATTTTTAGCTCTTGTTGTACTATATATGGGTCATTCCATCTATAATGGGCCTATCATTACCCTCATGTTTTTTAAATAGGCTGAAACTTTTTTCAGTGATTGGTCTATCATGGAGAAGATATAAAAAAATTCGATAAAATTTTTTTGACCAGTATTATTGCTTAAAAAAAAGTATCAAATTGTGTTCAAAAACATGCTTATGAACTCTTAAACTTCGGGTAACAAAGCTTACTGATGACACCATGTAGCGGTGGTTGAAACAAGCAACTAGCTGTAGCAGCTAGCTCTGTACATTTTTTGTGTTTTTCGCACTTACAGTACTGAATAGGAGGCTCAGTAAGAAATAATATTTATTTATGATCTGTTCCAAAAACGCAACCAAAGATTTCTAGATTCCTTTTTGACGTCTGAAAGTAAAGGTTTTGCAAAGTAAATACTTATATGCGATATTATAGTCACGGCAATATCTTAATCTATGATTATATCATAATTTTTAGTACAAATATTTTTATAAGAGGAATTACGCGTCAATGTAAGCAATACTGCAATTTTTTAAAATATCAGTTTAATTCTCGATTCTATAGAATTTTTCTGAAAAATAAAGCATTTTGAAGCTCAGTATTCTATTTCTTTTTGATATTATTTTATTTTCCAAGTCGATCCACCAATATCCTAAGCAATAACTTCATTTCTACCAAAGCAATTTAACAATATTCGGCAACATTGTTTTTAGCGATTCACACGTCATCATTGCGAAAACTTTGACGCAAAACAGTTGCACATCGTGTTCATAATTTTTGGCGTCGACTTGTGACACCAAATCACAAATTCGCTCAAGCATCTACAAGCACATACGTCGGCGTTCAAATGTCATTCAAAACAAAAAAAAATGTTTGTTAATAATGTGATAGTAAAATAATGTCTTATTTGATATCAATGTTTGTTTTAAAATTTATTTGTGTTAAATACTAAAATTAAATTTATCTCAATGCAATTTTAAACATTTAATTAACTTATATATATTTGTTTATATACATATTATATTTGTTTGAAATTTGTTAGTATTTTAAATACTCTAAATAACAATATTTCATATAATTAAATTTAACTAGTTTTTTAATTTTCCTTAACAAAACTTAATAATAATAATTACGATTTTTATTTACATGAATATTTGATTTTTTAATCAATTAATTCATTAATTTCTCTTTGCTTTAATGAATTCTACACACTTTCTTTTATAGATTCTTAAATTTGAATAATTTTTAATTTCATTTGTTAAACTATTAAATAAACGGAAGCCTTTCTGGAATAAAGTCATTTCGGAAATAGTATGGCTGAGCCTCATCTACTCTCCTAACGGATTTTGTAAGATAGCTCGGTGCTTCTTTATATTTTATCTTGAAAGTAGTTAATTATGTGTTAAGTTCTAGCCTTTCTGCAATATTTAGCCATCTGAGGGCTTCCAGCATCGACGCAATTGATGTGTACCTATTGCATTTCAAAATGATTCTCATGACCTTATTTTATAGTTTCTGTAGGTCTTTGTATTTGCCCGTGGTTGCATGTCGTATAAAGTACGGAGGAACAGAATTCAAAATGTGGTTTTATTATTGTGTTATATATATTCACAGCTGTTGCATAGCTAAGTTTTTTCGGATACGTTTGAAAAAAACATCTATATCTATATATATATATAATCTATATGTTGCTGTAGTGTTAATTTTTGATCAATTTGTATTCCAAAATATTTTATACATTCGACGTTTACTATATGCATTTTTGACATTTGAACGCCAACGTACAAGTCCCTATTTGTATGAAATTGAACTTTTGCATCAACTCACAATATCGACGTAGAGATACCGAACTACAATGCCGATGGACTTCGCACTAAAAAACTTTGCCAACTAAATAGTAACTTATTTCATATTTTATATGATTTTGTCTTTGCTGAACCACTCTCTCTGTGTTGCATTTTAAAATTTTGACCATATACTTATACTTTTTAATATGGTACCATGTGTGTGAGTATCGCATTAAAACCACTATTTTACTGCATTTACGGTGGCCACTTGAAAACTTATGAGTTAAACAGAACTAGGACGGTTTCAGAAAAGCGGCAATGACTTTGAAATAACGTGTGAAATTGAAAAGAACTGCGGCGTAAGACTGGTAACCTGCCTACGAGTACCCGTCGATTTACATTTAATTCTATTTTCATCGTCGGCGGAGGACGTTAAGTGTATCATTTCCAAACAGCTTGTATCAATATTTTTGTTTACGTTTGAAATGACAATGAAAACAAAATTTCAGCTGCATTTTCCGTCGATCGTCGTCCGCCGCAATTGTGTCTAGTCGATTTACCGCTTTGCCGATTCCGTCCCAATTCTGTTTGAGTCATTAAGCAAACCGAGTGGTATTAGAAAATATTTATGAACGTGACCATTGCAAAGTAGCTTTCATGTCCTAAAAAACTAACCAAGAAATATTTTAATCGTGTTATCAGTCGGGTATATTTTGTTATTTCTGTGTATTTTGAACATAAGTTCTGTGCTTGAAAAAAATATGAAACTTTGTTATTAGTTTAATAAACGAGTGAATTCTTAAGAATAATCAAGAACTTACCTTAAAGAAAAAAGTTTAAGGTCATGTCTGTTCATTATAAATTCAAGAGTGCTCTTGATTTTGATACAATTACTTTTGATGGATTACATATAACTGTTAGTGAGCTTAAAAAAGCTATTATCTTTCAAAAGCGCCTTGGAAAAACCACGGATTTTGATCTTAAAATCACAAATGCTCAAACTAAAGAAGGTATGAGTATTTCTTAATGTAAGTTTACGCACACTGAATTAACTTCGTGAAAGATAGAATCATATTTACAGTCCAGCGAGGCTCATCCAGCCAACCGACTCTTAAAAGCATGTGTTGAACTGAGCATAGAAAATCTGATACCCGATTATAATTTACATTATAATTCGCTTAGCTGCCTATTCGTTTAAGGACACATGTAACTTACCAGCCCAAAATAAAGGATCTGCTAAATTTTTTTACGTATATGTCAGAAAATATCTTGTTTATCTGCCTTCCGCTTAAGAGCACGGAACAGGTTTACTTTAGCTGACATTCTCCAATTTTTTTTTAGGGGTAAAACGGGGTTAAAAATAAATAAAAGTTATGAAAAAAAGTGTCGGTCGGATCTAGTTTCGAAGATATAGCCATCGGAAGTTCCGGATATAGCTTTTGTAAATATTATCATAACTTGGAAACCTCTGCATGGATATCAAAAATTTTTTTAATAATGATGTTCAAACTTTTGAAATTTAATCTGTAATTTTGGAGATATGACGACTTTAGAAATTTTGACCAATTTTTTTTTTAAAAAACTTTTCCCAAAAAATGTGTTAACGCAAATGCACCACTTACCGACCACTTATCAGTACGTCTGTTTGAATCTCTTAGAATATATATAAATATGATATGTAATTTCACTAAAATTCATCTATTTATTGTTATAGATGTTTCTCGCGGAAAAAATATGATAAAAATAATTTAAATGATAGTTTTTATTTCCAAATTTATTTTTTAATAAACTGATACAGAATAACACAAGCTGCACCATTTTCCGACCGGCCTGTGATGATTTTGCCTGTTTCCGTCCACTGAAGTACCTGATTCCCACCGCTAATGTCGCCATATGAAATACGAACTTCATTATATTAAAACTTGCTTAAAAGAAAAGCAAAGTTACCGTTTTTCAAATAATTTGCGATTTTGATTAAAATCTTTTAGTTTTATACAAACAAAGTTAACTTCTAAGTATAACAACTAATGTTAATCACATTTTTCACTGAGATCTTTTAGGATAAATAAGAACAATAAGGAACTGGTTTGGTTTGAAAACATGGAAACACAAAAAAGTTTTTTAAGCATAAAAACTAACAATCAGATTTCTTACGATGATCATTAAGTTCAGGAACGTTATAGGAACCACGTTTGGAAATTAGCGAAGGACTCTTAATTTTACACATAACATCACTAATCTGATGATCTTTAAACGAATTTTTCTTCCCATGTTTCTTATTACTTTTGAAACAGTTTCGACCAGCTGAGATATTGATACAGGTTCACCCATTACTATAGTTCACTAAACTAGAAGATTTTCCTTCCTCTATTGTTAACACGGTCGTACCACAGACATTTCCACGACTTATGTATTTATTTTGTAATAAGTCTATTAAAGTAGTCTTTGGAACGTTGTTAATTTTGCCAGCTTGCCTAATACTACATTTTTTCTCTTTTACATCAATAAAAGCCTCTTCTAAATTTTTGCGAGGATAGATTAAGCATTTTTTGGAATCCATGATGATTGACTGAAACAATAACAAGCGCATATGCATAACACTTTGTGGATACTAGTATCTGACCAAGGCGGACGGAAACAAGAAAATAAAGAGAAACAAAATAACCATGTTTCCGACCGTATTCAATTTGATTGTAATAATTACGTAGATACATTTACATGTATTTTTTTAATAAATTACTTTAGTATAAATTTTATTGTACCGTGAAGTATCAAAAGATTCACAGAGAGAATATAAATAAATGTAAATTTAAAATCTAAAATAATAGAGCAATTACATGTTCAAACAGAAAAATAACATAAAAACGTATAAGTTTCATATCACATTATGGCAAATCTGATTAAGTTAAACTAGGTCGTATACAGGCCATCCATCGTAAAATTATGTGTAGATTGAATAACCTAGCAAGATTTATACGTTCTTAGTTTTATTGAACCCAAAAATTATCTTTTTTTAAGAAGCTTTAAAATCCTGTTACCGGACAGATGGTCGGAATGAGGAACGTATGAAGTTTTTACGCAACCCTATTCCGACCGCTTTTATTCACTTTATAAATCTTTTAAATTAATTAAAAAAGTGGTTATTACTTTGTAATTCTGATAAGGATATATAAATGCATACAAGCAAATATTAAAATATTGTCAGCTCAGTTTATATCCGCTGAAAAATCGATAATCTTGAAATTCCTTTTTTATCTTTTTTTACACTCGCGAAACCATCGAAACGCACCGTTGCGTAGCTTTGACTCATTTGACAAAAAACCCGTTAAGATTTTAGAACGATTTTTTGACAGTCGGCGTATCAATATTGAAGGAATGAAATGCATTCACTTTCGTAAACCTTGCGCGGTAAATTGATGGACTTTTATAGAGTTTTTTAAAGCGGTCGGATACATGAACCCGAGCTGCGGCCGCAGGCTATCCACTTACCCCCATTGTTAAATAAAATAACTGCTAGCGAAGCCGGTTTTTGATATGCTCTAAGATATAAATGATTGAAATAAAAAGGGGGTAGGCTCTCTTAATATGCTAAAAAAATTATAGTTCATTAAGACATTTTTAGGGGAAAAAAAGTTTTTTTTAAAAAAAAAGTTGGTCAAAATTTCAGAAAAGTTGTCATATCTCCAAAATTATAGGTTAAATTTCAAAACTTTACTCATCATTATTGAAGGCCATTAAATTATCTTTCTTATGACACAAATTTTTCATATGCATGCAGGGGTTTCCAACTTATGATCAGTTTTATCATAGTGCTATATCTGGCACTTGCGATGGCTATATCTCCGAAACTAGATCCGAGCGACACTTTTTTATTTCATATTTCTTGTTTATTTTATACCCCCTTGTACCCCTAAAAATATAAATAAAATTGGAGAATTTCAGCTAAAGTAAACTTAAGCCAAGAGCGCATTTGCTTTAACAGCACTTAGCTATTGGTTACTTAAATTCATTTTTCAGACTAAAAGTTACACTTAACAGCCTTTGTTAAAAAATTCAAGAGCTCAGATTTCCCGTAGAAGTCTCACGACACATGAATACAAGTTACTGGAGAGCCCGCTGTATAAAGTCGAGTGTATAAGATTACAGGATAAGATATACGGGAAAAATAGTAATTCATTGTGGTGAATTTAACGGACCATGATTGCGTTGCCAAATCCTGTTTACTTGGATTGAGATCAGAACTGAAAAATGGGCAGTCCAATACAGTAAGTTGTTGACCAGTAAACTATTGATTGACCTGCCGAGCGGTGTGCTTCGGATCATTGTCTTGCTGAAATATCCTATTTACGGGAATTTTTTCATCCGATAAGGCAGCATTACATCCTCTAGGATTCCAATATATTGGAATTTGTCCATAACACCCTTCATTTTTCGCAGTGGACCGACACCACACTATGACACAGCACCCCAAAGCATAATGCTTCCTCGTCCATGCTTTAGTGTAGATCGGGTGTACTTTGGGGCAAACTCCTTTGACTTAGGGCGGCGGACATATTTTTCCCATCGGGTGACAGTATATTTTAGTATCGTCTGGAAACAACACTTTTGAATTCCTTTGCATTCATTTGACGATAGGGTTAGGTTCATCTGACGGTAGGGTTAGGTTCATATGTCAATACATTTTGGCCAACTCAAGTCTCTTCTTGCGGTTGCGTACAGATAATAGGGGCTTCTTCTGAGTAATCCGTCCAAAAAATCCAGCTTCACACAAACGTCTTTTAATTGTATCTACGGATAGTGCTGTTTTATTTTCGCCATAGATAGCCATCCGAAGTTCGTTTGCGGACTTGTACGATTTTTCTTAGATGCGGAAATTATAAGTATCTTCTCGAGCAGTTGTTATGTGGCTTCTTTGTTTGCGTTGTATCTTATAGTGGATTTTTTTTTTAAATATTGTAGCGCATTGCCTATCATGGTTTTTGGAAACTTTTAAGACAGCTGCGTTTTGTCGACAAGAGACTCCTTCTTAATGCATCTGTATTATTATTTTTCGTGCTGACGTCACAAGACTTTTTTCTATCGATTGTGAATTACCAAAAATAACTTTTATAATGACGATTAACCAAAACAACTTTTTGACGAAGATGGATAAGATTAGGTACATATTATGTGTGCAGTAGGTTCACAGCTTAGTTTGGTTTGGAAAAAAGGGCAATGCCATGCCCTCCCATATAAGAGAAGAATTAAATTCATCATATCTCGTATACTATTTGACGCAGATAATGGCAACACTGGTGTTATATAGTCGTGTTATATTTTGTTGCTTCGGAGAAATTAACATATTTAAAGGAAAAACGTACTAAAAAATTGGAAATTTATTGATATTTATTTATTTAAAGGTGTAGATCATTATCCAAATATTTTTGCGATAAACAATGAGTTTATATTTATATTCCACGCAAAATGTATTGGTTGTACGGACTACCTTTTAAATGTGTTAGAAGAGAACAATGTTTATTTATTCAAATTTATCTACTGGGCTAAAACCCTTACAGATTACTAAAACAATACTTAAAATCTAGAAAAACAAAAATATCATAATTTAAATCGTGAGAACACAACAATTTCATTAAGCCGTTTAGTGAAAATATTTCTACTTACGCTAAAATCTTCGCAAATAAATCGCAATTAGTAAGGCATCGAGAAAGAGGCTCATTGGAACCATAATTAGTTCTATGGTATGGAGTATAGAAAAAATTTGACTCCCTCAATATGCGTGCAGGAACATTAAATGGAATTAATGCTAATAATTCAGAAGAATTAATTTTACTATCATTTATATCTTTAATGAATATTATTAAAAAATCGTTTTTTTTATTTTTTTTTAAAGCGTTTATTTAAACAAGCTCAATACAAATCAACTATAAATAAACAAATAGTATAATGTATAAATAAATTTTACTATACATAGTCCCGTAATAGAGCACTGTAGTATATTCAATATTTGTGTTGTACACAATGTATTCTGTTCATTTTAAGAATATAATATTATTTTTTTAGAATAAATACATATGTACATACATAACTGTAATAAATGCAAGAAAAAGTTTGAAAACCTTGCTTAAATATTTAAGAAAAGATAAAAATTACAGTCCAGGGATAAAACAGATATTAGACATTAAGCTTTTTAATATTTAAGTTCCAATTTATATTTTTGTCTTCTGCGTAAACACTAATATCGAATCTGCGATTCTCAGACGTTAATTGGTTGCATTGGACAGTTTTATTGTTTGCTCGCCTATATATATGGTAAAATATAGGAGTACCATTGTCATTTTGAATAAAACCATTTTTATCTAAATACAAAAAGGCTTCAGGTGGCACAAATCCACTTTGTAAAGTTTTACTTATGTATTCATCGTTTGGATTAAATTATTTTCTGTACATTCAAAGGTCTTGACTATATGATTTCTATTTAGGTGAATGATGAAATTATTGATCCTACTCACTCTCGCTGAAGTATACAGTTTTTTATTTGGAATGTATTTTGTATTAGCTGATCTATATAGCGATGTACATGATCGCAAACATTTTCTTTCAAATACGCGCATTCTTTATATATATGAAGGCGATATATTAAACCAAATTGGGCTACCCTATGCAATAATTGGCAGAATTGGTCCTTGATTCCAAGTGTTTTGAATAAAACAAAGACTTATACATGAAAAAAGCTTTTTTAGCCTTAATTAATTGTTCGTTTATGTGAGATTTAAAATAAAGGAATTCATCTAAGTGTATTTCCAGGTATTTAACTACTTGAGCATTTGGAATCTGTGTATTAGTTATATTATTTATTTATTTATTTATTTTTTACGGTCTTAGAGACCTAGATATTAATACAAAATTAGAGACTATGCCGAATAGTTTCCACTTATGTCTTATATTGTAGTTACACTTTTTAACTGGGGGGTGAAAAAAAATAGATTCACATTTTCTGTAATTAATTTTCATTTTCTAGTTGATGGCATATTCCTCAACTTTTTCTAGCGCACACTGTAGGTTTCAATTAATTTTTTCTATTTTGTCATCAGCATAGTATAGTATAATGTCATCAGTAAAGGCAATAATATTGTCAACTGTATTGATTAAATCAAGGGTATATAAATTGAAAAGTGTGGGGGAATTTACGGCTAATTGCTGGAGACCGTTAATAATCTGAAATTTATTTTTACTAACTTCATATTTATCGCAAACAACAAAAGACTTATTGCTTAACATGTTATATATAAGAATGCCAAGATGTTCTGGAAATTTGTCATTAATCAGCTTATAAATCAAGCCTGCTAGCCACACTCCATCGAAAGCTTTTTCGAAATAAATAAGACAGGCTCCAGTACAATATCTTTTGTTCCAATTCCAGTTTATATTCGATGTCAGCAAATTTATAGCGTGAATAGTTGGATGCCTATGCTTAAATCCAAACTGTTTATTAGTGAATAAGTTGTTTTTCTCACTGAATTTATTGATGTTAAGATTAATACAGATCTCGAATATTTTACTTAAATTGGGAAGTAAACTAATTGCGCGAAGATTATTAGGATCGCTCGTGTCCTTATTTTTTTTACCAAGACTAATAACTTTTGCTATTTTCCAGTCTTTAGGAAAGCAAGAGTTGTTTAGCATGTTATTAAATAAAGTACAATTCAAAGAATCAAAAATTTTGGAATATTTTTCAGTACTAAATTGGGTATATTGTCTACTCCTGATGATAATTTACCTCTTAAATAGTTAAAAATGTACACAATATCATCCTTAATCACGAAATAGTTTGATGCACTTGATAAGGTTAACTCATTAGCTTTATTGTTAGAAGAAAAATTGGTAATAGTAGAATGATTGTTTTCATACCTATTTTTCGTAAATAAAAATCTGGCGAAGCAATCGTCTACTTTGGTATGAACATTGTTGTCCAAAACATTCTCTTTATGAGAGTGCCCAGACTCCCAAAAGGCTCTTATAACATAAAGGATCTGGTTTTGATCTCTTATGATAAAGCTATTGGTCTCTTGATCTCTTTCGGATGTCTGAACATCAATATTTGCGTTCTTTAATAGATTTTCTGACTTGGGGAATTCTTATTTTCTGTACATTCACTGACTTAAGAGTTCGAAAGTTTTTTTTAGCTTCCGAAAACATACGCGATGGATCTGTAGGATTTAGTCCTGAAAGTTTATTCTCATAATATTTATTAATAGATAGAGAAATATTGTCACTTATCAGTTTTTTGATAAGTTTTAACTTAACCTTTAGTCTGTTAAATAATGATGGAGAAATCACATGAGTTAATCTATTGTGCCTCTTAATTATTGTGAGGATTTTACTTTTTTCTGCCTGCAGTTCTCTTATGATTGCATTCATAAACATGTTAATGGAATTACTTTCTTTATATTTAGGGACGGTAGTTTCTGTCGCAGTGCTAATGAGGTCACTAAGTTTTTGTAGGTAAGAATCGATTTCTGAGTTGTTTAAATTTCTATCATTTGGGATCGGATCGTTAATATTTAGATGGCTTAAAATCTCTCTCTGAAATTTTTTCCAATTAGTCGCTTTGTAATTAAATTTTGAAGGTGATAATTCCTTAAAAAGCATGAAAGGTTGACGATTTTCGTTGCTAGAGGCAATAATCTGTATGTTTCAGTTGACTTTGTCTATTTCTCGGTGACGGTACTGTGTCTTTGTGTAGTGAACTTTTTTTGTGGTATTTTAGTAATATTTTGTGGTAAATATTTTAATTTTCGTTGTCTACTAATGTTCATTTAGTGCCTGTGTAATAATTGTAATTTATCAATTTGTGTTATAGCTTGAAATATTTATTTTATTTATTTATTTATTTATTTATTACGGTCTTAGAGACCTAGATATTAATACAAAATTAAATTTCAGAATACTATGAACTAGATAACTAATATTGGCACAATTCAATTCATCTAAATTATAACTATCTAATTGCTATAGAAATCTTACAATAGTCGAATAATAGCTTCTTAAATATCCCTGGACTATCACTGTTTTTTAAATAACCGGGTAATTCATTATATTCTCTAACTCCTGCATAATATATGCTCTTTTTATCCAGTTCATTTCTAGCTATTGGGAGATGAAAATTATTTCTATTCCTAGTTTGGTAGTTGTGAATTTCTCCGTTGTATCTCATTCTAATGCTTAAATATCCAGGTAAATTGCCTAATTAAAATTTTCTATTAATTTTGAAGCAAAGCAATAGTTGCTTGCATTGCTGCTGCTTAAGCGCGCATAAACTTTTCGATTCCTCTATGTGCTTTGTTTGTTTACAATTTCTATTTAAATAACATTGTTTTTTTTTGTTGCTCTGTAACAAGCTCTATTTTTTGTAAGCATTAACACATTGTTTCCTCTGTCTGCTAATTTATTTTAACTTGCAAGCTATTATTTTTTTTTTCATTTCTTTTATATTGTTCTTTACTACATTAGCAACATTTTTTTCATGAATATGAACTATTTTTCCTCCGATAACTTGCTCGCATGTTCTGTAGGAGATAAATGCAAAAGCCAGAATAACCTAAGTTCAATGTTTCCTTGTTCAGGGCCTTAAGAGCAAATGTTTCATGCGTATTGTGCGGACTTGACGAATTCTGTAACAGAATTATTATGTTCTGACCGTTTGGGTCTGCAATGGTACTGTCCATCGTGCAGAGCCCTCTCCCCTTCGGCTTTTTTCGAAAAGATTAAACAATTTGGGGATAGCTTAAATAATCTAAATACTAATTTTAGAGATATTTTAAGTAATTATATTGACTTAAGTCCAGAAATTGATAACAGTCTTAATAAGACTATGTCCCCAGACGTTAGCTTGCTTGGAAATAATATTATAACTAATGTCCCTACGGCTTTTGCATCCACTCCCTCGGTTTCAGATACTATCAAACTTGCTAATTCCCTTGGGAAGAAAAATAAACTTAAAAAACAAAAGAAACCAAAAAAGAAAATCAGGCCAACTAAAAAAGCAGTTAGCACAGCCAATGTCCCTAAAGTAATTTCTCCAAGTTCTGAATTAGACACTTCTCCAGAAACATTAAATTCTGTTTCGCCCAAAGTAGTTAGCACAGCCAATGCCCCTAAAGTAATTTCTCTGAGTTCTGAATTATAATCTTCTCCAGAAATATTAAATTCTGTTTCTTCCACTAGTCTAGAGACTTAGAGATTTCATAAGGCAACAAAATGTCATTCCTGCCGACGCTTTTCTTTCCTGCAGGAAAATCGGTAACAAACCTAATTATTCTTCTTTTAAGATTACAGTGGCTTCCTGTCATTTTGCTGCTGTGTATGATTCGAATATGTGGGTTGATAATATCTTCAAGTCTGAGTTTCAATCGAAAAAAAACAAGACTATCCAAAAAGTGCCTTTACTACCAAATCAGAAATTTTCTGATGATATTATGGTTTTTACCGAGACTTGGCTAAACAGCTCTTTACTTAACCAGGAACTGTTTGACAATAGCTTTAATGTCTTCAGAAGAGACAGATATATAGACGACTCGTCTCCTGTTGGAGGGGGTATATTGATAGCAATAAAAAATAATCTCACCAGTTGTTTAATTGAAATTCCCTGTGCATCTAGTATTGAACTTTTATGTGTTAAGGTAATTTTTTGTAATTCCAATCTGCATATCCTTAACGCTTACATTCCTCCAACTAGTAGCACAGAAATTTACGAGCACCTTTCGCGGGCTGTAGAATTTGTCATAGACAAACTTTTTACGAATGACGACATTTTATTGTTAGGCGACTTTAATCTGCCTAACTTAAAATGGACTATTTCGGACAATGGTACATATTATTATGCATCTAGTCCTAAAACTCGACAACAACAAATTTTTGTTGACGATATCCTATCCAATTTACAACAAGTTAGTTGTATTACAAATTCCCACACTCGGCAACTGGACTTAGTCTTGACTACAGACAGTAGCAATGTTATTGTACAAAATGCTCCTCATGCTTTAACTGCGGTTGATGCGTACCATCCACCTCTGAGTGTGTTGTACCAATCAGATAGAAATAACATAATTGCAGCCAATTCTTCTAGGAGATTCTATGAATTCAATTTCAAGAAAGCTGACTTCTTGAAATTGAATAATATCCTAAATGATAGAGTTAACATTTGGTTGGAATTTTTTTAATCATAATGACTTAGATGACTGCGAAAGATATTTTTATGAAGAAATTTTTTCGGCTATATCTTTGTCTGTGCCATACATTCTGAGGTATGTTAATGACTCCTCATACCCATGGTACACTAAAGATTTGAAGAGGGTGCGTAACGACCGCAATAGGGCATGGAATAAATACGTTTGTAGTCAGGACCGCATTGACCTGGAGGCCTATCTGCAGCTTTTTCAAGAATTTAGGCTTAAATCAGCTTCAGCTTATTCAGAATATTTAAATAAAACGAAACTTAATATTCTTCAAGACCCCAAAAAATTTTAGGGATTCATTAGTTCTAAAAAAAGGTCGGATGGTTTCCCATCTGAATTCAAAACTGTTGACGGGCTCACCAGTGATCCCCAAATTATAGCTGGGTTATTTGCTAATTTGTTCCAAAAATCTTTTTCAACTGATGTGTTTAGCCCTGATGTCAACTATTTTGAATATATGAATACTGATTCTCAGGTTCCTTTTGGTGCAATATCTTTTACCCCTGAACGCATAGTAAAATATATTGCATCCATTGATGATGACATTGGTTCTGGACCTGAATGTTTGAATTAATTGTAGTCTTATTCTGAGTCAACAACTCAGTTTTCTTTTTAATAAATCTATCAATGATGGCTATTTTTCTAAATTTTGGAAGGAATCTTTTATAAGTCCTATTATTAAGAAAGGATTGAAAAATGATGTCTATAATTACAGGCCCATAGCCAAGTTATCATCAATCCCGAAGCTTTTTGAGCGAATTATTTATGATCAAGTTATGGTTTACTGTGGTGAAGTCATAATGACTCGTCAGCATGGTTTTGTTAATGGCAGATCTACAGTTTCCAACCTTCTTGATTTCACGTCTTTTGCTTTAAGTTCAATAGATTCTGGAGCACAAGTGTACTGTATCTACACCGACTTTAGTAAAGCATTTGACAAGTTACCGCATAGCTTGATTTTGTTTAAATTAAGGAAACTAGGATTTCCTGGAAGTTTTGTCAGATGGATTGAATCTTATTTATTTGATCGTTCTTATCGAACAAGATTTCGAGAGGTGTTGTCTTCCCCTTTTACAGCATTTTCAGGTATTCCGCAAGGAAGTCACCTGGGGACGCATCTGTTTATTTTGGCTATAAATGATGTTACTCATGTAATCAAAAACTCTCATCTGCTTATATATGCTGATGATATGAAAATTTACAGATCTGTGAAGGTGGATGATGATACCTTTGCCCTTCAGTCTGACCTGAAATCATTTGAAGTTTGGTGTTTTAAAAATAGCTTACATTTAAATCCTGACAAATGCCAAACTATGATCTTCTCTAGAAAGAAAATTAATGTGGAATTTGATTATATACTTAATGATAAGAAAATCTGTCGTATTAATTACTTAGAAAGGAGAAAATTGTGTCAATTCTTGACTTTGTAATTGCAACACTTTTTGGAAATTTAGTATTTGATTACTAAGGTTTTTTGTACAATTTTTCATATCTTCCAGCAGAGAATTTGGAAAGTTGATATTGTGGCTGGATGCATTGTTGTGGCTGAATGCATTGTTATGGCTGAATGCATTGTTGTGGCTGAATGTATTGTTCTAATTTTCTTCACTAAAAGAGTTGTTGTTTTTTACTATGTTTGCATAGCTTACATGTGGATTGAGAAATTTTGTTGATCTATTTGTTTTTTTCTGTCCAAGGGCTTGTTTTTTCATTTTGATTTTTTGCTGCAGCTGTTTGTATATTTCGCACCCTTTATATGAAGCGCGATGCCCATATTTTTTGCATAGAACGCAATACAATTTTGAGATTTCTTCTTCTGAAACTTTAGCTATAGAACATTTCCCAACTTCGTGAGATTCCTTACATTTGACACATCGTGGTGGTAGATAGCAGTTTGGTGCACTATGGAAAAAGCCCTGACAGTTTCTACACTGAGAAATTTCGGGTTTTTTCAAAGTTTCCCATCTAATGTTGCGGTGGAGGAGTCCCTTGATAGATTTTAATTGATTAATATTGCTGTCAGCAGATATTTGTACCAAAAATATTGGCAGGCCATACTCTCTATTAGATGAAGCTTTTGTTACAAATTTCAAATCTTCTACGCCTAACTCACAAAGCGCAAAGTCTTTTAGTAGAAAGGTTTTTGTTTTATGCCTTTCGGAGTAAATGTAAAGAATTTTGTTTTTGACCACAATTTTTTAAACACACAGGAGGAAGCAAATCGAAACTAGCACTTTAGAGTAGTCAAGGCTCATTAAAGCTTCTAATACCTTCTTATCCGGTTTTTCCAAATTACCAATGTTCAAAAGTTGCGGCAAGTCGGAAAAATCATTTACGCCACAGAGAACTCGAAGAACTAAAAACAGATCCAAAGAAATCAGCAAAAAGTTCAGTAAGTAAAAGTTATTAGATACGTCACCTCTATACTCCATTGATGAAGGAAAACCAGAAGATTTCCTTTTATTATATAAACATCCTAAAAAGATTTCGGATTCGACCTAAGTCCTCTCTCAACGGAGTCAATGTATTTCTTGTACAAATAAAATTGCCAGAAAGTCAAACTCTCGTCTACGCAAAACAAATCAAGCTTTGTCAGTTGACAAACCGGATATTTTGAAATGTAAGTGTGCTTTATCCCTTACATTTTTAAGTTTCACTAACCTATTAAACCATCCATTTGTTTTTTTACTGGCACGTACCGCTGTAGCGCTTCGTTTATGATATGCTTAAATTTAATATGCTTATCATTAACATTCATATGCCGAAACACCAAACTCCAATGAAAAGACCCAAAATAGGCATTAAATCCGACATAATTGGCGTTTCTGAAATTGTAAAAGAAACTACCCACAACCTGCGAGTCATACTAAACGTATAAAAATTTACTTAATAATCGCATTGTGATGGACAGAAACATTTCTTAGCGGCATAACACATTTGAAAAGTTCATATTTAAAATAATCATTTATAAAAATGTGATCTAAAATTCTAATCAGATAATTTTTAACGTTATTTATCTGAAACAGATTTAAAGCATATAGAGCATCACAAAGTGTATTTAGTTGTTAGTCTTTAAACCAAAAGGCAATAATATTTTTTTTTGCGAGCAAAAGTTCCACACAATATTGCCCAGGTTAAAATCGCCGAGAACGCACGGAGTTTGATTAGCATTAAGGGAACCAAGTACGTGATTAATATTAGAAATATGTTCATTATATACGCTCAAACTACTGCAAAGTGGAATATAACTTAAAATAAAATAATTATTTTTATGAAGATTGAAGTCACTGCTAAGAGAGACTGAAACAAAAATTTGTTCAATATCACCTGTACGTCGTGGAAACTGAATGTCTCTACTGGAAAATTTTTAAAATACTGCAATTAATACGCCACCCCTCTGGGATACACCAGGTTTAAAAACACGATCCTTGCGGTACACCGTGTAGTAAGAGTCAAACAACTCATTCGACAAGAAGTGTGACGTCAGCCAAGCTTCAGGAAGCAAAATTATTCTATACTCGTATGAAGAAGGAAGGACTGTCCCAGAAAAAAACTTACGTTTTGCTTTTTAGTTATAATAAAATACCCAGCAATTTTTTTAGTCTTTTTTCGTTTTTTATCAATAATGACTAGTGTTCAGAATATAAATAACTAAAAACTAAGTAATAATTTTTTTTTTTATAAAAATTTCTTACTTTTTTCGTAAGGCCCTTTTTTAAATTTTGTCCAGTTGTTTCATCGACAGTATGGTACGATTTTTTCCACTTAAGTCTAAAATCTTGTGAATTTTTTGCATTCTTACCACTTCTTCGAAAATCTCTTTTCATTAGAGCCCGATATCTTTCAATTGGGCGAAGCTCTGCGCAGTTGCGCGGATTAGCTATTTTTGGTAAGAAATTGATCTTTTTACTTGCATACCATTCCATCGTAGCTTTAGAGTAATGAGACGTTGCTAAATCTGGCCAGAACATCACGTTACCCTCATGTGCACGAATAAATGGTAAAGGGTGTTTTTTTTAGAGGTTTGTTTTTTGAATAGAGATAAAACTGGCATTTTATGGTCAAATCTGGCAACTCTAATGTCATTTATGTTCAGTTTGGTTTGGCATTTCATCATGAACAGGTTGACAAAAGAACAACGCTTGCAAATTGTGAAAATTTATTTCGAAAATAATGGTTCAGTTCGCGAAGTTTACCGCAAGCTCCGTCCATTTTATGGTCGACATAATCGTCCATCAGAGCAATTAATTCGGTTAACCATGGATCGTTTTCGCACTACGTTTACTCTATGTGATAATACGCATCCGCAGAGACGTCGAACAGTGCGCACCGAAGAAACAATTGCCGCTGTAGAGCAAAATGTTGAAGAGGACCCGAATGAATCGATTCGCCACCGTGCACAGCAATTGGAGCTTTGTCCATCAACTTTATGGAAGATTTTGCGCAAAGATCTTGGCTTGCGACCTTACAAGATCCAGCTTGTGCAAGAATTAAAGCCGCGAGACCATGCAATGCGTCGTGATTTTGGTGTATGGGCCGAAAATGAGATTGATCTCGATGCTGATTTTCATCGCAAAATTTTGTTCAGTGATGAGGCTCATTTTTGATTGAATGGCTACGTCAACAAGCAAAATTGCCGCATTTGGAGTGAAGAGAATCCACATGAGACCCTTGAGACGCCATTACATCTACAAAAACTGACTGTTTGGTGTGCTCTATGGGCTGGTGGAGTCATTGGGCCATACTTCTTCCGAAATAATGCTGGAGAGTCAGTTACCGTTAATGGAGACCGGTATAGAGCCTTGATAACCGAATATTTTGTTCCCGAATTGGATGGCATGAATGTGGATGAGTTGTGGTTCCAACAAGACGGCGCTACATGCCACACAGCGCACGTCACAATCGATTTATTGAAGGAAACATTCGATGAGCGCATAATTTCGCGGAATGGACCTGTCAATTGGCCACCAAGATCGTGTGATTTGACACCATTGGATTATTTTCTTTGGGGATATGTGAAGTCGCTCGTCTACGCCAACAAACCAGAAACGTTAGGGGACTTGGAAGCCAACATTCGTGGCGTTATTGCCGACATACGGCCCCATATGCTCGAAAAAGTGGTTCAAAATTGGACCTGTAGAATTGGCTTTATTCGAGCCAGCCGCGGCGGCCACATGCCCGAAATCATATTTAAACATTAATGGCATAAAATTATCCTTCCAATAAAGCCAAATTGATGGACATTAAAACGATTTTCTTGTGTTTTATTTCAATTCGAAGCTCTATACCTCTAAAAAAAACACCCTTTAGAAGACGTTTTTCGAGGCACTCGTCTATATAAACTTTGGAATGGATTGTGCCTTGTGTAACAAAAAATCTACTTCTGAGACCACAAGTGCATATGGCCTGCCAAACGATATATTGCTTCGGAAATTTCGAGATTTATTTTTCTTTGCATTTACTAGACACATGCCCCTTCTTGGGTGATGTATGATATTCGTGCCCAGTAGCTGCTTAAAATCTGCTTTGACGTTAGTTTCGTCGTCCATAACACATCAATCAAATTTAGTCAGGTACCTTTCATACAATTTTCGGGCTCGCATCTGAGCCATGAACTGCTTTTCATCAGAACGGTCTGGTACTTTTTGAACTCTTTATGTCTTTAGCTTACTTTTCTTCTTGATCTTTTGTACAATAGATTTTGATGTACCTGCTCTAGCCGCCATATCTCGCACTGAGGTGTTGGGATTTTGCTTAAAAAGGCGCTTCACCTTCGTCGCTACCTTTATGTTAAAAAATTCTGGTTTTCTGCCTGAACCTTTTTCGTGAAACAGGTAGACCTTTCTTATAATTAAAAATAACCGCAAAGACAGATTTTTCTGATGCACCAACTATTTTTGCTATAGCTGAATATTTTAATTTTGGATTTTGCAAGTATGTGGACAAAATCAGTTTGCGGACTTTTTGTTGCTTGCCAGATATCTTTGTCGTCAAAAGTGCTATCTTCAAGTGGTATACATCATATTAAACGTCACTTTATATAGAACAAATATTATGTCTTTTTAGACCTATAAGATTATCAGGTAGAGCATAATACAAAAAATAAAAAGCGCAAGTTTTTTTCTGGGACAGTCCTTAGTAGAGTGGAGTGCGGAAGTTTTCGAACGCAAACCACCTACATTGTAATAGTAAATTGAAATGGAATTTTGGTTCACATTTATTGATGAGTTTCGATTTTGTATAAAATTTTCTGCTACAGGTAGGGCTTTCGGTGCGAGCTCCGATGCCTCTGCAGCAAACAATTCGTAGGGCGGTAGCGATGACTCAAGATTCAATTGATTCGCCTCCACATTCAATAAAAAAGAGAAAGGCCGAACACGCACATCAGATGGCCACAACGCATTATCGAAATCCTTGTTGTAGTTACCGATTGTTTTCACTTAATAATAATTAAAAATGCTAGTTTTAGCGACCGAATAAGAACAAAAATAAAACTTTTTAAAATTTATTTAAAAGTTTTTGAAAAAATTATTGCGAGATTTGTTTTTCCATCGGCATTTTGAAGTTTTTTTGACTCCCAGGACAGGCAATCAAATGCAATGATTTATTGCCACTCATTTCAAAAAAAGTCTTTCATACAGATACGATTTTACCCATAATAGAATAGTTTCGCTATTAAGATATTATTGAAGCCTTAGATATATCGGTATAGATAGTGTCCACTTGAAAACCATTTTCAAGCGCTTCAATGCAAAAATTTGAAGAAACATCAAGATTTAACGTAGTTGACCTTCCAGGAACAAAGCCGTGCTAGCAATTGTTAATAAAATTTTTCACTGCAAAATAAGCTTTACTTTTTCAATGGTCTCCAGAACTTTGGAAACTGTAGATAATTTCGAAATTGGTCTAAAACTTCCAACATCATTTTTTTTTGCCACATTTTTGAATAGGAGTTATATACGCAATTTTCCATTTTGAAATAAATTCACCATTAATTAAAGACGTGGACTGACTGCATTGCTTCAAGAGAAATGGAGATATACCATCAATATCAGGTTTCATGTTATTTTTTTAAACTTGAGATGGTATTACGCACATCCTCTAAGCTAAGGGTTAAATTATCAAAATTAACAGAGTTGGAAACGTCCGTAAGAACAGATGGGTTAAAATGTGAGTTCTCTGCGCTGCAAAATTTGATTTAAGAAAATTAGAAAAAAGATTTACAGTGTCAGAAACACAATCAGATCGGCATCTCAAAAACACTGCAGTGGGTACATCAGATACATTCTTTCTTGATTTTATAAATTTCTAAAACGATTTAGAACTATTATAAACATTTAGCTCAATTTGTAACATATACTGCTTATATAAGAATTCATCGAGGAAATTAAATTCTCTCTCATAGTGCTCGCATTTAATTTTATACTCCAAATTCTTTTAAGCATTGAAAAGTTTATAATTTTTATTCCTATGATTTTTAAATTTTTTTTTAGCCCTTCGTATAACAGAGAAGCTTATGAATTTTCTAAGATTGTAGTGGCACATTATCCTTACAAATAGAGTGACGGAATTTATAAATATATCAAAACACGAAGATAAATCTTTTTTGTCAAATAATCCTGACCAACGAAGATATTAAAACAATTATTTAGGCAATGAAAATCACATGAGTTAAATTATATTCGAATTTCATATTGGAGTCCACAACGGATTGTAGAAACTCGAAAAACTCAACTTCCAAAATTAATGGCACATGGTGCATGCCAGGTAACAAAGTTGGGAATACACATTGCTTTAATGAAAATTTAATATTACCAGTTACAAAAATTAGATCTAGAATTTTACCAAGTTTATTTGTAAAATGATGTACTTAAGGTAAATCAACCTCGAAAAAGGAATCAACAAGATTGATTTCGTTTAGGCTATTTATATTTGATGGAGTAAGAGATACACTATTTGACAAAAAAGTCTAATCTACTTTACTGAGATTACAATCACCTAATACACATGTGTGATGACTATCGTTATTATTGGTAAAAAGATCTACAATATTATCTACGTGGGCACCATAAAGCATATCCGAGCTAGAAGGCGGGATATATGGTACACAAAGCAATATCAAACCAGTAGATTCCATTATAGACACACAAAGGTGATCAAAAAATGTGTCCATGTCCTTGAGATCATGAAATGATGAACAAAGCGGACGCTTAACGGCAATTAAAACTCCACCACCTCTCAAGCAGCCAGTTTTAATTAACAGCCCTATCATCATTGTCGAAGTCGACTCTAAAATGCTCGACAGCAGTATTGTCGCATCACCGTTGTCGAAATCGACATTTCAAACGACAAACATAGAACAATTTATTACAATTGTCGAATTTCAAATGTCGATGTGAAAGCTGAGCGTCGACGAAAGTAGTAATTTTTTGTCGAGTTCGTTTCTATAGTCGACAGTTCAAACATCTATACATAAATAGGCAGTAGGTAAATGGTTACAACGCTTTTCAACATTCATAACACAACATATTTGCTTGATTCTCTTTTTGTTGGGAAGGTTCTCAAGACAAGTATACTATTTTTTAATAGCAAAAGCCCCTAATGGAAAATGCGTTTACACGACTAAGGTAATAAACCGAATTTGGTACATAAATAGATTGAACCAAACAGAAAAAAAACTCCTTCAAAGTGTACGGTGCCACGCTCAAATAGGAAAATGTGTTTTCTTTGCTGAGCTAATGGGCATATTTTGATGAAATTTGTCATAGATATAGAATTAATGGAATGATTTTGATAAAATTCGGTATGGAGACATGTATATTGAACTCTAAATAGAGATAAGAACAATATGATACCACAACTTTAATTTTTGGAAGCGTTACCAAACAAAACACTCTTATATCAGACTTTTAATATTAAATACCAAAATCTTGGTTGAATTTCAACCACTGGGCGAACACTAGTTAAAGTAAAACGCAAAAGTGGAACTCGCTAGCTGGAAAGCTAAATGTCCTGAATCCGCCGTGAAGGCGATGGCAGGCAAAAAGTTAAATTTATCAAAGTTCTTTAATGTTAGTAAAATGAAACGTGTATATAACAACTGTCGCTTGCCATTGGAGGATATTTAAGAAAAACAGCCTTTCATCGTTTGATAAAACCGTTGTCAGCATGGGTTTCGGCACTTCTTCCTTGGTCGCAGCACAGACACTATCACCTGATCCAGTGCCATCAACATCCGCCGAACCACTCAGAAGAGATACAACAGATGAAGTATCTGAAAGTGTCGATGCACTCAGAAATGAAGGATGAAGAGCAAGACTAAACTTTTTTTGCATCAGGTGAAAATTCAAAAAAAAATATTTATTGAAGTCCGGCAGAGACTGAAAAATATTGAAAACCACATGAAGGAGTCTGGAGAGGAAGAAAATCTTAAGTTAGCCACCAAAAAATTGGCGTGCCACACTATCCACTACACGTTATTTTAATAAATAGTTTAAATATTTATTGCTAAACGAATCACAATTGACAGCAAATTTAAAAATATTTTTGAATTTCATCCACATAGTTTGTATAAGTCATCTGTCACACAAATTATTATCGAAAAAATATTCTATTACAAACATCATCGAGTCGAGCTAGTTCGATAATTACTTTTTTAAGTCGACTCGAGAGAAAAGTCGACAGTCACTATTGTCGACGCTCGACAATGGTGATAAGGCTGTAAATCTCTGTCTTTTCGATATACCACAAAAAAGTTTGATACAAAAAATTCATCATCAAAGAACTCTGAATTTAGCTAAGTTTCTACTAATTCAAACACATGATATTCCAACTGAGAAGTAGCTCGACGAATTTCAGTAGATCTCGTTCTCATTCCGGAAACATTTTGAAAATAAATTTTTAAAGAGTTAAATAAACAATTGACATTCGCAATAATGGTAGATCTAGAATTATTAGGTGGCATCACTGTTGAGGCGTTGTTAATATCTTTTGAAAAATTGAAAAGGACGAACTTTTATATTCAACTGCCACAGCTCAGGATCAAAAAGTTTCTCATAGATTACTGAGGTTATCCCCAACTTAAAGCTAATTCTCTTCATATCTACTAAGACAGCATCCTTTTTGATGAGTGGATAGCAAGCAAGATGATTTCTATTTACACTAGCACGTTTCTCAACATAATCAATTATGTCTGAAGAACAAACAGATGATTTAAAAGATGAAATGTGCACGGCAAAACAGTTTGAGCGACTTTTGAGTTATTTGGAACAGCAGAAACAGGTACTTGAGTGCCATTTAAAGACTTAGGCGGGGGTGATAAAACTGAATCAGAGAGCAGAGAAATTGAGTCATTCACAGCAGTTAAATAACCCCTTTCGTTAGTTTTTTGCGAGATCACCAAGACACGATTGAGTGCACTTTTTAGTTTAGCAAACTGCTCAAGGAAGTATTTAATTTTAAACTCAAAGATGTCAGCCAACTTATCAACACCAGCCCTTTGGGCACACAAAATTGCATCCTGCAGTTTTAACCTTTGTGAATAAAAAATCTAACTTACCCTAAATTTTGCAACAGTTTGGTTAATTTAAAATTTTAGAAATTCAAAAATTTTAGTTTAGAATTTTTTGACTTTTTTTGTTTTGATTTAATTTTTAAAGTAATTTTTTTTGCTATTACTAACTCTTTCTAACCAACGGCATGACATCAAAAGACATAAATGTGTGCGCAGGCACTTACATATTTTTGATAGTGGGTGTATCCGTAATTCAATTAAGTTAGCCATGTTTAGCTGGGAATTTTGAATTAGTTCAAGTTTTACTTCTTTCGTTATGAAACTAAATAGCTGACCTATACTGACATGTCTAAGGTCATCCAGGTCATCAAATAAAAACGACCCAAGTGCTTTGTGGCGTTTTCTAGCAAGTGCGGGACAGGAGCAGAGAAGATGTTTAATATTTTCCTCTTCCTCCACATCACAACTTCTACAGAAGTCAAAGGACCTAACACCTAATCTCTCCGCATGTCTGCCGATGAGGCAGTGGCCAGTTATGACTGCGACAACTGACGAAACACTATGTCTAGTGCGAGAAATTAGTTCTGACGAACGCTTAGCATCCCATTTCGGCCAGATTTGTCTAGTTATATTAGAATTGTTAAGAATTGCTGCGAGGTTACCAGATCATTGCAGCGTTTTTCAGGCGGAGATTATAGCAATAGAGGGAGTAACATCCTGGCTAAGGAGGAATGTTGTATCCAAAAAGGATATAAATATTTTCTCAGATAGTCAGGCAGCTATCAAATCTCTAGAATCAGTCTTCCTAAACTCACTAGTGGCCCAACAATGTCGCTCGTCTCTAAACGAGATGGCTCAACATTTTCACATTCACCTCATCTGGGTGCCTGGGCATAGGAACATTGACGGCAATTGCACAGCGGATGAACTTGCTAGGCAGGGGACTACTGCACAAATTCCTCAGGACAAGGAAAGTGTTGGCATGCCACTTGCTACCTGCAACTTTCTGCTTAAAGAAGAAATGGTTAAAAATGCTAATAAAAGATGGACTGAAGGGTCAACTTGTAATATACTTTTTGTAAGTTCCCTGATTTTATATTTTAGATTCTGGCTCAGAAAACTTCGCACAATGCAATTTTGAAAATATTGGAGGTGGTAGTTTATATCCAACAGTAAATTGTAGTTTAAACTTTTGAGCAAATGTTGTACTTTTGGATTAACTTTGCATGCAAATGCAATTTATTTTGGCGAATTTAAAAAGCTGGTTTGATTTATTGGGCACTATGTTGAGCAGCGCTTATTACATCCAACGCCTGTGGATGCTTCCATTCACAGATTCCAATAGTTGTGATAACTATATGCCATCATTGTTGTGACTGTTGTAGTCACTGTAGAGCTCTTGCGACTTAGTCTTTGTGAATGCAGCTCCTGGAAGTGACATTGTGGGTAACCATTGTCGATAGAACCATCCACGGTATCAAACGTTTGGGCAACCACTTTCCAAAAGTGGTGAACAAAGTACTATGTCACAGTTTCAAGAATTTGCTATTTTCTGGTGTAAGGGCTGGAGATGGCGTATTTTTTCTATCATATGCTTTTCCAACGATGAAGTTCGTGGTATAACTAATAATCACAATTTAGTTATCATGAGGAAAATTGCCGCTTACAAGAACCTACGAGAGCTCTACTCAACGATTCCAAAACTGTTGTTTACTGGCTTATGAGTGAAGGCCGTCGTATCTACTCAATCAACACAATCTTTTGTTTCCTTTAAGTTACAATAACTATCGCAGGTACATTTTGAATCCGAGATCTCATATTTGACGATGAGTCTGAATATGTTTAATTTCCTAATATCAATTATAGCAAAATGTGCATCTTTTTGCAAACTTATTACCGTATTTACCGATGTGCAATCAGAGGAACATCTGCTGATGGCAATCTAGGACAACAGAACAATGTGGGTGCCGAAACGTAATTGAGTCATATCGAATCGTATTTCGTAGCATACACGACGAGTATATAAACACGCAGCGTTTGCTTGAGTTTTGCCGCAGTTGCCCGCGGGAGGCAACATGCCTTACACTTATCTAGGATAAAAATAGAAGTTTTGCTAGAGGCGAAATACCAATTGTGCCGTGTAGTGGATACTGCAAAAAAGTGTTTCACCGTGGATGTTGTGAGGGTCAGCTTACGGAATATGACCTCAGACTATTAAAGCAGAACCTGAGTTATTTTTGCATCGATTGCATTGGTGTTCCTGAGAAAATAATTAAGAATCTTTCTTGGAAGTGTATAGGTCAAGTTTGGAAAAAATAACTTATGTCTCCGATGTGCAAATTAAAGCTCTGAATGAGCAAAGTATAAAAGTGCTTAATAGATAAATTGAATAAGCATGAAAATAATTTTGCTTTGCTATTTGGACAATTGTCTGCTGATATTTCTGCTCTCAGAAACTCAATTGGTGTAAACAACATTTTTGGCACGGTTGCTGCTGCTAACTATTCTCTTAGTGACTCATCTGAAATTGCAATAATTTCTAACTTAGTGAGCAAAGTGCGCGACTTAAAAACTGCATTAACGCTTAATAATAGCAACAATAAACGCAATAATAATAATAAAAAGTCTTAATGTAAAAACAATGCTTTTGATGCTGGTGGAGTTTTTTCATCTTCTGTTTCTCTATCTACTGAAGCTTCTTCTTTTGCCAAAACTGGTTTTGAGTGCTCTAAGGCACTGACATCAACTCATGCTGAGCATGTAGTAGTGGGTGGTGACAGAATTGCTCCCGCTGCATCTACGTCGCATCAAACATTGGCTGCTATCTCTTTGGTTGCTCAGTCTGATGTCTCTTTCGCCACTGCGCTTACGTCACCTATTTCTCAGCATGTTGCTGCTAATGGTGTGTCTGATGTTGAGTCGGAGTGTGTGTTGGATGTTGCGACTGCTGCTGCTACTTCTGCCGTTGTTCCTACTGGAGATTCTATTGCACCCACAAATGAATGGTTGACAGTCCGAAAAAACAAAATTTAACAAAAAATAATAAATTTGTTGTTGGAAATTGCGCTAATTCTGTGCCTGATGTTGCTTTTTCGAAAAAAATTCTGCATATCTCCTCTTTTAAACCAACTGTATCTGGTGAGAATATTATTGATTATGTTTCATCACGCTCTCAAATAGATAAACAACACATAGCCTGCTATCGCTTGGTAAAAAAGGATGTTGATGTATCAAACTTAAAAAGAATAAACTTTAAGCTGATAATTCCTGCATGTAGTTACAATAAGGTTTTAAACCCTGCGCTTTGGCCTTCTGATGTTTTGGTACGGCCGTTTTCTTTTTTCGCAGAGGAAGTGATAACTTAGACCAGAAGTTAACCGTCAATTGCTTCTAATATTAATGCGCTAAAATTTTACTACCAAAATCTCTCTGGTATGCGAACAAAATTAGTGGATGTGCATAATTATGTCATATGCTGATTATGACGTTTACGTTTTCACCGGAACGTGGCTTAATGATGATTTTCATGATGAAGAAATTGCTGATCCGTCATTGTTTCAAATCTATCGTAAAGATCGTAGTGCACTTTAAACTGGTTGGTCGAGAGGTGGAGGGGTGCTGATAGCTGTTAGAAAGGATGTATGCTCATCTTTGTATAGTATTGATACTTAGATGGTTTGCTGGATCAACTATGTATTACTATGCATCATCCTAGAGGTAGTATCACTGTGTGTACGTCTTATACTGTATTGCAAGCATCATTACATTATCATCTACTGTCGGCAGTGATGACTATTTTTGCGTTGTTTGAGATTTTAATTTCTCCAATTTAAACTGGGCTCCTGCTTCTGATGATGAAATGGTATTTATTCCTTTAAATGTCAATAAATTGTTTGAGGTCTATTTAATCTATAGTTTTCTAAGTATAGATCTTGCTGAAATGAATTTTGTACTGAATAAGTTATCCAAAGTTTTAGATTTAGTTTTTGTAAGTAAATCTTTGAAATTCAAATTATTTGAGTGCGCTTATCCTATATCTGAACCAACCTTACATCATTCAGCATTATTTTTTGAGATTGAATTTTACTCTTTTTTGAAAGCAAATAGCCCTAATTTATATCATTATGATTATAAGAAATGCAATTTTGATCTTTTAAATTAACTGATTGATGGTGTTGACTGGCATCGACTATTTAATAGACTGAATACTCAGGATTGTTTTGAAGTTTTCCTTAAACTTCTGTTAAACAATGTCCTTACTCATATTCCATTAAAAAAGAAAATACATAAACTTCCGTGGTATACCAATGGATTGAAAAAGTTAAGAATCTTCGAAATAAATTTTGTTTAAAATTCAACTCCACAGGTTGTATTGAATCTTATAATATATAAAATTCTCCTGTCACGGCGTGCGAAATTGAACTCCCCCGAAACGGCTCGACCGATTTTCGTGAATCTTAGCGTGCATATTGGCTAGGGTTGAGAATCGAACAACATCTATTTTTCATCCCCCTAAATGTTAAGGGTGGTCCGAAAATTACAAAAAACCGAAATAGTCAGATAGGTTAGTTTTACCTTCTTAAAACAAACAGTGTGGATAGGTTAGTTTTACCCTCTTAATGACAAACAGGATAGGGATAGCGATAGGAATGGAGATGGAGACAGATATGGAGCTGAAGATAGTGACATGAACAGGGAGGGCAAAACAACGTTTGCCGGGTCAGCTAGTTTAAAGACAAATTTGTTCATTATAAACGTGAATTTGATTTCTTAAACAAATTCCTTTATAAACAATATATTTTATCGCTTGAAATTCACATGAAATCTTATTCGAAATCATTTTGGAGTTATGTTCAGTCCAAAAAAGGTTCTTCATTCATCCCTTCATCTATGTTTTATAAGGATAATGTATTCAACTCTTTAACTGAAACTGTTGATTTATTTGCGAAATTTTTTGTTTCGAATTTTGATAGTCGTTATTTACATACTCATAATAACCAACTAGAGCTTAATATTGAAGAATCATTACTAAGTTTTGGTTTACTTTTTTTGACATCTGATGATATTGAGAAATTTTGTTATAGTCTGCATGGTTATTTCCATACTATTGCGAAAATTGGAGATTTATGGTGTAAAAGGAATGGAGAGAGATGGTTTGATTCATACCTCAATTAAAGATCACAGGTCACAAAAATATTGGAAAAATTTTCGGACGAGAAGGATGTAAATATAGGTGTACCTAGGAGTAGACCTATAGTATTTTTACTCAAAAAAGTTCACCGTACACCATCGAATTCGAATCTTTTTTGCAAGTGATTTTCGAAAAATAATTCTTTTTTTTGGTCAAACATAGAGGTCGCACATTTAAACTTTTTGCATTTACAGTCCGATCTCAAAGCATGATATATCAATGTTTTTGTTTTGAGAAGACCAATTTTTTGCTCTGAAGGTCATTGACATCAGTTCTTACCATCGTAATGTGCCACTATTATGGCAGAAAATTAAAACTTGCAAAAAATCTGGAGCCCTCCAACTGAAGCTTCCAAAAAATCTTGAGCTTTCCAACTGAAGCTTTTCAAATATTCCATTGGAACTATTTTAAAATTTTTTTTTATCGAACGTGAGGGTTTTTCGTCATATCTTCGGTGTTTAGAGTAGGGATGCAACTATACGCGTTTTGGCCGATACGAAACCCATACCGATATTCATAAAAATTTATCGCCGATACATTGCATTAAAAAGAAGGATTAACTATGACGCAAAGTTGTAAAATCATTATAGATAAATTAACAGCCATAATAGAAGAATTCAATTTTTTATTTATTTTTTAATTTTATATATTTTTTAAGACAGAATTCATTTGAAAACTGAAATACGTTTGTGCTTATTTTTTAAATTTGGGTGCAGAACTGCATTACGCCAAAAACTGAGAAGATGTGCATCTGTTGCAATATTGGGATATCGAAAATATCTCTCAATTTCTTCTTTGAAAGTATCGGAGCACAATGAGGGCAATAGTTCTTCTTCTTCAGGTCCCTTAATAATATTTTCGCAAACACTCCATATCCCCCGTCTTGTAAGTGGCTCACAACTCGTACAAGGTTGGAACGTAACTGTTTCTTGAATAGGTAGTGGTAAATTAATAAAATTTGCAAGCCGCAATTGGAATGTTCGTAGTTTATATCGAGGATCAAGCGCCTTTGCCAAACAAAAAAACAAAGGCAACAAAAAAAAAATTCATTGATGAATTGAATAAAATTTTCAGAGATAATACTCCTAAATGTTTTGAAAATTTTGAGCCTAAAAAGGCTGAAATCAGTTCAAATTTTATTCTCTCGCTCTCATTCTCAATGTTTCAATTTACATTGCAAATCATAAATCTTAGCTTCAAATGCTTGTAAAATCAAATAGGGTGAAAAAACATGGATAAACTTTTCAGAGATGGTACTCCAGTATGTTCTAAAAGTTTTGAGCCTATAAAGGCTGAAATCGGTGATGGAGTATTTGGGAAATTAATGTTTTTTGAAAAAGTCAATTTTTTTATCTTTTATCACATTGAAACCGTTCAGGCCTTCATTTATTCAGATTTGCATTTTTTTGTCATCTACTAGTGCACAACTCACTAAAAATAATATAAAAGCTAATTTGGATTGTGTTGGTTTGTTTATATTCATCAAAGAATTTTTGTTGTTTTACTTACGAGTTTTTTTAACACAATTTGTTGTTTTTTTAAGCAATAATATTGGGCAAAAAAATTTTATCGAATTTTTTATATTTTCTACATGATAGACCAATCACTGAAAAAAAATTCAACCTATTTAAAAAACATGAGGGTAATGATAGGCCCATTATAGATGGAATGACCCATATCACTTTAGTGTGGTTTCTGATTTTCTGCATGTGAATCTCTATGCCAAAATTGGTGATTTTTTTGGTGAAAACTTAACATGATCATCTGGCCACTGACCAGTCGGTTTTGACTGTGCTCCAACCGGACCAACAGGGTTCGATAGAACATGGAACTACGTTTAAAACGACATATCACTTTAGTGCAGCTTCTGATTTTGAACACTAAAATTTTTTTTGACCAAGTTTGGTTTTCACCAAAAAAATTACCAATTTTGGCATAGAGATTCACTTGCAGAAAATTCAGAAGCTACACTAAAGTGGTATGTCGTTTTAAACGTCTATGTCTGTCTGTCTGTGACAAATTGGAATTCAATTTCTGCTATCCATAAAGCTGGCGTTGCGTGCCAGAATGGTGGAATGCGCACGAAAACTCTTGCGATTTGTGTGGCGCCGTTATGACTGCTCTGCTGTGGCTCAGTGTTGTCCTCAGTAGCAGTGGCAGCTGCGTTGCCCTCGTTTTTCATTTTTGACAAAAACTTCGTGTTTTTTATAAAGAAATTAAACTTTTTGTTTTTAAATTATTAATTGAAACTTGCTCTGCGATCTGAGAATAAAATTCGTGGAAATATTTTATTTTCTTTATTCGTGTTTTCTTTTTACTTATCGTCGGGGCACCATTTATGGCGTCGTTATTTTTATGTATCTTAATTTATTATTATTCAAATTTACAGGGTTGCATTTAACATTAGACTGAAATTTATGGTTATAATAGGAATATAATACTTATTGATATAATTCACGTTCATTGAAAAGTTTTTTTGTGTTTGTTTTGTTTGTTTGTTAGTTGGAGTTCCGTTTTGTTAATTGAAGTGGGCAGACGTGTTCACCATCGTGTCGCGTGTTTTCATCAAGTTGATATTAAATGGCGGCTCCATTCCACGTGGTTTGATGACCCGTGAAATGTTGTGTTAGTACTTTCGATTTGAGTGTTAGGGATTAAGACTTTTAAAGGAAATGACCTAAGAATACCTTGAATTGTTGACCTAAGTGAATCTAAAAATTTTAATGCGCAGATAATATAATAACCAGAACTAAGCACCAGTACCGTTTTGTTAGCTATAGATTGAACATCCGAGAAGACCATGTATATACACACATATACAACTATAATGAGAGCTGTATAAAATCTAAACCACCAGATCAAACGGTTTGGTCATTGAGAAGACCATATATATACACCTATACATAACTAAAACGAGAACTGTAAAATTTAAAACATCAGATTATACGGTAGTTCCATAATGAACATTCTAGAAGACTATGTAAAGGGTGTTTTTTTTAGAGGTTTGTTTTTCGAATAGAAATAAAACTGGCATTTTATGGTCAAATCTGGCAACTCTAATGTCATTTATGTTCAGTTTGGTTTGCCATTTCATCATGAACAGGTTGACAAAAGAACAACGCTTGCAAATCGTGCAAATTTATTTCGAAAATAATGGTTCAGTTCGCGAAGTTTACCGCAAGCTCCGTCCATTTTATGGTCGACATAATCGTCCATCAGAGCAATTAATTCGGTTAACCATGGATCGTTTTCGCACTACGTTTACTCTATGTGATAATACGCATCCGCAGAGACGTCGAACAGTGCGCACCGAAGAAACAATTGCCGCTGTAGAGCAAAATGTTGAAGAGGACCCGAATGAATCGATTCGCCACCGTGCACAGCAATTGGAGCTTTGTCCATCAACTTTATGGAAGATTTTGCGCAAAGATCTTGGCTTGCGACCTTACAAGATCCAGCTTGTGCAAGAATTAAAGCCGCGAGACCATGCAATGCGTCGTGATTTTGGTGTATGGGCCGAAAATGAGATTGATCTCGATGCTGATTTTCATCGCAAAATTTTGTTCAGTGATGAGGCTCATTTTTGGTTGAATGGCTACGTCAACAAGCAAAATTGCCGCATTTGGAGTGAAGAGAATCCACATGAGACCCTTGAGACGCCATTACATCCACAAAAACTGACTGTTTGGTGTGCTCTATGGGCTGGTGGAGTCATTGGGCCATACTTCTTCCGAAATAATGCTGGAGAGTCAGTTACCGTTAATGGAGACCGGTATAGAGCCATGATAACCGACTATTTTGTTCCCGAATTGGATGGCATGAATGTGGATGAGTTGTGGTTCCAACAAGACGGCGCTACATGCCACACAGCGCACGTCACAATCGATTTATTGAAGGAAACATTCGATGAGCGCATAATTTCGCGGAATGGACCTGTCAATTGGCCACCAAGATCGTGTGATTTGACACCATTGGATTATTTTCTTTGGGGATATGTGAAGTCGCTCGTCTACGCCAACAAACCAGAAACGTTAGGGGACTTGGAAGCCAACATTCGTGGCGTTATTGCCGACATACGGCCCCATATGCTCGAAAAAGTGGTTCAAAATTGGACCTGTAGATTTGGCTTTATTCGAGCCAGCCGCGGCGGCCACATGCCCGAAATCATATTTAAACATTAATGGCATAAAATTATCCTTCCAACGATTTTCTTGTGTTTTATTTCAATTCGAAGCTCTATACCTCTAAAAAAAACATCCTTTATTATTCAATTCACTTAAAAAAGTATTCAGATCTCGAATTAAGCATTTTATATGGTTAAAATCACAAGCATAATAATTGTGGCACAAATTTATAGAAATATGTCTAGTACTATAAAATTGATAAAATTCCAAACCTTAACTAATGAAGGTAGTAGTGAGCGTCCGTAGGGGAAAAAGGATATACATATTCTTCAAGGTTGAAGTTTATGTTAATGCTGATAAATACTAAATTAAGTAACTTTTTAAGTTGATTGACCAGACCGTTTATTTCCATTAGGCTAGTGCTCAAAATATTGTCAGTAAGACGGCATTTAGAGTTATCAGTCATATTACTTAGAAGCAATTTAACAGGGGAATTAGTCCAACTAAGTTCAGGCAAATTAAAATCTCTAAAACACATACATTTTATTATCAACATTATCCGCGACCAATAAAATAATACTATTTAAATGTGATTTATATAAATCTAAAGGACTATTAGGTGGAACATAGGAGCACGCAGACAAAGCAACCCTTCATTTCCATACAGAGCTACGCAAATTTGATCTAAAGATGAATCATTATTGGAGTACAATACTAGGACGTAATTAATACTAAACAGCTATTGAGACAGCACCTCATCTACTTCAGCCAGTTTTCAAAGTATCTCTGTCCTTGCGAAAGATGGAATATAGATTTAAAGCGAATTATTCTGAGTCATCTGTCAACCTGTCAACAATGTCTCTACAAGAACAATGACATCATACTTCAGAAGTGAACTTTAATTTAAATATGATTTCGATTTTGTACGCATACCAGACAGATTTTTTTAAAAGATTTTGATGGAATTACTGGATGAGAAATTAACATCACCACTATGGACTAAGCAGGGGTTATTTGAAAGACCTGAAACGGATGCACTCGCACCTCAGCTGGCCGTATTTTTGGCTTCAGCAATTTCATAAAAAACGTTGAATAGACACCCAACTTAAAGTTTACTTTTCCAAGATTTCCTGAGATGGTTCCATTATCCACCCTATCTTAGTCTGTAGCGAAACATTTAAATATATGTACTTTCTTCAGAGAAGGACTAAGGGAAATATGACAAATGAAGCCACTTTTTCCGAACTACAACAGCAAGTTCCGAATTAAACTTCGTTCCAACAACAACACTGCGATGCTTATTATGATTTTTTTTACCAGTAGTCAACTTAAAAATATCCACTATCATTGGAATCAGCTGCGTTTTTATTGTTATTATTCTTAGCAATAGTACCAGCTGCATTAGTATTGTTATTATTCATATTCGAAACAACAGGTGGAACATCAGAAACAACAGTATCAGATGATTTAGAGATTGGGTTAATCTTGGCACTCTTGAAGGCATCAGCGTTCAACGCATTCGATGCAGCATTAACATTATTATTACTTTTTACTTCCGCAGCAAAATAAATATTATTTTTGTTTGAAGAATTTTATTGATTTTGGTTGTCGAAACCAAAAGGCGAGGCGACGATAACAAAGTACAGATAGCAGCCACGGTGGCGACAACCTAAAGTGACCAACGTCGACCAGGTCGAGTTGGCAAGAGACCATGATCAGGGTAAAATGCATCGGCAACGGCGTCAGCAGTAGCAGCAGCACCATCAACAAAAGAAATAACTCTACTGCACGGGCGGAAATCCGAATTATCCGGAGAAGCCAACGCCAGAGCACGCGTTATACGCATGTTTTCCTCACTAGCACGATCATAAGCATTAGACACGGATGCGAGTGCAACAGCAGGACAGTAGCTTGTTTTTTTAGTTTCAATCCCCAGTGCATTTGACGTTGCAGCTACAGAAATTTCGTGAGTGATTGGCAATATTTTCATTTGGCTTCTACCAACAGCAACAAAATCAACAAGTTTATTTTTTAGGTCATTACTTTCGGCTGAAAGTAAACAGTTTGTGCAATTAGAAACAATGTTGGCATTATTATTATTATGTCAAATGCTTACATTTTCTAATGTTTGCGGATGACTTGAAACTTTTCATGAAAATTTTGCATTTGCCATATTGCACTTTTCTACAACAGAATTTATCCAAATCTCACGAGTGGTGCTTACTAGACTCTGTGCATTGTCTTACACGACGCGTACAAGTTCTATTATATTCAGTTATGTCTTAAATAGCTCAATTTCAATGCCTAAAACTGAAATTGAAAAAAATAGAAATCAATTCCCTGTTTGGATTTATAAAGAGGAATTTCGAAGATTCTATGAGTATTAAATCGCTATTTGTTCCTGTTGTGCCCAGCATTTTGTATTACTGCTCTGTTATTTGTAACCCTTACTACAAAGAAAATTATATTCGTATTAAAAGGGTTAAAAAGAAATTGAAAAAACTGCGATTAACAAACTTCGTTGGTAGGTTGAAGGTATTCCAACATATGATACCCGGCGAAAATATTTGGGGCTGCAGTTATTGAAAGGCAGAAGGACATATTATGACCTAATGTTTGTCTGTAATATTTTCCATAATAATCAAATTTCAGCCTTTTTAATTTACTACAAACAGTATAAATTCAATCATAATAGTGACAATACAAAAAAAAACATAAAAACAGGGGTATTTTTAGTCTTAGCTTCCAAAAATAGAAATCATGATATGATGCCCTATTCCTTCCTTAAAGTTCTATATTTCATCAAAATTTATCGATTAGTTTAGCTAAGAAAACATATTTTTCTATAAGGTGCGGGTGCGTGGCGCCACCCACTTAAAAACAAACCATTTGTCAAGATTCAGTCTATCTCCATACCAAATTTCATCAAAATCGGTCAATTAGTTTAGCTGTGAAAACTTATTTTTCTATTGGGAACGTGGCAACGTCCACTTTAAAACACATACTTTCCTCAGGGTTCAATCTATTTTTTACCCGGATTTCATTAAATTCGGTTCATTAGTTTAGCAGTGAAAACGTTTTTCCTGTTGGGGCGTGCCACCACCCACTCAAAATTTAGGATTTAATCTATCTCAATACCAAATTTCATCAATATCGGTGTCCCATTAAAGACGGTACCACGCTACATTAAAAAAGTTAAAGTTTTTATTAATCTTTTTTGGGATTCAATCTATTCCCTAACCAAATTTCATCAAAATCAGTTCATTAGTTTATCCGTGTAATCACGTTTCCCTATTATAGGCGTGGCACCGCATACTATTTTAAAAATTACATTCTACACTGAAGAGGCAGCCAACCTAACAAAAAAAAAAAACTAAGCGATTATGAAGTGTTATGACAGATAAAAAATGAACCGTTTTGCAACTGATTATTTATACAAATGTATGTATATGTATGTATAGGTACCAAGCTCCAAGGAACTTGTGCAATAATCGGATGGTGGAAGAAACCCTTCACAGACAAAATATTAGATTTTAATTGTTAATAAACTCGGTTTCGTTTAAATTTATTTGCACTAACAAATTAAAAAATGTTTCATTGTTAATTAGTCTGTAAAAATTATATTCACTAGACCGAAAATATAGAAAATAAAATCTTCCTGTGCCAGGAGTTTTAGCTGAATTTTTTCACTGAAAAAATCTACAAATTAATCTGATCATATTGTTAAATAATGTGTTTCTTTTTTTCCTTAACTGTGACATCTCGATACAGAATTCCATTGGAATGCGGAACTGAAAACGTAAGCCCAATCGCGTAGTTTTTCGAGTAGTCCTATCGCACATTTTTCCCGAAGCCCCTCTTTTGCTTAAGCAAAACTAGTAATCAGTAGCATGGCACAAGGGCTCTCTCCAAATCAATGGCTTGATAATTTTCATGTGTTGTCTGTAAGATAAAAATTGCTGTAATGATCTACTCTTTTACCCGTTCATACTTGGAGGTAAAAGCTCATGCGTTTAAAATTGTTTGGCACGAACGTCATATCAAACTCGGACCCTATTCACGACTTTCAGCTGCCATTCCAAAGTCTGAAAATATGTGATTTTTTTCCGATGATATATTCTTCGCACACGTAACAAAAATTGTCAGGATCGTTATCACACAAAAATACTCGCACTCTCGTGTTTATTTCAAATGTTTCCGGACAATTAAGTTGAGCTAATTAAATTGATATAATCGAAATGAATTTACTTGAAAGTTCAACAATCAATATTGATTCCAGTTTATTCGTAAAAATTCAGAGTATTTATACAAATTTAATCTTTAAAGTAGGTAATTTTTTAAGCTACGAGTAACACAATCTTAAAAATATGGCTTAAGTTTACTTTAGAGCTGACATTCTCCAATTTTTTTTCTTTTCTTAGGGATAAAAGGGGGTCAAAAATAAATAAAAATTATGAAAAAAAAACGGGCCGCTCGGATCTAGTTTCGAAGATATAGCCATCGGAAGTTCCGGATATAGCTTTTGTAAAAATGATCATAAGTTGGGAACCCCTGCAAGGATATCAAAAATGGTGTCATAAGAAAGATAATTTAATGGCCTTCAATAATGGTCAGTAAAGTTTTGAAATTTAACCTCTGATTTTGGAGATATGACGACTTTTCTGAAATTTGGACCAACTTTTTTTTAAAAAACCTTTTTTTTGCCCTAAGAATATCTAAATGACCTGAGTTTTTTAGCATATTAAAAGAGCCTGGTTCGTTCCCTTTAAAATGTTATATAGTTCGTTGTATTTTTTTTAATATTTGCCCCCTTTTTTTCCTTAAAACAAAAAATATCATTCAATGAATTCTTTTGGAAAGTAACAACAACTATTATTATTATTATAAGGCGATTATCATTGTAAAACTTAAAAATACTGCGGCCACAGGCCGCCCACTTACCCCTACTGTTAAATAAAATAACTGTGGCTAGCTAAGCCGGTTTCTGATATGCTCTAAGATATAAATGATTGAAATATGCTAAAAAGATTATAGGAAAAGTTTTAAAAAAAAAAATTGGTCAAAATTTCAAAAAAGTCGTCATATCTCCAAAATTAAAGGTTAAATTTCAAAACTTTACTCACCATTGTTGCTGTTGTTGTTTTTGTGGTTGGAATTTTATTGCTTTTGTCCATAAATACATACTTTTCATGAGAATTCATTGAATATTTTTTGTTTTCCGGTAAAAAAGGGGGTAAATAATAAAAAATTTACAACGAACCAGGCTCTCTTAATATGCTAAAAAACTCATAGGTCATTAAGACATTCTTAGGGAAAAAAAAGGTTTTTTTAAAAAAAAGTTGGTCCAAATTTCAGAAAAGTCATCATATCTCCAAAATTATAGGTTAAATTTTTTTTTATCTTTTTTATGACAACAAAATTTTTAATATCCATGCAGGGGTTCCCAACTTATGATCATTTTTACAAAAGCTATATCCGGAACTTCCGATGGCTATATCTTCGAAACTAGATCCGAGCGGCTCGTTTTTTTTTCATAATTTTTATTTATTTTTGATCCCCTTTTACCTCTAAAAAAAAAAAAATTGGAGAATGTCAGCTAAAGTAAACCTGTTCCAAAAATATTATTTGTTACATTTATCAATTGTTAGTCAGCCATGAAACCCAATTTCTAAAGTCATAAAATTTAATGTGTGAAAACCAAACGGTACGCAAGAACAAAAATACCCACGGATGCCTTATCTATTCCTAGGTATAAATCGCATGTTCATGTTTGAACACTAAATTGAATGATTTTGGTGCATTTACTTAGACAACATTTACACGAAGAAACTCTTGAGAAAAAGTTGCACTGTGTGTTGGCAAGAAGCGAAAAACGAAAGGTGGTGTACAGAATTTTTCGTACCCGCAAACTCTCTTTCGTTCTATTCGTTAGCTGATATTATGCTTTAAATTTACATTTGTGTGGTGGGTTGACGCAGTAATTGCTTTGAAATTTTCTTGCACAAGGAAATTCCAGTTTTTATGTGTAAACGCAAAACAAATTCACAAAAGAGAATAGACAAGAATTGGTTTCACCGAATTTCTTCGTGTAGACGTTGACTTAGCATTTTGTTGTGTTGCGTCGCTTCAACACTTTGACAGTATAAGTACAGGGTGTTTTTTTTAGAGGTTTGTTTTTCGAATAGAGATAAAACTGGCATTTTATGGTCAAATCTGGCAACTCTAATGTCATTTATGTTCAGTTTGGTTTGGCATTTCATCATGAACAGGTTGACAAAAGAACAACGCTTGCAAATTGTGAAAATTTATTTCGAAAATAATGGTTCAGTTCGCGAAGTTTACCGCAAGCTCCGTCCATTTTATGGTCGACAATCGTCCATCAGAGCAATTAATTCGGTTAACCATGGATCGTTTTCGCACTACGTTTACTCTATGTGATAATACGCATCCGCAGAGACGTCGAACAGTGCGCACCGAAGAAACAATTGCCGCTGTAGAGCAAAATGTTGAAGAGGACCCGAATGAATCGATTCGCCACCGTGCACAGCAATTGGAGCTTTGTCCATCAACTTTATGGAAGATTTTGCGCAAAGATCTTGGCTTGCGACCTTACAAGATCCAGCTTGTGCAAGAATTAAAGCCGCGAGACCATGCAATGCGTCGTGATTTTGGTGTATGGGCCGAAAATGAGATTGATCTCGATGCTGATTTTCATCGCAAAATTTTGTTCAGTGATGAGGCTCATTTTTGGTTGAATGGCTACGTCAACAAGCAAAATTGCCGCATTTGGAGTGAAGAGAATCCACATGAGACACTTGAGACGCCATTACATCCACAAAAACTGACTGTTTGGTGTGCTCTATGGGCTGGTGGAGTCATTGGGCCATACTTCTTCCGAAATAATGCTGGAGAGTCAGTTACCGTTAATGGAGACCGGTATAGAGCCATGATAACCGACTATTTTGTTCCCGAATTGGATGGCATGAATGTGGATGAGTTGTGGTTCCAACAAGACGGCGCTACATGCCACACAGCGCACGTCACAATCGATTTATTGAAGGAAACATTCGATGAGCGCATAATTTCGCGGAATGGACCTGTCAATTGGCCACCAAGATCGTGTGATTTGACACCATTGGATTATTTTCTTTGGGGATATGTGAAGTCGCTCGTCTACGCCAACAAACCAGAAACGTTAGGAGACTTGGAAGCCAACATTCGTGGCGTTATTGCCGACATACGGCCCCATATGCTCGAAAAAGTGGTTCAAAATCGGACCTGTAGAATTGGCTTTATTCGAGCCAGCCGCGGCGGCCACATGCCCGAAATCATATTTAAACATTAATGGCATAAAATTATCCTTCCAATAAAGCCAAATTGATGGACATTAAACGATTTTCTTGTGTTTTATTTCAATTCGAAGCTCTATACCTCTAAAAAAAACACCCTTTATTTATATATACATATATTTAAAAGTGATGTGCTTAAAAATTGAACAAAAGAAAATTTATTCAAAATTATGAATTTTAAAAAAAAAACTGACAATTAAAATTGTCGTCGGTATTTGATTGCGAAACTGAATACGCGGAAAGAAACTTCATATTCCTAATTCATAATAATAAAAATATAGAAAACAGCTTTAAGAACTATACGAAATTTTTTTCAGTACTGAACATCTATATTAAATTAAAAAAAAAAAAGAAATCAGTAACTTTTTTTCAGTTACGTTCGAGTCATCTATTGTACACACTCATCTGATCAGACTAACTAATCTACATTTTGCCTTGATAAAGGCATCGATTTGTATATTTCAACGCTAAGGACTATAAGAAAAACCTTGTGTTTATGGTAGTCCTTTTTTTCATCAATATATGAGAGAGAAAATTCAAGTTCTTTCTACTATGTTGTAAGATGTATGTGGCAAATCGTATGTAATTGCGCCATAAGATGTTTAAAATTTTTACGCAATGCTGATGCCCTCAGTTCTATATATTGATGACGAGTCAACTTCAGTTTAGTAAACAGAGAAAGTGCTTCTTTCGCCGAATATGCATTGCTTTCGTCTCACAAATTCGACCGTTTGACTTGTATATTTATATCATTAACTGACGAAATACTTTGTAATTTTAAGGCAGCATTTCGTTTTCCGACACTAAAGTTTCATTTCAGCGGCCAAACATTGTTCTTGTTCATTTTTAGAACTTACGAATTTAGTCAACCTTCTGCGCTTCGTTCTATTAGATAGCTCCGATAGTTGTTTCGGCCGTCCTCTTCTCATACCCTTTGAGGTGAAATGCTTGTCAGTATTAGGTCCATAGCTGATAACACATTTAGTTTAGTTTATTTATTTATTTAATCTTTAGAATACAAGTTAACGAGAATTAATATTCACGTTTGTCAACGTCAGCGTCTGGCTAGTTGTAGCTGGAAATATGACTCCTTTCAAGTGCAACGACTGTGAGCATAAAATGCAAGATCAGCAGAAAAAGTTCAAGGCTTAAGAAAATAAATTCATTATGATAGAAGTTAGTTTTTAGTTTTAAAAGTAACTCAGCCAATGAAGTTGGTTATCAATAAAAATAAATTTATAATTGTGAAGTCTTGACTTTGTTTACTGGCGCCCAACGAAAAAGAAACAAACTTGAACGCAGCAGGCAGACAGACATTGATGTCAATCTATTGTGAAGAATTCAACTTTTAATTTGTATCAAATTTTCGACACACAGCAACAGCAGAGGAGTTCAACTCAACGTAGAAGAATTCAGCAACATCAGTGAAACAGATTCATTTTCATATTTAATCAACCGAAGATAAAATTAGCGAATATTGTTGAAATGTAAGTGCTGCTCATTTTTTCCGAATTAATCCAAATACAGTGTTTAACCAAGTGAAATTTTTGTACTCCAAATCAAGTTTAAAGTTTGAACGACAAGTCGTTTTTATTTTTACAATCAATTTCTGTATTATAAATCTTCCTCTTTCGAGTTGAGCTTAAAATTTAAATCTTTGTTACTATTGAACGCCAATTTACTGCAAAATTCATGAGTGATAGTGATTCATATAGCAATACCGAATTACAAGTATTATTACGAAGCTTATCCATTTCCAAGGAAAAAAAAATAAAAATGAATGCCGAAGAAATCTCAAGGTTGTTAGAATCAGCGGTCCGCTTAGCAGTGGAAGCGCAAAAAGTCGAATTTGATAGGAAAATAGCAGAGTTATCTGGGAGATTCGCAAATTTAGTGCCTAGTACTGTGGAAGTTGAGACGTACGAGGAAGCGAAAATTTTAGACAATGTTAATTGTACCGAGTCCCTCGATGTGGTAAAATCCTTACCAGAATTCGACGGGAAATTGGACAGTTACGTGTCCTGGAGACAGGCGGCTCACACCGCCTATAAAGTTTTTGAAAAATACGATGGCAGTTCCAAACACTACCAAGCGGTAGCGATAATTCGGAACAAGATTAGGGGTCCAGCCGATGCTGTTTTGGCCTCATTTAGCACGGTCTTAAACTTTAAGGCCATTATAACAAGACTTGATTTCACATATGCGGACAAGCGTCCCATTTATTTAATAGAACAAGAACTCAGCACTTTAAGGCAGGGCACTCAGACAGTGCTGCAGTTCTATGATGATGTGGAGCGAAAGCTCACATTGATAACGAATAAAACGCTAATGACGTATGACAATGCTCTAGCGTCAACAATCAATGAAAAATATAGGAAAGATGCGCTTAGAATATTCATATCTGGCCTCAAAAGACCTTTATGTGACGTACTTTTTTCCTCGCGTCCGTCCGATTTACCTTCGGCACTAGCTTTGGCACAAGAGGTCGAAGCTAACCACGAACGTTACGTATTCGCGACAACATTTGCAGGCAGGAATGATGATAAACAAAAGAGCCAGACTCAGACAAAAACACCTGACAATAACAGAAATAATTACCAAGGGAATTCCTTTCAACAAAAGAATCCTTATTTTAGTACACGTCAAAATGGAAATAGTTACAACAGCAAACGAGACCAACATGAACCAATGGACATAGATCCAAGCTCATCTCGTTTCCGTCAGCAAACGAGTTATCGTCCCGCGAACAAAGTTGAGTTACAGCAGGGAATCCCGAATAGGTCCTTTAATTTACAGCAAAACCAGTACTACAGAAACACATCAAATCGGGATCAGCAATTTAAGAGACAAGCAGGATCTGATAGGAATACGGGGCCAAAGCTCCAAAGAATTAATCATATAGCACAAGATATTAACGTGCAGGAAAATTTTATAGTACCGGAATATTCTAATGTAGCGGAGGCTGGAGTGTTAGACGCAGAAGACGAATTTATAAATTCAGATTTGGTGAATTTTTTAGAAGTTTTTAATCGATACGGGGGCCTCCAAAAACTATATTAAACCACTAATAGAGCTAAAAAATGTTAGACCAGTAGGTACTCCATTCACAGTTAAGTCAATTCACGGTTATGACGAAATAAAAGAAAAATATTTAATAAACTTATTTGGAAAGAATACAGATTTTTATGTTTTGCATGGCTTGTCAACTTTTGACGGGATCGTTGGCCTTGACCTTTTAAAACTTGTCAGCGCGAAAATAGATTTGAGAAAGGGGGAAATCAATTTCGATTATGGATCAGAAAAACTAAAATTTCTTAGGTGTGAAAACGTGAACTTCATAAAAATCAATGATGACGACGTTCCTTCAGCAGTGAAAGAAAAGTTTCAACAATTAATAAAAATCAGGAAAAAGACTTTTGCGGATCCTAATGAATCCCTACCATATAATACAAATATTATGGCTACCGTTCGCACGGAGCACAATGAACCTATATATTCAAAGTTATACCCATACCCGATGGGTGTATCTGAATTTGTGAATACAGAAATAAAGGAACTTCTGGCCAATGGCATCATTAGGCCATCCAGATCCCCGTATAACAACCCCATTTGGGTTGTTGTTAAGAAAGGTGTCGATGAGTTGGGAAATAGAAAGAAACGTTTAGTAATAGACTTTCGGAAACTCAACCAGATAACGATCGACGATAAATATCCCATCCCCAACATTACGGCGATACTATCAAATATGGGGAAGGCGAAATACTTCACAACCCTCGACCTAAAGTCGGGGTTCCATCAAATTGAGCTCACTGAAAAAGATAGGGAAAAAACGGCGTTTTCCGTAAACAACGGAAAATACGTAATCTGCCGACTCCCATTTGGGCTGAAAAATGCCCCAAGTATCTTTCAGAGAGCTATTGACGATGTATTTAGGAAACAAATAGGAAAAAGTTGCCACGTTTACGTTGATGACGTAATTATTTTTTCGGAAACAAAGGAGGACCACCTTAGGCATATTGATTGGGTTCTTAAAAGTTTGTACGAGGCCAACATGGCAGTCTCGGTAGAAAAATCAAAATTTTTTAAGACAAGCGTAGAATACCTAGGATTTGTAGTGTCAAGAGGGGGTATAAAAACGTGTCCGAGCAAGATAGAGGCAATAAGGGCCTACCCAGTACCTACAACATTGTTTGGTCTCAGATCGTTTCTTGGCTTAGCCAGCTATTACCGCTGCTTTATAAAGGATTTTGCTAGCATAGCCAAACCTTTAACCAACATTTTAAAAGGCGAGAATGGTAAAATAAGTGCCAGCCAGTCAAAAAAAATAAAAATCGAGTTACAAGAACAGCAACTTCAAGCTTTTAATAAGCTAAAAGCTATCCTATCATCTGAAGATGTCACCTTAATGTATCCTGATTTCAAAAAACCCTTTGACCTCACAACGGATGCATCGTCAAACGGTCTTGGTGCTGTTCTATCGCAGGAAGGAAAGCCCATTACTATGATCTCAAGAACACTAAGAGATAGAGAGTTGCATTTTGCAACTAATGAAAGAGAGCTTCTAGCTATTGTTTGGGCATTAAAAACCCTTCGTAACTACCTTTACGGTGTCAAAAATTTAAATATTTTCACCGATCATCAACCCTTGACAATTGCGGTTTCAGACCGAAACCCAAATGCAAAGATAAAACGTTGGAAAGCCTTAATCGATGAGCACAACGCTAATTTGTTTTACAAGCCTGGCAAAGAAAACTTTGTTGCTGACGCATTGTCGCGACAATATATTAACGCCTTAGAAAATCAACAAAGTTCCGACGCGGCCACCATTCACAGTGAAGGATCGCTAACTTATACGATAGAAAGAACCGAAAATCCCTTAAATTGTTTTAGGAACCAAATAGTTATAGAGGAAGCGGAATACCCTTCAACCCGTACTTTTATAATTTTTGGAAAAAAAACAGGACATGTTATTCAATTTTCGGATAAAGAGACACTTATAGAAAAGATTCATGACGTGGTAAACGCGGATGTTGTCAACGCAATACATTGCGAATTGCCGATATTGGCCCACATTCAACATAAACTAGTTGAACTTTTTCCATCTACGAAGTTTTGGCATACGAAAAAAATGGTAATTGATATTTTCGACTCAAACGAACAAAGAGAGATAGTAGTAACGGAGCACAATCGGGCACATAGGGCCACACAAGAAAATGTAAAACAAATTTTATCCGATTATTTCTTCCCAAAAATGACAAAAATAACAAATGAAATAGTAAAGAACTGTAAAACCTGTTCAAAATCGAAATATCAACGGCACCCAAAGCAGCACGTCATTGGCGAAACACCCATTCCTTCGTATTCGGGCGAAGTATTACACGTTGACATATACTCCACAGACCGAAAATATTTTCTGACTTGCATAGATAAATTTTCCAAATTTGCAGTAGTACAGCCAATATTGTCACGAACCATTGTCGATATCAAGCTGCCAATCATTCAATTAATGAATGTATTTCCTCAAACGAAAATTATCTTTTGTGATAACGAAAAATCTTTAAATTCCCAAACTGTCAAGTCCATATTATTAAACAATTTCGGTGTGCAGATAATTAATGCTCCACCGTTACATAGTACGTCTAACGGCCAAGTAGAGCGTTTTCATAGCACGTTATCAGAGATTGCAAGATGTCTTAAATTAGAAAGGGACATAAATGATACAAACGAGTTAATACTACAAGCAACTGTAGAATACAATAGAACTATTCACTCTGTGACAAACAGGAAACCTATCGACATAATTCATTCAGCTCCGTCAGAACTTAAGATGGAAATTAAAAACAAAATCCTCAAGGCACAGACACTTCAATTAGAAAACTTCAACAGGATAAGACAAAATAGGGTTTTCAAAGTAGGTGAAAAGGTCTTTGTAAGGAACAATAGAAGATTAGGTAATAAACTTACCCCTTTATGTGAAGAAGCAACGGTTGAAGCTGACCTGGAGACAACCGTTCTCATAAAAGGGAGGGTGGTCCATAAGGACAATTTGAGATAACTTATGAGCATTTTTTTTAATTCTTGTCCCATTTTTATTTTAGGCTAATAATAATGATACTTACCATGATGACAACGGTGTCAACAAAAATTTTTGACTATTCTCACTCGGATTACATCCCTATCATCGACGGCGATGTCATAATTTGGAAAGGCTATGGGTATCTAAGCCACACAACCAATCTCTCCCTGTATTATGATGCTTTTGATGAGATGGCAAGCTTAATAAATTTATTTCCACAGTCACATGTTAGGAAGATCCTAAATTCAGATGCGGAACATGTTGATACGCTTCTCGCAACAATAAACATTCATCGTAGACACGCTAGAAGTCTAAATTTTTTAGGCACTGCCCTCAAGGTTATCGCTGGAACTCCGGATTTTGATGATTTTGAAAACACCCGGCTTAAACAGGGCCAGCTAATTGAATCAAGCAATAGGCAAATCGAAATAAACTCTGAGATTCATGCTCAAATACAGAATTTAACCTACACTGTAAATAAAATTTTGGAAAATAGTAAAAAAGAACAAATTGACACCGGCAACCTTTTTTAAATTCTGCTAACTCGAAATAGGATTATTATTATTGATTTACAGAATCTGATTTTATCAATAACTTTGGCTAAAATGAATGTTATTAACCCGGTTATTTTAGATAATAATGACTTGAAAATATTAACTAATAATGAGCAGTACACTAATGTTAGCGTATCAGAACTTATGGAGGTATCTAGTGTTAAGGTATTGCAAGATAATTATATGTTATATTTTATTATTAAGTATCCTAAGCCGCAAATAACCTGCAAAAAACTAACTATACCTCCTGTCGCTCACTCCGGAAAAATAATAAATTTGAGCGGAGGCAACACTGTGGCAGAATGTGACAACCAAATCCATGCCGTAGATAGCTGCAGCTCGGCGGTGAGGACGACATTCTGCAAAATTCGGAATTCAACTTGTGCCCAACAACTCGTATCAGGCAACTTAGCACATTGTGCCAAACAATTTAATCACCTGGAGCCGATAGTGGTAGTCGATGATGGAGTCGTCATAATCAACGATGCAACTGCAAACGTCAAAGAGGCAAATGCTGAAGAAAAGAAAATTACCGGTACCTACTTGATAACATTTGACGAAAATATAAGGATCAATGGGTCGCTATATGTGAATGAAAATAATATTGTAAAGAGAAAACCCGGAACCCCAACTTTCCCACTGATAAATGTTACGGGGTACCACGAAATCCTTAGTCTACCGTTTCTTCACGAAATGAACAAGAAGAATCTGCACTACATTGGAGAATTACGCACTCAGACGAAGTTACAGCCCGTATTGGCCGGTTGCATTGCGTTTGCATGTTTTATGAGCAGCTATGGGCTCATCCTACTATTGCTGCGTTGGAAGAAGAAACGCGATCAGTCGAAGCTTCAAGCTGCTATCTCAGCTGCGTTGAAGAAGGCCGAGGACGGCCTTCGCTTAAGCGAGGAAGGAGTTAACGAGAATTAATATTCACGTTTGTCAACGTCAGCGTCTGGCTAGTTGTAGCTGGAAATATGACTCCTTTCAAGTGCAACGACTGTGAGCATAAAATGCAAGATCAGCAGAAAAAGTTCAAGGCTTAAGAAAATAAATTCATTATGATAGAAGTTAGTTTTTAGTTTTAAAAGTAACTCAGCCAATGAAGTTGGTTATCAATAAAAATAAATTTATAATTGTCAAGTCTTGACTTTGTTTACTTACATGTTCTTTACAGGCTATATATAAAAATACAAATAACTTAAGTAACAAATTTATAATTTATATAAACTATTTCACAAATTTTTAAAACAATTGGTTGAAAAAACAAGATCTAAATCATTGTTGCCCACAATCAAAGAATTATATAGAGATAAAGCTCTAGTTATTGGCTCATTAAGAGTATAGTTAGTTTTATGGAATTGAATTGAAAACAAGTCGCAATGCCGCAACATTCTTGAAGGTATATTAAAATTAATATATTGCAATAATGGCGGGCAGTCAATCGAACCTGAGATAATTCCATGAATAAAAGTAAGATATTGAATCTTCGACTAGTTTCAAGAGTTTTTATGCCTAGGAGTAAACAACGCGATTCATAAGAAGGCAGTGAAGTTTCAAAATTTATGGATCTAAGCGCAAATCTGGTAAATGATTTTTGAACTTTTTCTATTCTAAACGAAGAAGTACTAAAAAACGGACTCCACACGAATGACACAAATTCCAATCGCGACCTTACAAATGAGTTATACAAAATCTTAATTGTATGAGGATCTGCAAACACTAACCTATTCCTACGCACAAAAGCAAGTAGGGAATAGGTTTTAGGAATAATATAATAAATGTGTTCAGTAAACTTAAATTTCGAGTCAAAAATCACACCAAGATCACAAATAGACTCAATTAACCTTAAGGGCAGGCCAGACAAAAAATAGGAAGTACTAATGATATTCCTGGACTTAGAAAAAGTAAGTGGAACACATTTGGATATATTCAAAGGTAAGCCATTTTGAACACTCCAAACAGAAATTAAGAATTTTTAGAAAATTCCATTTTTTTATTTTGGTGTGTTCACTAATTGCTGACCATTTCCGCATAATAATTTTGATTGCTAAGTGTCTAGGTATGTTAGTAAGTAAAGACACTGCGTCGAAAGAGATTATCACCTCATCTTCTTTGGTCGTCAAATTCTTAAGGTTTTCTTTGACCTAGGTTGGATTCTTTATGTTGTATTCTTCCAATATATTTTTTAAGATCTCTCTATGTGTTTAGATAATACGTACGGAACGTGAATTAATGATCCAATTGGTCTTAATAGTATCGACAACATAAGTTGTGTTTACAACATTTTATTAACATAGTTCTTAGCACTGTTAAAATATTTTACTTATTCTTGGTCATAGTAAAACGGGATAAAGTTCATCTTGTTTCTGTGGTATGTTTGATGTTATTGTATTATTTAGGAAAATTATTTGTTTAGTTTTTAATTGTAGCCCTAAGTAAGAAGTCAAAAAATCTTCGAAACGTCGGGAAATTAACAAATTCTTTAAAAAATAAAATTAAAATAAGAATTAAGTCTTTTTCCAAAACTTAGTTTTTTAAAATAATTTTTATTTTTTAATTTGTTTTTAAAAGGTCGCTAAAACCAACCTTTTTGGAAATTATTCAATATAAACTTAAAAAGTGACCTTTATAAAAAAACTATATAAAAATATTTTTTTACTTACATTTGTACAGTATAAACCTAATCGAATAAGATTAAAATATCACTCATACCTTCAGCTACGTGCACCATTTTCAAAAAGTCCAAAAGTGAATTATATCTGCAGCACGATGTGGTTAATTGCGCTCACATAACTCGAGAAAAAAAGTTAAAATAAAAATATTAGCTTGGGCGATGACTTTGTCGCTTAATATCTTTGCTCAGACGTCACTTTCGACGTTTTGACACAATACGCAACGAGGACTTACAAGTATAATGTATTATTATTATTATTATTATTATTATTTATTAAACAATTAATAAATTAACCACTTAATATACTACACAAATCGAGCACTAGCTGCCAGGGCTATCAGCTCTACAAATAAAATAAGATCAAGATAATAATACAAAGTTAATTAAATAGTATTAAATTATGTTAAATGGTGATTTTGATGTTTTTGATAAAGTTGAAAATGATTTTAATGTTATCAGCAGTAGGTTCTTTCAGCATATCCAACCAATTGTGATTAAGGTATCGGATTCTTGTAGTAACGAGTTGAGGACATTCGGCGAAAATATGTTTCACAGTTAGGCTGCCACCGCACTTTGGGCAGACAGGCGATGATTCGCCCTTCAGGATATGTTGATGAGTGGTTAGTGTGTGACCGAGACGCAGTCGAGAGAATATTCTGATTTACTCTTTTGGTGTACCTATCGGATAAACCGAATGAATAAGCTGGCGATTAACCGATGTGTAATGGTAGTGGCTGTAATAACACCACTCTGCTTCCTTTTTTTTACGTAGGTGGCGTTTTATGTGTCGACGTAGATCACATTTCTCAAAGCTCGAGTCCATTGTGATGGGTGCGCGGCATGCGTACTTTGCCGCAATGTCAGCTTTTTCGTTACCCTCAATGCCAATATGCCCTGGTGACCACATTAGCCTTAACTTGTTTACATTTCCGATAAGTAGATCTCTTATTTCGTTAACCTTTCTCCAAGCCGTAGATGAGGGGTTTTGAATAGCTTTTAACACTGAAAGGCTATCAGTACATATAACTATTTTTTAGTTCGTCTTAAGGGCCAAACAGGTTGCACAATAAATAGCGGAAGCTTCGGCAGTGAAGATTGATGAGGATTCAGACAACGTTTGTAGCCGTAGATCTTGTCCAATTTCGTTTACGACAGCGTAACCGGCACAACCTATCTCATTTTTTGAGCCGTCAGTGAACCAGCAGCTCCAACCTTCAGATTCAAATTTAGTTTTGCGTTCAATATACATGCGCATGAAAAGTTCTTTTGGAGTAGAGGATTTATTTCTCTCACATAGACTTAGGTCGCACGATATTTTCTGTATTTCCCATGGTGGGTTTTTCAATGAGTAGTATTGACGCTCGCTTTGTATACTGAAGTTATCTACAGAAGCTAGTATTTGGAACATAGCTGATGGCAATCGTGGATTTCTCTTTGTAGATTTAATATGATCAATATCGCTATCTATGACGGAATTTGTTGACATGAGCAGTTTTGGTAAAAGTCCAGTAGTGACTTGCTGAAACCTTTCTGCGATCGATGGTAGTCCTGACTCGGCAAGAATATTTCTTATTGCTGTGGTTCGAAAAGCGTACACACTTGCTCTAGCTGCTTGGTGGTAGATCGGGCTGATTATCTGTAGAGTAGTTTTTGGTGAGCTACCGAATAAGTATATACCGTAGTCAATTTTACTTAACACTAAAGTTCTAGTTATATAAATAAGGGTATTAATATGTACATTACATTTCTTACTCGCTAAATATGATATAAGATTAGCTCTGGCAGCCAATGATTTTGATTTTATTTACATTTTCAATATTGGTATTATTTATTGTTACTATATGACTATTAGCATCGCATATTCTTTTTCTGCAAATATGAAATTTTTTCGTTTTATCAAGCGATATTTTGGCTCCAGAAATAACCGACCATTCTAAAATTTTATTTAATAACAATTCAAAGATTGTGTTAGTTTCAGTATTGTTACTTCTTTTGCAAAGAATATAAAGATCGTCTGCATAGATGCAGTGATCTACAAAGTTGTTTGCTTTTATAATTTTACTAATTTCATTAAATGCGATCGAAAATAGTATTACGGACAAAGGCGAGCCTTGTGGTATACCATTTTCTAAGGGATATGTATCCGAAATAGCATTGTTAACACGGACCCGAAATCCTCTACCACGCAAGAAAGACTTTACAAAATAAAAGATGTTGGTTCCGACGCCCCAGGATTGTAAACATTTTAAAATGACATGAGACCCTACCCGATCAAATGCTTTTTCAAAATCGAGTGATAAAATGGAGACATGATTCCGAGAGGATAGTGCATTGGATACATAATTGTCAATATGCAAAAGCGCATCAGCGCAACCCCTATTAGGTTTAAATGCCACTTGATTGCAGGCTATGAGACCTAAATTTTCCGAAAACCACGCAATTCTATTAGCCACTATACGTTCTAAGACCTTGGAAAAGCATGAGAGTAGCGAAATAGGGCGGTATCCTTTAATACTGACTTAGTCTTTATTAGGTTTCGGTATGGGAATTACCATGAGCTTATTATGCGAATTATAATTAGAATATTAAAGAATATTTTAAACTTCATCAGAAGCGGAAACTGTTGCGGGATTCATAGTATTTATATAGTAATCATTTCTATTTATTAGACTTTGTGTTATGGCAGATATTGGGGACATTGTTATATCGTGGCTTTGGTTTGTTGTATTTATTGTGATTGGATTTGAAATAGGGGTTGAGTCAAGAATTTGAATAGCTGTTGAGTTATGAGAGTTGTTTATATGAGTGTCTGTAGTCGTTGATTTTTTGCTTAAATTTTGATTGTTTTCTATTTCAGGAATGTTGATAGTTCTTGGAGGTAGAGGTGGAGATTGCTGCTGTGATGCGTTTGTATTAGAATTTGTATTTTTTATCGATGAAGAAGTAGTTTGAAGGTTAGGTATGTTTTTCGCAGTGCTTGCATATGAAACACCAAGTGATATATTAGGGTTGCTCTCGTTGTACTTCCTACGTGCTTCTCCCATACTACATTTTTCTAAAGTTTTAATTTTTAATATTTCTTTAGCCTGAGTGTACTTAGGACAGTTTTTATCAGCTGCTGAATGATCCCCGGAACAATTCGCGCATAGAACTCTTGAGCATTTTTCTGGATTATGTGGCGGAAGGTCACAAGTTACACACGAGGGGTTGCTGTTGCATCTTTTTTGAGTGTGTCCAAGTCGCTGACAGTTTTTGCAACGCATTGGGTTTGGTATGTAAGGCTGAACTTTTACTTTATACCAAGCGACTTCCACAGAGTTCGGAAGATTAAATAGGTCGAAAGTGAGAACTACCTGACCGGTGTATGTTGATTTTCCTTCTGCCATACGAGTAAACTTGTATGCGCCAATAACGCCTTGGTTTTTCATTTCTTTTACTATTTCTTCTTCAGAGGAAGGTTTAAGGCACGGGGCATAAATTACACCCTTTACTGAGTTAAGGCTTTCGTGTAACTTTACATTTATGCGACAAATGTTTGGAAAAGCTTTAGCTTTTTTTAATAATAAATGGGCTGATTTCAGTTAAGGAAATTTTATTGTCAGCGGAAGAAATAAGAATATATTTTGGATTATTAGATGTTTGGTTTTTTTGTGGGAGATAAGGAAAGTTATCTTGCTTTGAGATTAGTTTTTGTTTTTTTGTGGGTAAATCCTCCAAGTCCGACAGAGCGGAAAACCTGTTGGACTGTTTATCAGGTGGCCCTGGAGCCATAGTTTAAGAAGTCACTTCACAAATATTGATTTTATATGAAAACTTAATTTGGCAACAAAAAAACAGTAATTAAAGCAAAAATAAGAATGAGGTTATAGAGAATAACGGGATTCACTAATTGAAACGCTTTATATCGCACTACACGAGGTCTGATCGCTACGAATGATAGTCGACGACTGAACGAAGTAAAGGGTGTTTTTTTAGAGGTATAGAGCTTCGAATTGAAATAAAACACAAGAAAATCGTTTTAATGTCCATCAATTTGGCTTTGTTGGAAGGATAATTTTATGCCATTAATGTTTAAATATGATTTCGGGCATGTGGCCGCCGCGGCTGGCTCGAATAAAGCCAATTCTACAGGTCCAATTTTGAACCACTTTTTCGAGCATATGGGGCCGTATGTCGGCAATAACGCCACGAATGTTGGCTTCCAAGTCCCCTAACGTTTCTGGTTTGTTGGCGTAGACGAGCGACTTCACATATCCCCAAAGAAAATAATCCAATGGTGTCAAATCACACGATCTTGGTGGCCAATTGACAGGTCCATTCCGCGAAATTATGCGCTCATCGAATGTTTCCTTCAATAAATCGATTGTGACGTGCGCTGTGTGGCATGTAGCGCCGTCTTGTTGGAACCACAACTCATCCACATTCATGCCATCCAATTCGGGAACAAAATAGTCGGTTATCATGGCTCTATACCGGTCTCCATTAACGGTAACTGACTCTCCAGCATTATTTCGGAAGAAGTATGGCCCAATGACTCCACCAGCCCATAGAGCACACCAAACAGTCAGTTTTTGTGGATGTAATGGCGTCTCAAGGGTCTCATGTGGATTCTCTTCACTCCAAATGCGGCAATTTTGCTTGTTGACGTAGTTATTCAACCAAAAATGAGCCTCATCACTGAACAAAATTTTGCGATGAAAATCAGCATCGAGATCAATCTCATTTTCGGCCCATACACCAAAATCACGACGCATTGTATGGTCTCGCGGCTTTAATTCTTGCACAAGCTGGATCTTGTAAGGTCGCAAGCCAAGATCTTTGCGCAAAATCTTCCATAAAGTTGATGGACAAAGCTCCAATTGCTGTGCACGGTGGCGAATCGATTCATTCGGGTCCTCTTCAACATTTTGCTCTACAGCGGCAATTGTTTCTTCGGTGCGCACTGTTCGACGTCTCTGCGGATGCGTATTATCACATAGAGTAAACGTAGTGCGAAAACGATCCATGGTTAACCGAATTAATTGCTCTGATGGACGATTATGTCGACCATAAAATGGACGGAGCTTGCGGTAAACTTCGCGAACTGAACCATTATTTTCGAAATAAATTTGCACGATTTGCAAGCGTTGTTCTTTTGTCAACCTGTTCATGATGAAATGGCAAACCAAACTGAACATAAATGACATTAGAGTTGCCAGATTTGACCATAAAATGCCAGTTTTATCTCTATTCGAAAAACAAACCTCTAAAAAAAACACCCTTTATAATGTTTTTTTTTGACTACACTCATTTAGAGGAAAATGAATTTCGTCCAGCTAAAAGTTAAAAATTGATCACTGTGAGTCGCCTACTTCCGACCATACATTTATGGTAAGAAGTTTAAAATTGTAACTGATCTCTGTCCAATAAAATAATTAAATAACAAATACAAAAAAAGGAATTTTCCCGACGCCATCAAAGGTGGCTTTTAAAACTTTAGGAGTACAATTATGAGATAGAGTATTTAAAGGGAGAATATAATCTCAACCATGCCACATCCGCACAACAAAGCATAGTTTTACAAGATAGAATCAATAAATTAAACACCACAATAGACAAAATAAACAAACCCGAGAAACTACATCGAAAACAGACAAATAGGACCCATAAAAAATTACCGAAGGGTCAGGCATAAAGATCAGCAATATTTTAGAATAAAACAGTTGATACATGTCCATATTGAAAACATAAAAAACCGTATAAATTTGCTGGCATTGAAAACCTTTTGAATAATGAGAAAGATGATAGTTTTAGTATCAGGAGAGTGAATGCAGACAGCAAAAATTTACTTTTTTTTATTATTTCACGGCCGACATTAAACAGATAACTCCACTACCGAATAAAAACAATTTGCATATAGATGAAGTGATGAAATTATTGTAACCATAAATTCAAAAAACTATGTACTTTTGTAAAGAAAATACTATGTTTAAATGCCTAAGAATAAGTAAACAATGTGTCTTCTCAAACGAATGTGCCTTCAAATACTTTAATAAAACAACAATTCAACAAATAAATAAACACACTGTTATAATAAAAAATGCTCATGAACAAGGACTTATTCAAATTTGTGAAAATAGAAATCTTGTATTAAATAAAAATTATAAGTTTTTCCAACTGTAAACTTCGATGATAAGCTCAGTTATTATGTGACCAAAAGCGCAAAATCAACATCTTTTAGCTGACTGCCTTTTTCATTTTTGCTGGTACTTTTTGTAGGTTAGATTTAAAAATGTTGTCTATTTTAATTCGTCAAGTACTTCGGACATTTATTTAAGAAGTTTTTTATTTTGCGGACGGGCTCTAACAAAAAGCTGATCGACATGTATCTATGGCGTGCTTCCTCATCGTGTAGCCTATCCATTGCTTGCGTTCTTTATAATCTCAGTTGAAATGGCAGTAAAGTTGGCAATCGAATACGGTTTATAATAAATGAGTCTCAAGCCAGAATTTACTAAAGTCTATATATCAGTCGCTTGGTGGGAACATATGATTCAATTGATTCAAAACTTTACACATTTATTTTTCTCACCATAAACAAATTTAATAAAAGCATCCATGAAATATATAGAGCAATTTCATATTTTTGTATATATTGCAGTGATTTATATTATTGTACAACGCTGTACCGTAAATTCAATATTCTATGTTAAAATAATTTTAAGTGCGAGTGTGTGCGTAAACTGTTTTTGTTATATAGACTGGACTAATTTTATTTTCTAATTTAGATTACGATGATGATTCTTACCTTATTCCAAAAAACACATCTTTAATTATTGCTCGAATCCCACTCGCGACCTTACCAAAAAGGATATGGGAGCAGCAATTTAAGCAAGAGCTACAAACAAAAGGATTCCCAAAAGTTGATAAAGTTGTTTTGGATTTATCTAAAATGATTGGCAGCGAAGAGGAAAAAATACAGGCCATGATGCAGCAAAGCGCCGCAGATTACGATCCTAAAGGGTTATTATTTTTCTTAATGCTTTTATAGTATTTTTAGAACCTTATTCTTGATATTTTATAATACACGTACATAGGTTTGTAAAGCGTTTTAAGGAAGGAAATTGATATTAAAAATTATTATGAATAAGGCTGTAAATTATTAAATATTTTTGGCGTGAATACAAGTATGTTTATGTAAAATATATGGAAAAGTTTAATTAATAGGCTATTGACTATGTAAAAAAAAAAACAGGGGAAAAGGAAACTAATTCGTTAAAAGTATTTAGTATTATAGTATAAATTATATATTTTTAGTGTATACGCATTATTATTGTAGAGAATATAATTTCCTATCGAAGTGGCTCTTGATAAAGTCAAATAATTAATTTTTTCAACCAAATAAGTTAAAAATCTTTTTCAAAAAAACCAAACATTTAAATTTTTTTTTAATTTCTGAGTGGACTAAGGGGTTTTATTTTGGTTCACAAAAATCAGAGCTGAAAATATTTTTGATAAAAATTGTCTGAGATGCAGTCGTTCAAAGTATGATTTTACAAATTTTTACCTTTTGATCACGTTAGTTTTAATTTGTACACACAAAAATAATGTTTATTTAATTAAAAAGTTAAGTTCAGTTTTTAATTGATATACATATTATTAGAATTTGTTAAAAAATATCATAAAGTACATGCAGTGGCGAACAAAGAAATCCAGACAAACAAAAAAAATTGAATAAAATCCTTTAGGATCTAAATTTTTTATCGATTCAAAAAACTGATGCAAGGATCAGAGAAGCAAATGATTTTTATTGAAAATATTTTGCTGTAGGGCGGAAAACCACACAATAAATATCTCTTTTTTAACAAAAAAGTGAAATATGTCCTTTATTCATAAATAAAGATTTTGGTAAAATGTGAAATTTTATTTTTAAGGATGTAATTCTAAAATATTTACAGCAGGCATTTTAAAATCTAACATTTAGGATTAAAAAAACAAGAGTTAATATTTTGTTGTTTCTCCCTTCGCTTTCATGACCAACATAACTTGCTGCTGCATATAAGAGATCAAATTTTTCAAAAGATCTCGCGAAATGCCTTTGTACCAAACATTTTGAATTATTCTGTCTAACTCGCGTAAATTAGAGGGCTTGTGGCTTGCTACCTGCACCTTAGTTATGTGGTTTAGATTGAGACTGTTGCCTTGTAACGATAAAGTTGAAATGCCAAGTTCATTCAAGTAATTCTTTACCTGTAAAAGAAGAAGAAAAGGATGACAGTTGTGGGTTATCATTAAGTACAAAATATGGATTTACAAAACACTAATGCTTACCAATTGCGCTCGATGACAAGGCGCGGAATCACCTTGAAAAATCACGTCCACACGCGAAAAATGCTCTTCAATAGAAGGTTCCAAGTTTTCTATCAGGATGTTTTTATAATCATCTGCTTTGATAGTTCCTTCAATCAAGGCCAGTTGTTCAACTTGGTAATAAGAAAAGCATCCCCAGGCCATTCTACTAATCGGTTGCCTAGATGTCCTTTGGATGCACTCGTCGCTATAACGCTCTCCAGTTCTTCGGCGCACACACAGCATTTCATCGGAGCCGAATATATTGAACTTTGATTCATCTGAGAAGATCACATTCTGCCAATTAGAAATAGTCCACATTTTATGCTGGTTGGCTCAATATAAGCGTTTCCGACGCATTTGAGTTTTAGAATACTTTTCCAAAAAGTCGGCTACTGAGGACTTACTCTAGCAGAAATTTCCCGTATCGTTAATCTATCGCTTCGAAACGCCAAAATCTCGCGCTTACCGCTTCGTTAATTTTTTTATAATTTGCCATCTTTTCCAACAAAATAACACAAGAATGGTTAAAAACTAATAGTATAACTTCTATTTATACTAAGATATTATCCTACCTCTAAAACAAAGCCCTACCTAAGAAAAAAGACTATACCTACAAAACAAAAGAAAGGGGTTGACGGGATCGTAAAACCCTTTTTTAAAATTTTTTTGTTTTCCGGATTTTATTGTTCGCCAAAGGTCTAAAATTGTGAGAACACTAATGTTTCAGAAGGAACGGGAGAAGATCTCCAAAACGATGTTAATGAATATGACAATTTTTAAAAAGATTATCTTTAAAGTAGCAATAAATTAATAGAAAATTAAAGTTTTTTATATACAACCCATAAAAGTAAAAAAAGAGCTTTAATTTTATTCTAATTTATTCCTGTTTCAAAGATGTTTTTAAAAATTACAAATTTATTAATATCTCCCTTAATGTTTTCGAATTGAACAATTCCTTTAACAACATTTTGTGCATCCGCAAGCTATTTTCTCCAGTAAAGCCTGCGGTGCAGGAGGTCTACTTGTGCCAATTAGCATTAATTAAGCCGTACTGGTTAGTGGCATCAGAAGTTTGTGGTAATGGCGCTAGAGAAATTCTGGTGCAAGAAGAGCTCATAATATTAAGAATTTATGTATACCTATTAGCAACTTATTAGTTTTCCATAAAAATATCATGGGAAAGTTAAAAAGTTTTTTAATTTGTTTGGTTGAAAAAATAGGTTTCTTGACTTTATAAAGTTCCATTTCGATAGGAAACATTATTCTCTACAATGAGTGTGATAATGTATGGATAAATACTTAAAAAATAAACAAATACACAAATTTGTACCTATCTCAAATGTTCAAGACTAAATTTAATCGCTTTTTTGAATCAATAATTTTTAGGGTACAATTGAACATTATAATAAAATACCTTTAACGAATTACTTCTTTATTCAAATACATAGTCAATAGCCCATAAATTACACTACCGATTACTAAACCCTAGAAAATTTTATATTAGGCTTGCATTACACAAAGTTTTGGTTGTGTCATATTTTTAAATTTTTCATCTTTTTTGCTTTGAAATTCATTTAATTTTATAAAATTTTAGCAGCAGTATACAAAGGCTCACATCGAAAGTCAGAAGTTTCCATACGATTTCGAGTATTATAAAAACTTTTTTCAATGCGGAAGAAAATGAAGCTAAAATAAATATTTAAAATTTTGACAAGGTAAAATGTAGCCATAATGTCAAAATTCCTTATAAACGAATATACTATACTTGTTGATCGGACGTCAAATGGCGGATATAAGAAAAAAACAAAATCGCATCGAATTTAGAGGCCGAAAAAAAATGTTTTTTTTTCCTTAAAAATCTTTCAATATTAGCTTTCAAAGTGTCATTCGCACTTTTTTTTCGTATGGGGGTTGATACTATCTAATGTACGTGCAACTAACTATTAAACCTAATAAAAACAACAAAAAAATATTTTTCAAACACCTTTATGCATACATATGTCGACTCCGATTCGAATAATGTCAGGTCTGGTAATTTACACCCCTTTCATGAAAGCAAACTGTATTTTGTCGCCTTAAAGTAACATCACGGCCACAATTTAGTTTGTTGATTTTATGTTCGGCAACATTTCCCAGTTGTCATGAAATGGATGACAGAGTTGCCACTTATAGCTACTGTTTCACTAAAAATGGGAGTTTTTAAAATGAATTTGACAGTTTACCGATATACCAATTGTGTTTATATTTTTCGGCTCGAACTGTTCAAAATAATGACTTCTCTTAAACTGATCAGGTGAAACCACTCATGTGAAAATATAATATTAATAAATCAGGAGTTCTCGAGAAATTTCAGAATTGTAGAGCATGTGCAACCGTAAAAAATGTTAAGTTGAAAATGAAATGGGTACCCGGGTGCCATGTCACACACAGAAAGATAAAATAAACTTTAAAAATATTCGGAACGAATATATGCTCGAAATGGATTAGAGTACAGACGACAAGAAAGGAAAAGAAGGCTTCCAAGCTTCATTTTTATGAAAAATTTGGATTTCCTGTGCATTGACGGCATCCACGTTAAAATTGCTTCGCCACCTAAAATCCACACAATTCTTTTGATTGTTTTTGTATTTTTTTTGTTACATACGAGCAATTTTCCATTTTATTTCTCAGGCGACACCAAAATATCTGTTGCTAAATTTTTTAAATTTTAGACGGCAGTTCAGGCAACTGTCGCCACTCATAAAAACACAAAAACTGTGGAAATCATTTTTGTGGCAACATTAGAAAATTGTTGCCAACCATCAAGCAAGTTTTTACTTGGCGACAAAAATGGCAACAATTGTTAGCAATGTCGCCAAATATGAAGGGGTGTTAGAAATTTGCAGATATCTTGGTTTTAAAATAATATGCGTCTTATGGAATTATTTTGAGCAAATAAAAATACCTTTAAACCACGATATCGGCGGTGAAGGGGAAGATTTTGCAACTTAAAGTAGAAAATCGATATTTTTTCATTGTTTTCTGATAAATTTTATAATTTTTTATAAGAACAAATGAAGATGAACAAAAATCAATCACGGATTTGAACTCCTCGACCGATACCAGCCCGAAAACCACCTCTACTTTATTGGAAAATTTGATAACCTCTTTAAATATCACCATTTTTAAAATAAATCTTTTTTAAAAAAGTAGACAACTCCAAACAGGTGAAAAACATTTTGAGGGCCTTTGTCTAGGCCAGGGGTTCCTAACCGGTGACGCGCGGACCACAGGTGGTCCGCGAGCACTTAAAAATGGTCCGCGAATCAGGTTGAACAAGCACAAATAAAATAGTATAATATAATAAGAAGACGAATATTCGTCCAACAAAAAATATACAAGCTACTACCAATACCAATACAAACTACTACCAATACAAACTACTTACACTAGGTTTTCTATAGTCACTATACCACAATAATAGTTTATGTGTATGTTAAATTTACTGAGAGGAGAAAAAACTAAATCTGTGAGTATCTACGTACGTATTAAAATTTGAATTGAATGAATATTGTATAAATGTAAAATCATAATAAGAATATTACTAAACATTTAAATATAGATATACCAGAGTATTTTTAAGGTTTTCTGACTGGGTGGCCGTAACGAAAGTTCACCACCCTCCCCCTCTAGTCCAACTCTTTCTATCGATGGAGTACAGTGCACTGGTGGAAAATATATTTTCTTACTAAATGTAATCATTATTTGTTACAGTCGTCATTTTTTATAATTATTATCGAAACGACGGACGTCGCACAGTGCGAAAATTAATTTTGGTGTGGTGGAGATTCGCAAATCTAATGATGCGGTTTGATTAGCAATTGCTCTAAACTCGTAAATGTAAAATTTTATCTTAATTGGAAAAATGGTTCGCTTTGTAGAGCTGGTGAAAGTTGATGGTTTGTTCGGGTTTTTTATTTAATTTTTATTTTTTTTTGTTCAAGATGAAGTGCAAAGAAAATATATTTTTTTTGCATATATGACATAAGCGGTCTTTATACTATCAAGTACCACTAAGAGAAGTGATTTTTTTTAATATAGGCGGTTTAAGAACATCACAGCAGCAGCAAAGGAAGCAACTGTTCCAGAAGTTTGTGAAATAACGAAAGTTTCAGCTAAGGTAAGAGTTCAAGATATAATGGATCATACTGCTCAACGCTTAATTGAAAGTATAGGTCAACAAGAACAAAGTACACCTCCAAAATATCTGACTTTATTGAGTGAGTGGGGCTGCGATGAATCATCTGGACAGAGTGCGTACAAGCAATCAATCATCTCACAAAATGAAAAAAATCCGATGCAAATATGTTAATGATTTCTATTGTTCCACTGAGATGGAAGAGCGAAACTTGCGAATACTGGAAAAGTCCCCAACCTTCATCAGTTAATTTTTGCCGGCCCATAATGTTTCAGTAAGCGAAGGAATCTCCAGAAGTGATAGCAAGCACAGTTAAAAATGTATAGGAACAAATTGCTACTGTTAAACCAACCTACTACAAAATTAATGACTATGGTTGACGGGAAAGTGGTCAAGAAATTGACTCATACAAAAGACACAAAAATGTGTCCAATTTGCAAAAGAACCCAAAGCAAATTTTAAAGCACCGACAAAAACATTGAAAATTGCGAATACGGAATATCACCATTACATGCAAGAATAAGATGTATGAAATTTACCCTTAATTCATACACTCTTCCACGAATTGGCGAAGTTTTGATGAAAACACTGCAAATCCGTCCCCAACAGCTCAAGTGTTAAGAGTGACCGTCAAAAATAACATTGCATTTCAAGAACGGTCAGGGGTTCGATCCCATGTACAACATTAACCAAAAACTGGTCTGATGAGGCTATGTATATACATATGAGAATGTGTATATATGTGGTAATAGCCGAAACATATGTCACCAATTACCAGGTTAAATTGTTCCATTTGTTATCTTTGTCATGTTTGTTGGATAAAAAAGCATTGATCAATTAAGTAAAAATTTTAAGATCATATTGGTCTTTGCGAAATGACTGGAAGTTCAATGTAATAATTCTTAATATAATAAATTATCAGTCGCTAAAACTAATACTCTCAATATTGAGTAACCTCAATTCGTTTGGAAGATGAAAAGGTTTGCATATCCGGTGTTTTCAAAGTTTTGGGACACTTTTTGTTTGGTTTAGAAAAAAATTTTGGACTTTGAAATTTTTAATTAACTATGTATTTCTTCTCAGCAACCATAAATTAATCATAATTCATGGTTTTAATAATTTTTTTCTAAAAAAACACTCATATGGAAAACTTTGTATTCATAATTTGAACATCTATTAGAAAGTCTAACTTTGACCATGAATACCATAGGATCCCTATGGTCAATTCAAATTATATTGTACGGAAAAAGCTGTATTATTTTTCTGTCCACAAAAAAAAAATCATAAATATATCTTAATTCGTTCAGAAATTATGATTTTTGCAACGAAAAATGCCAGATGTCGCCACTGTGCGACGACTATTCAGAACGAAATCCAATGTAGCAAATACTTCGAAGAAATGTTGGTTATATTAAATTATTAGATACTTTCTTTGTAAAATTTATTAAATATATGATTTCTATTATTATATTTGATGCATTTGTTCCTTTACTTTTCATTTGACAATACTATTTAGTCGTGGCTTAGTCATTTAACACTTTTGCATAATCTTCCTTCCTTCCGAGAAGAAAGGTTTCCATCACACCAGATAAATTCGCAAAATTGACAGTAATTAAGAACAAGACTCGAAATCGATTGAAGGCAGGTACGATATGCAAGCTCAAAGATCACATTGTGGATTTCACATCTAATTTTCTTATTTTTCTTACTTTTTTGTTATTAAAACGATTGCATTGAAGTTTTAAATATAGTACATATATTAAAATATTAATGCAGTTTATTATTCTTAAAACCTGGTGGTCCCTACCACAAAAAAAAAGTCATGCTTCATGGTCTGGATAAAAACGAACTAAAGAGTGGAGAAATATACTATGGAGTGACTAAACTAAAATAAATTTGTTCTCTAGTGATGCTGCAAGGAATGTTCGTCGCCTAAAAGGCAAGGATTTTGATCCACGCTACACAAAAAAGACCGTAAAACATGGTGGCGTAAACATAATGGTCTGGGGATGCTCTTCCTACTACGGTGTAGATCCCATTTTCCGCATTCAGGACATTATGACCAGAATGAATACTTGCATATTTTGCAAACCATTATGCTACCTTAAGCAAGTGATGAAATGCCCTTGATTTTGCAGTTCCAGCAGGATAATGACCACAAACACTCTTCGAAGTTGGTCAAAGCTCGGTTTAGGAACCACAATTTTGAATGCTTGTCATGGCCCAGTCAATCTTCTGATCTCAACCCGATTGAGAACCTTTGGTCTAAGTTGAAGAAAAGTACGTCTAATCAAATTTTAAAAAAAAAAAAACGATTTGTGGAAAACAGTACAACAAGCATGGTACAATATCCCTTTGGAGACATGCCAAAATTTGGTTTCGTCCATGCCTAGGAGAACACAAGCTGTTTTGAACAATAATGGCAGGATATGCAGGATGCTGGTTTGTAGCAAACTAAGACTATCTGAAAACTCATAATATGTTGCAATAATTTAATTGTTTTTAGAAACATCACAAGTGTACCTATTTTTATGACTAGATGGAAACTCAACAGTTGGTCCAATAATGTTATATGAGAGTGGTGCAAAAAAAAAAACCTTTTTTGTTTTTTCACGATATGTCAGCGGATTACCATAGCCTGATATGTCTAGACAAAGTTACTCGAAAGGATTTTTATCAGTATTGAAAACTGGATTGGCGCCTCCTGTTTTAAGTTGATTACCCATTTTAGAAAATATTGATTTGAAAAATGGTGCAAGTTAGAGAGAATATCCAATTTTCAAACAAAGTGGGTATGGCTTTCAGGCTATTATCAATCGAGGAATTCGAAACCGTAGATTTTCTTTTTTTCTTATAAAAAAAATTGACCGGAAAACAATGAAAAAAATACGGGTTTTGTACTTTCTAGTCGCAAAATCGCCCCATATTTTCCACCGATCCCGTGTTTGCTTAAAAGAATGCCGTAAACCGAATATCATTATTTCAAAACCAAGATGTTTGCATTTCTCGAAGTTACCTGACCTAACAATCGTTAAATCGGAGTCGAATTCTTTTTGTTTCAAATAGCTATTAGCGATAAAGGAATTCGTGATTGGTTTTTCTTCATCTATTTTTCTTATAAAAAAATTGAAAATTTACCGGAAAATAAAGAAAAAAATGCCGAATTTCTACTTTAAAGTTGCAAAATCGGTCCATATTATTTAATCGCCGATCCTGTCATACATCATTTTTAATTTTTTTTTCCGGTCAATCTTCAACTGTTTTTATAAGAATAAAAGAAGGTGAAAACCTAATTAAGGATTCCAATTCCTCGATTGATATTAGCTGTTTGAAAAAAAAATATTTGTGTCAGCTTAATATGTACATTTGTCGACTCCCATTCGAAGAATGTCAGGTCTGGTATTTTAGAAAAATGCTGATATCTTGGTTTAAAAATAAGATAATGCAAACAAAATACATTAAAAATAGTGTAATCACAATTTCAAATTTCTTGAACGATAATAGCGCGAAAACCATACCGTTTTTGTTGGAAAACATGATATCCTCTTAAACTTGTACTATTTTTTAAATCAATATTTTCTAAAATGTGTAGGCAGCTTAAAATAGGGGGCGTCATTGCAGTTTTCAATATTTATGAAAATCCTTTTGAGCTGCTTTGTCTAGACATATAAGGTCTTTTTAATCCGCTGGCACATCGTGGAAAAAATAAAAAGTTTTTTTTGAACCGCTCTAATGTACACTTTCCCAAATTTTTCGTTTGCATCATCACCACAGTGATTTCATATACAACATTGGTTTTGTCTTTGTTCTCAATTTTCGTTTGTGAAAATATGCTACTGAGAGCCATGTTTTATCTGTAAGTGAGCATCATGTCTTATGTTCTTACTATTGTTTGTAAGTAGATTCTGTGAGTCATAAAAAAACTCGAAAATACAAATATTTTAAGCAGCAACCAGATCACCCCCCACCCGGGGGGTGACGTGGGTGTTCTCGCTTACACCAAAAACAAATTTTTCACATTGTAGTTTTTGGCCGTTTGGGGGTTGGAGTCAACTTCAAAAGAATTTTAAACACCCCCAGCATCCTCAAAAACGGATGGTGACAAAAATTTTACCGATGGAGGACGCGAAATGTGCGAGTCCCCCATTTTGTGTCGGTTTTTGGCCATCTTGGGGAGTGGGGGCCAACTCCAAAAGAATTTTAAACACCAGCTTCTCGAAAACGGGGGATGAAAAATATTTTAGCGTTGGAAGACGTGGAATATGCGATTCCCCGATTTTGGAAGCGGTTTCTACCATTCAAATGTAATTTCACGTCAAGGTAGGAAATGCTGTTGCGTTCCATTTCGAGTGTCTTTTTTATTGATAATAGCTTACATGTCATCAACATATTTTTATTAAGCCCAAGTGTCGGCTGAAGAGAAGTTTGCCTTCCGTTTTTAGGGCCAATTTTTCTTGAATGATGGCAACCTTTGTTTTGGACAGGACTCGACAAGGCAACTCCATATGTTCTATTTAGGCCCTTCGAGCTCTATCATTTGGCACACATCTCAAGCTGCTAGCTTCATTAATGAAAATTGACGCTTTACATAAGCAGTCTGGATCTCAAGAGCGGGTACTGGCAAATATCCATAGAAGAAACTGGCACACAGTATACAGCCTTTACAGTACCAGGGCGTGATCTTTTCCAGTGGCACGTTTGCATTCAGCTCCATCTACCTTCCAACGTGTTTTGGATCAGGTCATCGAGCCGGACTTGGAACACAACGCTTTTGCATATCCATTTGATATCGTGGAGGTAAGCAAAACCACGCAGAAAAGTGCGAATTCTTCAAAAGTGAAACAAAATATTTAGGCCATGTAATCAGCAAAGATGGCGTGCACTCGGATCCAGACAAAATCTTAGCCGGGGCATCGCATCATGGTATCAAAGAATTGTACCAGATTTTGCCAAAACCGTGCAGCCGTTAACTCGCCTTTTGAAGAAAGGAAAACACTGACGCTGGAATAGTGAACGGCAAGCAGCCTTCTATGAATTGAAAAGAAAACTAACCGAAGCGCCAGCCTTAGCTTGTCCGGATTTCAGCCTAAAAATTTGTCTTTCAAACTGACGCTAGTGACTATGGGCTTGGTGCAGCTTTGTCCCAAGACCTAGAAGGAGTGGAACGACTAATACCCTATGCAAGTTGGCACCTGAATGCAGCGGAGAAAAATTATTTCGCAATGGATAAATAATGTCTTGAAATCGTCTGGGGCATCCGAAAGATGCGGCCGTATCTTGAAGGCTCAAGTGGCTCAACTCCATAGACAACCCATCCGGACATATCATCAGGTCGGCACTCGAGCTCTAACAACATTCTATACACTCCACAGGAAAATCTGACGGAGAGGATAAATCGGACTGTAAAAACCGTGATATCACGATACTGTGAAAATGAACACAACAAATGCGACCTTTTACCTTAACAGAAGCTGGCCAAAAACTCCAGCATTTCAGATTCAACTGGTTATAGCACAGCATTTTTAGTTCAGAAACGAGATTCGCGGCATCCCGCAGCACTATTAAACCGGGAAACCATTGGCACAGGGGAAGAACTTCCAAATAAAAAAAAAAAAAAACAAATGGGACAGACTACAAGAAATCTTCTAAATTGTCAAGCGAAACTTAACGCATGCATTAACTGATCAAGCAAGACATTATAATCTTCGCAGGCGCCCCTGGAAACTGCAGATTAAACAAGTTGTGCAGCATCCCTTATAAAAAGTAGTAGATAAGTTTGCATCATAACTAGCACCAAAATTTGGTAGTCCATATATCATCCAAAAATTCATCTCACCAGTAATAGTGCAGTTGAAGAAGGACGGAGAGCGCCGTTTACGTACTGGCCATATTCGCGATAACGAATCCATTATTCAGGAGAACACCAAGTAAACTTAGACGCCAAACCAAATAACGTAGTTTTTCAATTCCGCAATTTCATCAAACAGTCAGTTTGAACAGTCAAAGTGATTACATCAAAGTGATAACATCAAAGTGAAATATTGAAGTGATAACTTAATAAATAAATAAAAAAAAATAGAAAACATGAATAAAAATTTTAAGTGTAAGGGATAACAGGACGTGCAAGGAGCAACGGCGTACTAATGAAAGTGGGGCATATGAAGGCCATGCCTCTACAGGTGCATCAAAACTTCAACAACCAGAAACCATACAACTACTGTGCCCGTATCATACTAAAGAATGGAGATATCCAGAGAGCACCAAAAACAACTTTGCCATCAACTTCTTTCTCAATGCTCCGAAATTGCCTCAACCAGTCAGTTAGTTTTGAACAGTCAAAGTGATAACGTCAAAATGAAATATTCGTTGTTCATTGTTATAGGACTATGAAAACAATGGCTTTGAGTCCTATCCTGTTCCGAAAAATATTGCCTGGGAAAGCAGCCTGGGCCCAAACGAGGATGTCTCGTTTTCATCAGAGTGGGCTAATCCAAAGGAAGCGAAAGAAATTTCTTTAGTTGACATTCCCCAAATGCTTCAGGACGAGATTGCGGAGGCGTTAGCAATGCAAAATCCCCGATGTAGTTGTAAAACAAAGTTTTACATACAAATCATCACTCGAGGGGAATGTGTAAAAATCCGGTTAGGCCCCCCAAAGTAAGGAGGAGATGTAAGGAAGTAAATTTATCACCGAATATAGTTTTTGCATATTTTTTATAGCTTGTAGCTTCTAATAAATTAAGTTTTAGCATTTAAGTCATGAATTTCATTTTTATCATGATGCGCAAAGTGCGGCCCGTCAATGTGTCAAATCAAAACATATTGTTCTAAAAATTATTTAAAACTTTTAGTAATTAAAATTGCAATAAACATTTGATTTCTTAAGAATTTAACATGGCATTGTCAGGTGCAAATGGTTGAAAATTGGAAATTATATCACGTTTAATGCGTAAAACTTAAAAAATTTCTCTAGGATAAATCCACTAAATTTATTTTTTTAATTTTAAAGTTTGAAACGTCGCTTCACTAACGCCTTATATTAAAATCAGGGAACGAAAAAAACCGCACCTTATTGTAACGTTTAAAACGCACAACGCAATCTTTACCTCTAAAATTCTTTGTTTCACTCTTTGATTCAAACACCAACCCGTACTATAACAAACAGAAATAAAAGAAAGGAACAGAATGGAAACGTTCTGCTATGAGTACAAAAAACTTTATTCGCTTTATTGTGGTTTTGACTCACGACTGCTACCCAAACCTGTACCAAATGTAGTGCTCGTATTTTGTCATTAGATTCGTATTAGTGATGATGTTTTGGAAGTCAAAAACGGGTACCATGATAAGGGGACCCATTTTCGGGTCAAAAACGGTTCTTTTCGGGGTCCCAAGCCTCCCTTAGTGCGGTTCAAAAATTTTTTTGAGCTATCTTTATTTTGAAAAAAAAAAATTTTTCCTCATACGAATTCAATGACAAAAACGGTCACTACATTTGGTACGGGTTCGGATAGCAATCGCGAGTTAAAACCACAACAAATTGAATTAAGTTTTGTGTACGTAGAGCAGAACGTTAACATTCTGTTGCGCTCTCTCATGTCGCTTGCTATTGTTTGTGTTAGTGTTTCAATCAATGAGTGAAGTACGGAATGCGGAGGGAAAAAGTTAACGTTCATAGAACAGAACGAAATCGAACGATACGATAGAGTTTTTTTTATTCTCCGATTAAAATAAGTTGCATCAACCCTTGTGTCAATACTTACTTCGTATACCTTGAAGTCTACACATGTCTACATTTGTACCTTAGTACATTTACATGTGATAGGTCGAATTTTTAAGAATAAAGAAGAAATATGTATATTTTAAGACGATATTTATTTATTCAATACAATACGTATTTGTTATTTAAAAGGATAAAAAAATAGTTAGAAACGATAGTGAAATTTGAAAATAATTTAAAATGGAAATTAAATCCAACTTAAAACTAGTAAAGGTGTTATCTTCTGCCAGGCCGAAACTCACATACCCTACACTGCATTGAAAGTACTTTTTAAATAAATGTTAAAAAAATGTTGAGGAAGTTGAATAAGTCGAAAATAATGTAAAAAGGTTCAAAAATGTGGAAAAGTGTTGGAAAAAACTGAAAATGTTGAAAAATAATGAAAACCATTGAAGAAAGTTGAAAGAAATTGAATAAGTCGAAATATATGAAAAATGCTTAAAAATTGATGAAAGTCGAAAGAAGAAAGAAAATGTCGAATGAAAGTGAAAGTGAAAAGGTAAAAGGTTGAAAATGTCAAAAGAATATGGGAAATGTTGAAAAAAATAGAATTGAAATGAAGAACACGAAATATGTCACGCCCACTTCTCCAATTCCGCTCACTTTTGATTCAATAAGCAAACCAAATTTTAGCACAATAATTATTCGACTGTTGCTATTTCGCCAGCTTTTGATTCATATATTCCTAATGCCCAGTAAACCACTTACATCAAATTTCAGATCAATTGTTCCAATAGTTCATTTAAAATAGCACATAGAACTTTATGTAAATGGGGGAGGTGCCGCGCGCACTGATGCAATCTTGTCAGGTTTCATTTAATTTCAAAGCTTATTACTCTCATAGCACACTATCTATAGCATTAAACGTATTTTGCTTACATGGGAGGTGCCACACCCACCGGCACTATTGTGCAAACATTTTGCTAGAAGACACCTTTTAGAAAGTATATCTGCCAAATTAAATTTCATAACGATTGCGTTGTTAGTTCTCTTTTTATAACATTTATAAATATTGTAGGCCGTGCCACGCATTTCAACGAAATTTTCCAGTATATTGACGAAGCCCTTATTGATGACTACTTACTTTCAGTAGTATAATTTTTAAAATTTTTATGAAAATCGTATGTGCCAATTCGGAGTTATACGAAATCCAAATTTTCAATTGGTAAAAATGACATGCCCACTTTTACAATTCCGCCCACTTTATGCGCAATTCAAGATCGTGGCTGTGCCACGTCACGCTTTGCAAACTTAAAACCTAGCCTAACATTAATTTTGTTCTCATCTTCTCCAAATCACCAAGTTTCATCAAAATCGCAGCAACTTTTTTCAAAATGGAATGGTATATTTACATAGAGTATAGGCGGAAGGCATGGCCGTGAACCGATTTCACCCATTTTCATATGCTAGCAGCTTGCAAGAAAGTTTGACCTGTGTGCCAAATTTCATTCAATTAGCTTGCTTAGTTTTCCCGTAAACGTGATTTCAACAGACAGACAGACACACGGACAGACCGATGGACATAGCTATATCGACTCAGGTGGTGACGCTGATCAAGAATATATGTACTTTTCCATACCTGCCACGCCCTCTTCTATGCGTTACAAACGAAATGACAAAGTGAATATACCCTCTGTGTAGGATATAAATATATAGCATTATTGCATATTATATATCAGTGATGCACAAAGTGCGGCCAGCGAGGTGTTTCTATTTGGCCCGCTAATGTTATTTTCAAAATTAATAAAATATGTACATACATAAATAAGTACGTATTCAAAACAAATAGTTCTACAAATTATTTACAACTTTCAGTAAATAAAATTGCAATCTAAAAACATGATTTGATTTAAACAAGTACTTTTTATTCTACATATAAGTAAATACATACAAATTTTCACATAAAATCAAAATTCAAAATAAATGCATACTTGTTCACAGATAATATGCTTTGATTGAATTAAAATGTTGACTAAAATATCATTTATAAATTGATCGTCAAGCTGAAAGCTATGTGTGCGCAAAAAATTTTAAAAAAAATTTCGGAAGAGAAGAGAATGTTTTAAAATGCCTATACATTTATTGAAAAAAAAAATGTAAAAGCCTTATGTTTGATATGTAATTTTACCTATATATTCCTTAAAAGTTTGTAGTTTAAAACGCCATCACGAATCAGTACCTACATACTAACTTTTCAAAAAAATATGCTTTAAATACAAAAGATCGTACCGTAAAAATAAACCATCTAAAGTTATCAACTGAACAACGATCTTCTCAAATCAAAAAAATCCACCGAACAAAGTAAATCGCGTGTCGAATTTTTCAAACACGACACGAGCACGAATTTCAAACCCGAACGCAACTCGCACAGTTAAAAAATTTCCCGACCCAACACGGACACTGCACGTCACGCACGACTTTTTCAACTGTAAAAATTCATCTCATGATCAAAAACATATTTTTGTCTTACGTTTCATACTTATATATTTTTATTTACATACTTTTGTTAAGAAAAATTAGTTTGTCCGTATTTGCGCTCAATAATCTTATGCGTATTTTCGATTTTTTCCCTTTTAAGGACAATATGTAATACGGAAACAGTTTGTTGTGTTTTTGTTTGTAACGTTGACAATCTGATTGTGTTTGACATAATGTTTATTGTATTGGGTCGTGTTAGTCGTGTCAATTTTGTTCAACACGAAACATGCACGAGCACGCACGAATTCAAATTTTCTAACACGAACTCGTCGTGTCACGTCGTGCGTGTTCGTGTTCGTGTCACGATGAAAAGAATGACAAGCGTCCTTCTCTAGTTAGAAACCAGTTTTAAAATATATTGGAACATTGTTAAACCCAGGCGGCCTTATACTGAAGGCGATTTTATTAAAAGAAATATAATTGATACGATACCATCGCTTGATCCAAATAATGATTAATTGTTTAAATCTATTTCTAATATTCTAACATCAAGAGATACGATATCACATCGAAGTTCAAATCATTTAACAAAATCCATACACTCTGATTTAAAAGATTGTGTTGCATTTAGTTTAGGATTTGATGAATCCACTGACAATACAGATCCTCCCCAATTAGCAATATTTATTCGGTTTTTAAAAGAAGATGCTTTTGTACAACAAGTGTTGCTAGATTTAATTGCTTTGAAAGATACAACTAGAGGTATTGATAAGTTATTCATTAACTGCCAATGCAAAAACTAGTTAGTGTTTCCACTGATGAAGCTCCATCAATGGTTGGCAAAGCAACTGGTTTTTAGGACTCTTTAAGAAAGATGCAAACATTCCTGATTTCATTGCAGTACATTGCATTCTACAACGTGAACATCTTGTTGCAAAATACTTTAATTTTGGAAATGTCTTTACTCCATTGGTAAAAATTATATAAAAATCAATTCTAAAAACCACAGACAATTTAGAAACTTTGTGTATAAACTTAATTTGGATGAACAGCCAACATACATATTATTTTACTGTTAAGTCGTGATGGCTTTCAACCAGTAATGTACTAATAAAGTTTGTCAATTTGTTAGATCCTGTTACTAAATTTTTACAGTTAAAAAACAGTCATATCCCCAGCTAGAGGACTCTAAATGGCTTCAAAATTTAATGTTTTTTAGTGATATGATGGACCACTTAAGTATTTCAAATATATTTCATCAAGGAAAAGGCAATCATATCGGATATTTGTCTAATACTATTTTTGCATTTCAGAAAAAAATTAAAGAGAGATTTAAACGACAAATCATTTGCTGGTTTTCAACGTCTTAAAAACTAAGACAAAAACTAAAAATTAAAAAAAAAAAACATTAAAAATTAAAAAAAAATTTAATTACTTGGTATGAAAAAACATAAAAATAAAATAAAAAAACATAAATTAAAAAAAATAAATAAAAAACATTGAAAAATTCAAAAAAATTTAATTACTTCTTAAGTTTGCAGTTTTGATATGAAATATACATAGATCCAAAAATTTTCTTTTTCAAATATGACTAATATAGGACTTACAAATAGAAACGAAAAAAATTAGTTTAAAAAAAATTGACCCGCTAAAAACCGTGCGCATCCCTGGTATAGAAGAATGAACTTTTGGTATGAAGCAGTTTATTTTTTTATCTGTAATGCAACATGTTATCAGCACGACATTCAACATCAGGGTATCAAACATGTTGTATTTTATCATAACTGGTTTGCTTTGTATGACATGCATGTTCACCGAAGCCTCATACACGCATGAAGAAGAATAATACACACAAGTAACAAGAAAGAAGCATCCACACTACCTTTCATAAAGCAAGCCACAAAAGAAAAACTTTCTCAGGACTCTTACCCTAGCCAATGAAGGAAAAGCACGTGTTTTACGATGTGCTTAAAACCAGTTACATATAATATACCTTTGTTCAGCTGAACTATGGCCAAAAACAGCAGGCAAAACAAATATTGTGAGTTAGACTGCGACGACAAGGGCTATGCTACAGCGAGTCGTCAATTAAAAGTGAAGTATCGAGGAAAAAGAAGATATCGAAACGGAAGCGGAGCTCAGAAAATTTATCACTCTGAAAGTGATGACTACAACAGCCTTGCGGCCAAATTTAATGAACTGGCCAACAAATTTGAAGAGCTGCAGAAGGACAACTTAATTGCATTTACCGAACGTGAAAGCCTCAAAGCACAGCTGAAACTTACAACAACAACAGCAACCCTTGACAATGTGTCTGAGAGCGAAAATGAATTGCACTTAGCGAGTGACGTTTAAAAACTCCAATGCCCAACGAGCTCGCACAGTAATGAATTTCCAACGCTGGACGAAAACAAACGTCCAAAGAAAACTAGAGGACTAAATTTACAACATGTACTACCGACACAGTTAAGGGCATTCACCCAGCCAGTGCCATCACCACTAATTGCCTACAATGTAAGTCAGAAAACGTTAGCTGGTAAAATATTTATAGAGGTGAAGCATAAAAATTTCTCTTTCATCATTTTAAACAATAATGTTACCCACGTTAATACCTTCACGATGCATGGTTACGATAAGGTTAAAGACATCTTGAAAAACTTTAAGACAAATTTTTAAACTTATACTCCGGTTGAATCTAAACCGTATAATAATTACTAAACTATCACCCTTTTATGAAAGAGAGGACATTTTGGGATGCCTTAACGGCTTAAATTTAAAAATTTAAATATTGTTGGCCTTACTAAAATTAGTGACAACAAATGGCTTCTTCAACTGGACACAGCCTCGGACTTAAAAGAATTCAGGGCAATCAGATACATTCTGAACTGCAGGGTTGGGTTTGAAAATATTAAGACAAAGTTACCTATTCAGTGCAGGAACTGCCAAAGATTCAACCATGTGGCAAGTAAATGCAATATGCCTTATGAATGTGTTAAATGTGGTGAATCCTATGAACCCAAAAACTGCAAATCTTTCCAAGGCACTAAATAATGCAGAGGTAGTTTTCACTGAGCAAGCCTCAGGTACAGTAGTTAAACGGGTAGGCCTACCTATCAAGTGTGCTAATTGCAACACAGAGGGCCATACTACTAATTTCAAAAACTGTCCTAAGAGGATTGAATTACTAAGTAGGATGAGGGAAAAGACAAGGCACCCCTGCACCAAAATCTTCGTCGTTTAGAACGACAGAAACTTTTGCTTCCAAACTCAAAAGTTCAAGGACCATTGTCCCTTCAAATGTGAACAATGGCAAAATCCTAGGCAACAGTCAGACACAATTCGAAGAAATTGATACGGATTGCAAAGGTCTGCTAGGAAAAAATTTTCTCGACTGTCTCTCCAAGGCTAGTGAGTTTTCCACCACATAAAACGCACTAACTAGGGATGAGGATAACTCCAAAGCTCTATTTAACCTACTTATCACTCTCCGATTAGATGCTTAGAAACTTAAAATGTATATTTATTAATGTAAACTCATTAGTTTCAATAAAAAAGAGACATTTCTTTAATATATTCCTCAAAGAACACAACCCAGACATTGTTTTGATGGCAGAGATTAAACTCAATAACAAGCACAATGTAAATTTCAAGGGTTATGAAATTATTAGGCAGGATAGAACCTCTGGGAAGGGTGGGGGCACAGCTATATGCCTCAGAAAAGGGTACAATTATAAAACAATCCCAATTCATACAAATACCATTCAGAATATACTCTAGAAGTAAGCCTTCAGGATGGAAGCAAAATTTCTTTCGGATCTATGTATACAAGACCACAAGAACGGTTGGCGGAACAAGACTTCACAAACATCCTAAACTCCCTTAAAACGGACCAAATAGCCAGGGGTGGTGACTTAAATGCTAAGCATGCTCACTGGGGAAATTAGGTCTCTTACTCTAGTGGTGTCAGCCTAAAAAATTTGTTAAGTAAATATCCAAATATTAAATGAGTCCCAACAAAATTTCCTACGAGAATATCCACTTGCAACTCATATATTGATTGAATTCTGATCTCTGCTTATGTCGATATTAAATTTCATGACAACTTCACAAACTACCTCAGAACCATAAAATACAAATCAGACCGTTTTGGTGTAAATCTAATTTTGTCAACTAGTGACATAGTCAGAAATGTTCCCCGTGAATTTTATAACTATAGTAAAATGAATTTTGAAGATTTCAACAATATTCTTCTAAGAAATCTTCATATACATACACTACCTGCAAACAGAAATGTAAGCAGGTCAGAGAGAAATTATTGCATACTAGGCCAAAAAACAAAGGTCATATCGACCTTCCTCCGAATATATTAGATTTCATTAAGGAGAAAAAGAGATTAAGCAGAGCTAAGCACAGATGTGTTGATCCCCAAAGAAAAATTACTTTCAAAGCCATAATTAGGAGCATCGAGAAAATTATTAGTGAACTTATAGGAATTCATGAGGAGTCACATTGGTCTAATTTCTGTAGAAATGTAAGAATGAATAAACAAACCTTTAAAAAAGTTAAGCGTATGTGTGGCCTACTCAAAAAATCTGAGCTACTTGGCTTAGCAGATCTACATGGTAATATTCTTGTAGAAAACTTCAACAAATTTAATGCTCTAGCAGACACTTTCGAGAAAACTCACCAACAAAAATCTAGTGTAGGTAGCGCTCAATTCACTGAATTCATTAAGGCAGAAATTCCTGACCTGATTTACACCCAACCCTCTACAAGGTTTGATAGTGCGTCGACTGCAGATGGGGAGTCCTCAATAATAGGACTAGATAAGGTAGCGTTTCGAAGTTATTGAAGAATGATAACACCTACTAAAATAGCCATTGCGCTAAAACCAAAAAATAATAAAAAGATGCAGGTGAGGATAACATATCCAATTTTCTTCTCAGAAAAACTGAATACTTTTTCTAGAGGTCCTTAGCAATTCTCTTTATCCATATTTTTGGCTTAGGATACTTTCCAAATGCCTGAAAGTGTGCCGAAACAGTTCCCGCCCTGAAACCACATTTAGATCCAAAAATTCTTAGCAATCATAGGCCAATTTTTTTGCTACCTATTATTAGCAACCTGTATGAAGGTTTAAATTTAGGAAAACTTAGGTTCCCCTTGGAGAAAAACCATATTCTCAAAAACTTTTAGTTTAGCTTTAGAGCATCCCACTCCACTAATCAGGCACTTACCCTGCTTTCTGACTATGTCACAAATAATCTTAAGAAAAAACGGCCAACAATTGTTGTAGGCTTAGATTCCGAAATGGCATTTGATACAGCCTGGATAGAGGGAATTGCATACAAAATGTACAAAAAATTCAATTTCGATAAGCGTCTTTACATCATTTTACGTTTCCAATAGTGATGATAATTTAATTTGTAAGCCAATTAATGCAGGAGTACCTCAGGGGTCGCTTCTAGGACCCATACTCTATAATATGTTGATAGCGGACATGCAAGATCCAGATCCTAATCTTATAACCTTGGTGTACGCAGATGATATTATTGTACTGAGTTCAAGGGAAATTAAAATATTAATATAAATGACCACTAGGAGACTCTACATAGGTTCTTTGAAAAATGGAAACTTAGGTTGAACCTTAATAATTGTGATAACACAGTTTTTAAAGGAGTTGGAAAAAATTTATACCCTAATGCCAGGAAATTCATTCCCAGCATTGCCATTAACGGACAAATGATGAATTATAAAGACAGTATTAAGTACTTAGTAGTAACTTTGCATGGTAAATACCTTTTTAATAGACACATTTACTACGTTCTGGCCACAGCAAAGAATATTTTCTTCTACTACTCTACTTCAGCTACTCCAACGTTTTCCGTAGGGCCAAGTACCTGAAAAATCAAATAAGACTTATTTGCTATAGGCAAACTATTATCCCCATTATATATATATAGAACTTTTGAAAGGTATATTTTGTGAACTTGTACTAATCTCAAAGCTAGGCGATACTGGGACGGTACTTACAGAAATGTCTCTAATGAAACGGTCTACAGAAAATGTAAAATAATAAAAATAGACTTCTAGCTGAGCTAGCCATGAAATATTTAAGAAATATGACATTAGTTAATAACGAATTGATAGTAAATTATCTAAATAAGAAAAATTTAATAACATACCCCATAACAGAAAAATATGTCTAATATTTATTTGAATGTATTGAATAAGAAAAATTGTACATAGGTAAAAAACTTTTATTCTATCATAGAAGATATAACACACTTGACATAAGAAACACAGTGTATAGCACTAACCAATTTCTGTAAAATGAAATATATGGACATTTCCACCGAAAGGTGCACCATGACAAAAAAATTAAAAGTTATTATAATAGTATTTTGTCTTAAATATTTAAATATATAAGAGAGATGATACATGATGAAAGTCATTCCGAAAAATCTCTCTCCCAACAACAATTAGCTAAAAAATGCAAAGACATCAAACTAATCTCTATTGACTGTAAATTTTTAATTTGCTTTAGTTCATGTTCTAATGTCTCGTCCGCCATCAAAAAACATCATTTGTTCTCATTTCGTGGTTAAAAACAGCAACAAATGTGTCAAAATATTTGTTTAAACAGAGTTTTATGAATACAATTAAAAAAGAAACAACGAGTGCAAAAAAGTAAAATATAAATTTTTAGAGCTGTTAGAAGTTTGTCCCGACCGAAAAAAATTTTTTAAAACTTTTGTAATTTAAAGTAAATATATACTATATAAATATATAATATGTGTGTATAAGTATACTTATATACACATATATATATATACTTATATACACATATATATATATACTTATATACACATATATATATATACTTATATACACATATATATATACTTATACACACATATATATATACTTATATACACATATATATATACTTATATACACATATATATATACTTATATACACATATATATATATTTATATATATTATTATCTATATGGAACCCATATTATGGATGATATTTTATATAGATGAACGAAAGCCGCGCTACAAAAAACAAAAAGAGTTGCAAACAATGGAGGGAAGCTTTGAAAGAATATGCGGTAAAATTCAGCCACTACCGTTTAAAAATCATAGAAAGATAAAAAAAAACTAGGGAGAAATAGAAGGCACTGGCAAAAAATAATGAAAATATGGTTGCAGTAAAGAGGGGAAAGGATCGTATAAGGAAGAAAAATTATCGAGAAAAAAAAAATGAGCAAAATAAAATAAATGTTCCGGGCACGTCTTTTACATGTAAACAAACATTGGGGAAAGCCGTAAGAAAAGTCGAAGTAGCATTGCCAAGGGATTGGGATAAAAAACTGGAAAATTTCGACGTTTTGAATAAGAAATACCAGAAACCAGCAATTATTGATTGGTGAGCAATTGCAGGCAGTCAAAAATTTCTACATGAGCGATAATGTTAGCGTGCAAACTGCTGGCAAGAAAGATACTCTTCTATGTGATGGAAAAATAGTTGCCAAGCGCTTTTTGCTGATGACGGTATCAGAAGCCTAACAGCTGTATAGAAATGAGACCTTTTTCCAAAATCGACCGTGCGGTAGTCAATACCATGCGAATTTTGGGTTTTTGTTGGAAGGCTGTACAAAGGTAATATCGTCTTTTCCAAGCGATTTCCAAAGTTTTTTACAATCAGCATGTTGCGATATTCTTGATGAAAATTGTATGACCAACAATTTTGAAAATGTGTACGGGACGTGAAGTATGAGCTAGTTCCTCTGAGTTATTTAAAAAAAATGGATGAGGACGTTAAATGGCAACATTGGCGGAAAGTTGATAGCCGAATATTACTAACATTTACCATCGCGCCGTTATCTGGTTTGATTTATGAACTGTAGACTCAGCTAGCGTCATTCAAATTGCATTTTTTTTACTAAGCGTGCGGAAATAGTAAGTAACTATTTTTACTTGCGTGGCATGGTTTTTTGGCAAAACGAAATCATTCGCGATCATCAGTGACAAATTAAGCCACAACAAGGAAGGCGTTTTCTGTTTTTCAACGAAACTCATACAGCAGTCAAAGTCAGTATGGAAATTTTATAAATATATTTGTGTTCTCATATGGTAGCAACTCGCAGTTTAAATACAAAAAAGAGAATTCCGCTGCAAATACATGGAATGGAACTACTTCGCAAGTTCACATGGAAAAGGCTCAGTCGATGGAGTAGGAGCAATTTTAAAAAGAAAGTTTGGCAAATAACTAATTCAAAAAATGTGATTTTACTTGATGCTTTTGCTTTTCTCAAATGTTCGCAAAATATCATTAACGGTGTACAAGTTCATTACATCTCTTCAGAGCAAATTAAGGAGTTTTCACTACAATTAGTAGACAAATGGAAAGATGTGTCAAGCATCCCTGGTATCTATAAGCTACATAGCTCTTCTTGTGATGGTCACCAAATTAAAGCAGTTCGGACTGCATATTCTTGTAAGACATATTTAATTACATACGTTTATTACTGTTTCCTATTTTCTTGCTTAAAATTGATCTCAACCATTTAAATTAACTTTGAATAATATTAAATTTGATTTTTTAATTACTATATAAATCTTAAATATTGTTAAGTACATAAATATCAAAAAATCTTGTGAATACATGAAAAATTTACCAATTAAACCATAATGGAAAAATATGTCCCATTCGCAATGTCCCGTTATGACTCATATTATACTTTGTAAAAAAAAATAAAAAAAATTTTTCAATTGAACGAAATTTAATAAAAAGTGCTATTATTCCATAACATTTCGAAAATAGTTGCGTTAAAAAATGTTGGTAGGTTTCGCTGACTTCTGCTTTTCTATAAATGGCCATGAAAAACACTTCCATTTTTTGTCCCATTCGAATGGCTCTTTTATTGCCTTTATTTTGGAACCGGTAGTACGTCTGCCCTCAAATTTACCACTAAATATAGTGCTACCAAAAGGATATTCCTTTAAGTAACATAAGAAAAAAAAGTGTTTTACTTTGACTTTTATTCCACTTTAAAAGGGTATAACGGTCCCATTCGACAGTATGGAACTGCCCATATATAAAATGAAGATTTTTTACCTATTGATATTTAGTTATATTGTAGTTTTAAGTTGTTAACATTAGTCTTGAGCGATGATGGGCAAAAGTTCTTCTGCAAGTTCTAGCAAGAGAGTAATTGAGAGTAATTGAGTGTAACGAGATCGAACTTTGTGTACGTATACAAATGTGAACGCACAACAGCGCCTCAGTTCTACTTCAACAACCAACGAAGCAGGACCTGCGACAGATAATTGTCAGCAAGCGTATTTTTTTGAAGCGATTTATGATACACCCAAAAAATTTTCAAATTTTTTTCAAACTGAATTTAAGAGGCTTCAATGTGACTCCTCCCTTCCCTTTGAGCGCGGGCTGAAATTTTGATGAAAAATCGATGAAATTATTTATGCGATTTTAAAAAGTAAAATGTTGTCTCTACATTCCATGTTTGGCACAACATATTTTTGCGAAGCAACTTATTCATCTATTGTATTTACTAAAAATAAGCAAAGAAATTTATTAACACGTTGACGGACAGTAGAAACAAGTGAAATTCGAAAATTGACACTATATGTTTTTGTAATTTTTAGAATATTAGAAGTATAGTTTTACTCTTTCTGCTTAAATACACTTAATTTTGATTAATTCAGTTGATTCATTTTCTTCACTACCCGAACTGTTATTTTCAGCACAGTCAGCATCAGGTTCAGATTCACTGTTGCTTGACCCACTACCTGTTTCCTCAAAAAGCTTCAGCAGCCTAGCCTGTTCTTTTTCCCAACTGGCCATTTTCTATAAATATTGAATAAAACATTCAATTTTATTTTATATTATTATTTATTGTATATTATTTATACATTTATTATTTACATTATTGTTTTTATATTTCAAATGTAATATCATAAAAAACAAAAAGTAAACAGTATAACTATAAATATCGCTAAATGAATCAAAAAATGCTAAATTTAAATTTTTTTATTTCTATTTAAAGTGTAAAATCAATCATAACATGACACTAGGCTTCTACTTGTACGCTGGTAAATGCACATTTGTGCTGCTACAGCCGCAGTGTCTAAAAACGACCGTTTCGTATTGGACGGCTATTGCCGTCATGTCACATAGTGAACTTGAACTTGACGGCTATAGAAGCAACTGTCCTTCAACGTGTTAAATAATGAACATCTAGAGAACTTATTACGAATAAAGGTCTCTAGAATTGAAATTGATTTTGATAAACGAATAAAATATTCCAAATCTTAAAAATAAATTATATATTTAACATTTTTCTGATACCACAGCGGCCACTTAATACAACAATAGGTTTTTTAATTTGATTACAACCAAATAAGTATAAGTATTTTGAATATATAATTTTCATCAAAAATAGGCAAACCAAATAAAACCTTTCAGAGCACGATAACATTTTTTTTGGAGTGCAAAGCATGAATAAGTTATTTTATGCTTACAATGCGTTTTCAGTTCAGTTCACCGCAAGCATTGAAGAAGGCAAGACGTATGTCGCTTGTTTTCATACATATGATTCTTCTTATTTTTTCTCCATATGGTTGTTGTACCACTACATGGAAATTGAATTTGTGCATTAATGTTAGTGCCCATCATTGGTCTTGAGTAATAAAATTATAAATGTAAAAATATGTGTTATAGTAATGTTCATTTTACATAGCAATATGAAATATTAATTCTTAAACCCTTAGATAAATGCGTATGTATGTCTATTGAGCGAAAATAAATGTAAGGAACTGTTACTAGCCCATAAGACAACTTGTAACCTAAAATTTTTAAATAAAGACAATTAAACTGTAAAATAGGCGAAGTATCTCACACAAAAAAACTCACGCACAATTATAACAGTAATGGAAAGTGCCACGTACGAATTTGTTGCTGATTTGAATGTAACTAGCCTATAAGACAACTCGTAACCTAAAATTTTTAAATAAATGTAATTAAACTGTAGAAAAAAAAAAGAAAATCTTTCTCTTGTCGCGGCGGACGCCAGCCAGTGCTTATCAAAAAGTGACTTTTCTAGTAGCTCCTAGTTCTTTCCTGTAGTGCTTAGCTCTATTCCGTCATACCTTTGGGGTCTTCACCTCTGGTGGCATGGTTGAGAATTTTCCTGTAGTTCTTAGCTCTATCCTGTCACTCCTTTGGGGTCTTTACCTGTGGTGGCGTGATTGAAAACTTTCCACACAGTTCGCTTCAATCAAGATCGAAAAAATTGTCAACCAAACCTGACAATGCACGATTATTATTTAGTGTCCGGAGATTCAATTATATGATCCGCAAAATCAGAGCTGCTCATTTACTGGTTTTATGGCCATTTTAAGGTAAACACTTTCACCGAAACGGTTCGTTTCAAGCAAGATCAAGATTGGAAAAAATTCTCAACCAAATCTGACAATGCACAATTATTATTATGTGTGCAAAATCCAAAAACATTTTTAAGCCCTAAACATAACCTCAAAAGCATACAAAACAGTCATTTTCTAATTATATAACCCAAAAATAAAAGAAACTTTAATACTACTACAAAAAAGAGAATGCTTCATTACTATCATTGCACAAATTTTCAACAAAAACGGTCGCTTTTTCGAGAAAATGCATTTTCTTTTTTTTTTAAGATAAAATTCAAAATTATGAAACGAAAGGGTAAATTAAATTTTTTTTATTTTGAAATTGATAAAAATTTTTTTGATACATCATATAAGCTCTAATTTACACAAAGGCGCATATAAATGGTGAAACACGGCCGAAAAAAAATCATTTCAGATTCTTAGAAAACTAAATTTGCACAACTAACCTCTAAAATCCATAAAAATCGTAATTTCGAGCCAAGCTAAAATCAAAAAATACATTTTCGTTTATTTTGTGTGGAGAATAATGTTATGCCAGATTAAAGCTCCTAAGAAAACGAGGGTATGGACACCGCATGATTTGAGGTTGATTCAGTCTATAGTTACAGTTTTGTATTCTTTCATATTTTTTTGCAATCTTGCCTAAAATCCCTTTTTAACGATATAAAAAATATGAGCGTTAACCTAATGAGTATATAATTGGTATTAGTCAATTTTGTATAGGCTTCGCATACTTTCTAATCAAAAAAAATGTCAAACGTGCTAATAAAATGTTGTGTAATTTTTTAAGATATCAAAAGGTTAAAGGCCAACCCCAAATTGGAGAAGTTCCACCAAATTATCGATGCAATAAATGTAAGAAGGTTGGACATTGGATAAAAAACTGTCCCTATACTGGAAAGGACCACATTGAAATGAAAAGAACAACTGGAATTCCAAAATCTTTTAGAGAAAAAGATGAGAGGTACTTTTTTCATGTTATATTAAAGATTTGATATTAACATTTAAATTTAAGATCGTGTGAACCTAATAAAACTGAATCAACTACCGCAAGACATAATGGAAAAATTCCGGACAATCTTATTTGTAGTATCTGTAAAGATATTTTTACAGACGCAGTGATGATACCATGTTGTGGAAGTTCATTCTGTGATGACTGTAAGTAATATTATATAAATTGTTGTATATTTTATTAAAAAAACAAAAGGGTATATTGCAGGGGCCCAAAATAATTATTATTTGCTTTTTTGTGACAGAAAAAATTGCCAAATTAAATGAATATTTTGAAAAATATCTTTTTAATTATTATTGGTGAGAAATATAATCTTAATTGCCGATAACTAATATTTCTCAATAAATATTTCTTACGTTGCACATTAGGTCAAACAACCGGGTGTGCAGTGCGAAATTCAAACTTCACAATATTACCTTATTAGGAATACTTCAAAGCTTAGGAATGTGCATTTCGTTAGTGTAAAATATTAAATGCCGTTTAACAGAGCTCACTCAAAGTCATCGTATTGTCATTTCATTTAATTTTAATTTTTTTTCTCGCAAAGTTTCAAGTGCCGGTTGTGAAAGTTTGGTAAATAAACCAAACAAACTTTAAAATGGAAAATGTTGAAATAAGTAAGCACAAATCAAAAAGTATATCAGTTTTCTTTTTATATATATAGATAAAAGATATGTACCGTAAGGAGCCAAAGTGTAAAAGTAAGAATTGTCCCAGAAAAAACTAGCGTTTTTTTTTTTAGTTATAAACAAATACCCAGTTTTTTTTTTGTCTTTTTCCTTTTTTGTTAATAATGGCTAGTGTTCAGAATATCAATAACTAAAAACTAAGCAAATATTTCTTTTTCTATAAAAATTTCTAACTTTTTTCTTAAGGCCCTTCATTAAATTTTGCACAGTTGTTTTATCGACAGTACGGTACGATCTTTTCCACTAAAGTCTGAAGTCTTGCAATTTTTTTGCAGTCTTACCACTCTTTCGAAGATCTCTTTTCATTAGAACCCAATATCTTTCAATTGGGCGAAGCTCTGGGCAGTTGGACGGATTTGCTATTTTTGGTACAAAGTTGATCTTTTTACTTTGATACCATTCCTTACTAGCTTTCGAGTGATGAGCGGTTGCTAAATCAGGTCAGTACATAACGATATCCTCATGTGAATGAATAAATGATAGAAGACGTTCTGCTTCTGAGACCACAGGTGCATATAGCGTGCCACACCATATATTGCTTCACAAATGTGGAAATTTTTTTTTCTTTAAATATAATAGACACATGCCCCTTTTCTGATGATGTATAATATTCGTGCCCAGGTAGCTGCTTAAAATCTGCTTCAGCGTAAGTTTAGTCAGTACCTTTCATACAATTTTCAGGCTCGCATCTGAACCATCAACTGCTTTTCATCAGAACGGTCTGATACTTTTTGAACTTTATATGTCTTTAGCTTCTTCTTTTCTCTTTTATCCTTTGTACAGTAGATTTTGATGTACCTGCTCTAGTCGCCATATCTCGCACTGAGGTGTTGGGATTCTGCTTAAAAAGGCTCTCAACCTTCGCCGCTACTTTTGGGTTAGAAAATTCTGGTTTTATGTCTGAACCCTTTTTTCTTGAAACAGGTAGACCCTTCTTATAATTAGATTTAACCGTAAAGACAGTCCTTCTTGATGCACCAACTATTTTTTCTATAGCTGAATATTTTAATTCTGGATTTTGTAAGTATGTCGACAAAATCGGTTCGCAGACTTTTTGTTGATTGCTAAACATCTTTGTCGTTGGAAGTGCTATCTTCAAGTGTTATACATCATAGTATCAAACTTCAATTTATATACAACAAATATTGTGTCTTTTGAGACCTATAAGATTATCAGGTAGAGTATAATACAAAAAATAAAAAACGCAAGTTTTTTCTGGGACAGTCCTAAACTATCGCATTTTCGTTGAAATTGGTTTATTTTTGTGTTTGTTCTTTTCATTCGATACAAAAATATACATATTTTTAAAATAATAATAGCACTTCTGATTTAACAAAAAGAATTTAAAATATCCTGAAAATTTTACATAAAAAAAATTTAAACAAAAATAGTTCATAACATTTCCAGAATTACACCTTTTGTGCACGAGAACATGCTTATTGTACGAAATCAGGACATTGTCCAAAGGCCTTAATTTTTGATAACGATTTTATACGCTTGGGCATAATCTCCACCAGATTTTTGATAAATTTTTGCCATGTGCTTTCGGTGCAGTCTTGCTGAAAATAGACTTATCCTATAGGGTAGGCATTTCGGTCAACGAAATCGGGTAGGTTGGCTTGTAGTATATGTACTCAAATATTGTTTCTTATGCATAATCCCATCGATTTTCCCAAGAGTGCCAACATCCCACCACGTGAAGCATCCCCAAACCATTAGGCTTCCGTCACGGTGCTTCTGGATTCTTACGTGAGGTTGATGCCGAAAGTATTGCTTGCCGTCTAAATGGAATCTGTTTATTTTCGTTTCATCAGACCAGATTACTCTTTTCCAGTCATCTTCTGTCCACGTTTTGTATTTTTTACAAAATTTTAGTCGCGCACTCACATTTTTTGCAGATAAAGCTAGTTTTTTATTTTTGACGGCAGCACAGAGACGATTTTTTTAGCACTCTTCTTGCTGTCCATTTGCTCAAGACTCAAATTAAATAATTTTAATTTAATTTTATCTTAAAGTGGCATTTTAAGGGTTCCATGGCTCAATGGGTAAAAATACGATATTTACTTTTCCACTTTTGCTCCCCACTGTACGTCAAGTAACCTAAGAACAATTCCGGTTGACTAAAGTCTTAAACTTTATGTAAGCTTTTAAAATTTTGTGCAACCAAACTTAAATAGAAATGAATATATTGAGATGTTTCGAATTCATTTCATTTTAGTTCCATTCCATTCATATTTTTTCTAGGTGACCACGCATAACTATCATGCATAAGAAATTTATTTTACATTGACCTTCACTTTTGCACAAATAAGTATGATCACATTTTTATTAAAAAAATTACAACGATTTTTGAACTGGTGTATTTGCGGTATCTAATTGAAAATTAAAATAAGTTAAAGGTTATTTGTTTTGAGAAAATTTCACAGAAGCTGTGAGTTTAAAAAAAGAGAAATAATCCTTCTAAATAATCAACAAAAATGCTGCGTTTAACGGTATAATATATCATTTGAATAAATCAATTGAATCAAAATACGATGACAAAAGATGGGTCAAAGGCTTAATATATTAAGATTATTATAGTTTGTTGAGTGTAAAATGTTCCATGTGTTTTCCTCTGCGAGAGATCGCCCACCCAATCAGAAAAAGCTCAGCATTCAAATGAGAAATTTTATTAAATTAAACATGAAAAATTACGTCTCGCAAATGGTGGAATATTTCCAAAATATTTTCCATGACCATTCGCAAAATTTCAAGTGTTATGGTACGTGACGAACGTACTACGCGAAATATTGCCACTATCGAAGATTTTTCTTAAAAAAGCCTTTGTGTATTTTGCAGTAAGTGATGTGGTTCCATCCTAGTGGAACCAGAGTTGTGGATGGTTTTGAACAGCTGACTTCAAAAAACTTTTCAACCTAGTTCGATATTGAGAGTGTGCTCCGCACTCGCCTATATGCACGCTGCATTGTTCGTTGTTGTGTATCGTTTCATGTTGAATTCTCCAAGTCTTATTAGCAAAATTATAATGAAAAAAAAATTTAAAATAAAAGACTTCGAACAATATGGTAACTTTGCGCCGATATTATTGGTGAAAATCATCAAATTTTCAAAATTTATCTAAGATTTTTCGATGTTATGTAAAAAATTGAGTTGCAGGAATATTGGATTCTGTTCGCTTTTCTTTTTGAAAAGATTTCCTAGGCGTTAACAATTTTTTATTTTTTTGTGAGGACCTTGGCTTAAAGCTTTACAATCGAAGTGATGTTTCAAATTCTCGTACGTTTTCTACTGTTACGGTAGAGGCAAATAATGCTGAAAATAAAGAATATTTTGTCCATTTCGAGCAAGTGGGGATGAATGTTGTTGTCACCAGTTTCATTAGTTTTAATTCTATTCTTATTTTGTTTGATATTAATTTGTGTTTCCTCACGACTTTTTAGTAATAAACAATGCTTAATACTAATACCTAGGTACATATTTCAAATTTCACAGAATCACCAACATTTTTTTACTTTCTCCATGCTAGACGTGCATCAAGTTTTTCTGGAATCCTTAGTTTAAATTCTTAGTTTTCAAATTAATTTTTTATACTAATTTTTTTTAAATCTTATTGTATTTTTATTTATTAACGGGTCCACATAAGACAATAACTTATCTCGTTGTTTTAACAACTCCAGCTGTTTTCTCCCCAACTTCAAGTTGGGGGAGAAAAGTAGCAAGTAAATTTTTAAGCAAAAAATGTTGCATAAACAGACGTATACTTTTTTAAATTGATTCAGTTTTTGATTTTTGGCAACACGTTCAAATGCCTGTTGTGTATAATTTTCATCTTTTGCCAGCAGCAGCCTTAACATTATCTCTTTCATAAGCAGAAAACTTAATTTATCCAACTGCAGAAAGTCGAAGACTTTCAAAACAGAGAGCATCAGACTAACGTTTAAAATTAAATGCAATAAAAATTTGGCCATATTTCGCATTTGTTGCTTGGACAGTGCATTAATTTCGTTGATGGGATCCCACGTAACAAACACAGCTGAAATTTACGATTATATTTACAGAAATTCAATGCTAAATGCACATAGTAGAGCTTGAGACACCATTTTTTGCATTTAAATTTTTCCAACAAAGATATCGAAAATCGGTTATCGATATATTTGATATTTCGATAATTTAAATTTTTCCAACAAAGATGTCGAAAATCGGTTATCAATATATTTGATATTTCGATAAGATTTTTTATTTGCCCAACCCTAAATTAAACAGACCGCTCAACATTCAGGAAATTCGCCTAATATAAACTCAAGGATACCTGTCTTCGGGCTAAGTTCAACGACGAAGTAAAAAAAACTCAGCGGCACTAACCCTTGGAGCTCAATCGAATCTAAGTGGCAAAACATCGAGTCGTTATTCATAACAGCCAGTGAAACCATAATTGGCCTTACCCCATCGAACAAAAAACTCTGAATGAGCGACGCTACCTGAGATGCCTTAGAGAAAAGGAGAGCTGCAAAACGCGCGATAGCTGAAGTGCAAACAGGAGACCAACAGTAAGATGTCGCACAGAAATACAACGGACTAAATAAGGAAATAAAAGCCTCCTGCAAAAACAATATGCAAGAAATTTATAACGACCTCGCAGCCAACGCTCAACAAGCCACAGATATCGGAGCCTTTCGTACGGCTTACAAAATTACACGCGAGATGGCAGGCAACAAAATCAGGCGGCTGGCGCATAACATATAGTTCGGAAATGTTGGAAGCTTCTCCGGAACTCACCGCTAAACTTATGTACTTTGTTCTTACTCAAATTTGGGAAGTAGAACTAATACGTGAAGAGTGGCCTGTTGGAAATTCAGTAAATATCCCGAAATCGCTATGCTAGAACTACAGAGGCATCATGAATTCCGTCCAAAGTCTTGACAAAAGTCTTCCTCACCAGAGTCAGTGAAAAAATTGAGCCACTTATCCGAAAACAACAGGCAGGGCAGATCGTATACTGATCAAATTAATACCCTTCGAATGATCGTGGAACAGATAAACAAGTGGCATGCTGCGTTAAATTTAGCTTTCATCGACTACAGTACTGCTTTTAACATCAAGACCATCAAGACTATTTATCTCATCAAGGCTCAATACGAAGGTTTCAAATGTAGAGTATAACATAACGGGAAACTTTCTGACCTTTTTGAGTCCGTCTCAGTTGTGCGCCAAGGTTGTTGGCAGTCAGCAATCTTGTTTCTGATAGTATTTGACGATGTCATCAGCAAAGCTCTAGACCAGGGGTCGGCAAAGCAATACTAGCAGAAATGTGTGAGTATTAGTGAGCATGAGTGAGTTTACACTGAAGAATTTTATTTAGTAGATTTTAGATTTTTCAAAGCTTATACACTTTTTGAAATTATTAGACACTTTTGTATGATCAATATTTTTGATTATTAAAAGATTTTCTGACTTTGGTGGTTAAAATAATTTAAAATGTTGCAAATTTTTATGTTTTGTCCAAAACATCTTCAATATCAATATCAAAAGTGCAACATTTTATTCGAATTAGGTTGTCGAGGTGTTCGTCAACTAAGCGGTTCCTTTGCTTTGGTAATAAGTTTTTTAGTGTAGAAAAAGACGATTCACACCAATATGTGGAACCAAAAAGTAAAGTGAAATATATTTAACTTAATGTCTAAAAAAGTGTAATCAAAACTCCGTAATACTTTTTTAAAAATATTTATTTACTGAAAAAAGTCTTATATACTATCTTAAAATTACTTATTGTCTAACAAAAAATTAATTAAAGTAAAAGTAATAAGTTTATTTTGCAAAGTAAAGAAAATATAGATCAAAGTTTATAAGCTAACAGAATACAATATTCATACAGTGTACGCATGTGACAAGAAAATGCAGCACAAAGAAACGTGGTATTGCTTGTTTAACAGTTGCATACAAACTGATCTGATATTTATTATTCTCTTTTGTTGTATACGTGTAGCTCTGCTACTCATGAGTAGCAGAATGCCGATGGCTGCTCTAGACTCTAAAAATCGCGGTATTCAAAGAGTTTTCAGAGATCATCTGGAAGACCTCGCTTATGTTGATGACATATGCCTCTTCGCTACTAAGTAGTTAGACATGCAAGAAAAATCAATGCCGTAAGACCTTTGGAAGAAGTAGTTCTGAAAATCTAATTTATAAAGCAAAGAACATGGGTATCCGCTCAAACAGTGGCATCAATAGCTTCATGATAGGCGAATGCAGTATGGAAGTAGTTAACTTTACTTACTTAGGCAGCGTGATAACACCTGATGGCGTTACCTAAAAATCATCCATGTTATAATCAGTAAAGTGAAAGGTACTTTCGCTCAGCTTCGTAACATCTGATAGTCTTCGTTTATATCAGCGACAATAGCCGAGTTTTATTCGTTTTAGTTAAACCAAATTTTCATGCAAATGCGTAAACCAGGTCAATTTCTAGTCCCTTGAACTTTTTTTTGAGTTCGCTAGATTTGAACGCTATTGAAGAACAGATGTCGCACATTGCAATTAGATGCATGCAAACCTAAAAGAATCAAATATATATGACAGCTTTGGTTGAATTTGCAGAACTGGTTGTAGGTCACGCGAGGCCCTATGCATACAGTAGAAACAACAAATACTAATCGCTGGCTTGGCTCTCTTAAAACTTTTCCGTTTTAACACAACGTCAAATCGTTTTGTTCTTCACCTCCATCGTCAATTTTTTTTTAATTCTCGGAAAACGAAAGAAAAAATAGATAGCAAGTTTTCGAGCCTCCCAATGGTCAGTAGCAGAATTGTAAAAGGTTAAACTTATGCGTTTTATTTAGGTTAAAGTGAATAAAACACGGCTAATGAAGCTCAACATTTTTGAGTCAAACGTGAAACCAGTTCTTTTGTACTTTTGTGAGACCTGGTTAACAAACAGCACCCTGCTACCCAATTTACAATTATTCACCCAACAACAATGTCGAACTGCTTACGAAATGCCGTTAAGATCCAATTTCCATTCAAATCAAACATAGAAAGTGGAAATGGATTAGGCACTCGTTGCGAAAATCACCAATTGAAGTCTGCTGGCAAGAATTGGAGTGAAACCCTCAGGGTAGCAGAAAATGCGGCCGCCCTAAATCATTGGGAAACGTTCTCTAAAGTAGGCAATTCGTGACACGAAGAAGATGTTATGAATTTATTAGGGATGTCACCGATACCGGTAGGTTTGCCGATATATCGGCGGTATTTATTTGCCGATACACCTACACATACAAAAAAAAACAAATTACCTGTTATTTTGTGTCCTAAAGAGTCAAAACAAAGAGTCAAACAAATATCAACACTCACATATTCAAAGCATTCAGAAAAAAAAAAATAAATTAATACAGACGTTGATAAATCCACTACAAGCAAAGAATAAATAAAAAATTGAAAACTTACACTAAAAAAAAACGATTCAACAACAACTAAGACACATAAAAACGACTCAACAAAAGTAAAATTAGATTCTATGAATATCGGTGTAGCCGATATATTTTTATGAACTGGAATATAAAACTTTGTTGCTAGTCACTTCTACCAAAATATTTCCTATTACTTCCAATCAAATAATACTGCAACTGAGATTTTGCATATTTAACATTAGCTGATCTGTATTTTTACATATGTATCTGCCAAATTTATAAACAAAAATGAAATGCAGAAGAATAAATTCAAATAACTACATAAAATATGTGTTAAAGAATAGTGAAATTAAGTCTACAATCCAAAAAAAAAAAAATTCACCTAAAATAGAGTATAGCTTGATAGTTTGCCTGCCATCTACTTCTTTTCGTGAAGCCTTCGGCGACATACGAATTGGACTCCATATACTGGATAGAACTAACCGCGCGCAACATGAACAAAAAAATTACCAGAAGCAACATGTTTAAGCAGTCTCCTGCTCCGTCTATCTCTCATTTCTCCAGTAGTAAGGAGGAAAAATATGAAAATGGTTCGGTAGCAGCTGACATTATCAACGGCTTTCCGTACTGATGAGAATTTGCCTAACTCATTTGCTCTACGGCCAAGTGTCAACAATAATAATTCTGCTATAATAGTGAAGCTGGCGTCTACATTTGAGTGCATTAAAATATTTAAAGCTGTTGCTTTGTTTAATGATATTGGGTTTGGCGGGAGCTCATAGATTTTAATTGAATGAAGGCCTCAGTAAAAAGAACAGCGTATTAATGTTGCATGCAATATAAATGAGCGGAAAATAAACTTATTGCAGTTTTTTCGTTGCGTGGGCGAGTGTACGTAAGGGTATCACATACATGTTGATATGATTTGTGTGTCTGAAACGTAGTTCAAGAGTGAGATTGCTGATTCTTTGTAACATGTTAATAGCTATAAACTTTTTCGTAATGACAGGTGTGGGAAAAAGGGTGATGGAGTTGCTGATTTTTTTAAGTCTAGTCTCAATCTAACTATATCAATAAAAGTAATGATGTTTGTGAATTCTTAAATGTTGAAGACTTGGACGATAGCTTAAAAATTTTAGATTCTTGCATTTATAACCCGCACAGATGTCACAGTCTTGAACCATTTTTTGCTGACATTGGTAGTGGATTAATTTTTTACAATCTCCTCAAGTATCCAATCAAGTATCAATCTCTTCAGTCCTCAAGCAAAAAAAAAAAAGTTATCGGTGAAATGAAAAGTAAATTGCCGTTTTCGTATAAATAAACAACAGACTAAAATCAAATTTTTTTTTTATGTTCTTCTGTAATGTTTTAAAATAATTTTGGCGTACTCAAAAACAAAATTCAGGTTGATTTCATTGTTTAAGTAAATATTTATTGACCACACCTGAATTTTTAATGTTAAAAAATTTGTCAAAACAACAATAAGTTGCGATTTGCTTTTGAGCGATATGTGAAATGATAAATACAATTATCGATATGTCTGACAGAGTTGCCTTTGTAAATGAAGGAACAGCTGTTATACCTTGCCAAAAACAAAGTGAAAATGAAACATATCGATAACTAAAATTAACGAATTCCGGAGCACCTAAAAATTAAATCGTACGATTTGTATTTAAACGCAAATCGCAAAACTAAGTGTAAATGGGAGCACGGCTGCAAAAAACTCTTTATGATTTTCCTGCTCTCCCCAGTTCCAAACTTACACCTGCCAACCCTAAATATGTCGTGATTTCAGCCACTAACGCTGAAAAACCTCTGTCACAGTTCTCGTGTTTCGCAGTGCAAAAATCTCTTCATCTTATTAGTAAAGATATTGAAAATATTTCTGAACTTCCGATGGTAGTCTTTTACTGCTTGTTAAAAATAAAAATATAGCTGACAAGTTTATTGCTTCCAAGCAATTGCTTGGCCTGTGTGACATCAAATGTAAACTCCATGAAAACTTAAATTTTGTGAAAGGTACGGTATACGCTCCTTATTTGAACAATGTTTCTGATGAAGAAATTGTGAGTGAGTTGGCTCCCCAAGGTGTAGTTGGCATTCACAAATTTACTAAAATGATTGATAACAAACCCCAGCCCAGCGGCGTGGTCTTGCTTAATTTCGATCTCTACCATCTACCTGAGACTATTCAGGTCTCTTGGCACCACGTTCTGGTGAGGGAATATATCCCTAACCCGATGCGTTGCAAATCTTGCCAATTGCTCGGACATACAATGAAACGTTGTAATAATAGTCCATCCTGTGTAAACTGCAATCTTCCTCCCCACACTCCCAGTGATTGCACGCGTATTCAATGCGCAAATTGCTCAGAAAACCACCCTTCTAACTCTAACAATTGCCAAAAATTTATACAACAAAAGGAGATCTTAAAGATCAAAACTCAGAAGAAGTGTTCAATGCGTGACGCCAGGCAAATCCCAACAACCCCAAGTTGCTGTGTCCTATATTGAAGTCCTTTCTCAAAAGGATCAAACTCAACCGATTTCAAACAAACAACCAATTTCAAATAAACAACCAACTTCAAATAAACAACCAATTTCAAATAAACAACAAACAGATATCACACCAAATTCTAATCCAATTACACTATTAAAACCACATCCATCCAAAATTATCACCGATAGCTCATTGAAAAACAGATATCTTACAACAATAAAGTGGAAAATAGTAAAAGTGTAGTTAATTTGACTACTGCTTCAAGTTTGACTTCTAATATCCATAGTTCCGAAACATCTCACAAATCCCTCATTTCCAAAATAACACAATAATTATTAGATAAAAACGAATATTTTGCAACACCTCAGAACTTTGACGAAAATGACTCTATCAGATTCATTTTAACCTGTTGCGCTTTGCATATGGGTCATTCCATCTATAATGAGCCTATCATTACCCTCATGTTTTTTAAATAGGCTGAAACTTTTTTCAGTGATTGGTCTATCATGTAGAAGATATAAAAAAAATTCGATAAAATTTTTTTGACCAATATTGCTTACGAAAATAAGTTTTAAATTGTGTTCAAAAAAGCTCGTAAGTAAAGCGAAAAAATTCTTTGATGAATATAAACAAACCAACACAATTCATATTAGCTTTTATATTATTTATTTGTAAATAGCTTGTAAAATCAAATAGGGTGAAAAACCATGGATAAAATTTTCAGAGATGGTACTCCTATATGTTTTGAAAATTTTGTGCCTAAAAAGGCTGAAATCGATAATGGAGTATTTGGGAAATTGATATTTTCTTGGAAATCCAGTTTTTTTTATCTTTTGCCACATTGAAACTGTTCAGGCCTTTATTTATTCAGATTTGCAGTTTTTTTGTCATCTACTAGTATACAACTACCTAAAAATAATATAAAAGCTAATTTGGATTCAATGAATTTTTTTGTTTTACTTACGAGTTTTTTTTAACACAATTTGAAACTTTTTTTAAGCAATAATATTGGTCAAAAAAATTTTATCGAATTTTTTTATATCTTTTACAAGATAGACCAATCACTGAAAAAAGTTTCATCCTATTTAAAAAACATGAGGGTAATGATAGGCCCATTATAGATGGATTGACCCATATATATTTTTCCTTTAATTTACATAGTTCATATTATGGCATTTGACATTCTACAGTGGAACTTGAAAGGCTTCAACTATAACGACTTAGAGCTTATTATTAAAGACTTCTCTTCATCTTTTATTGGACTGCAAGAAACACTCTTACCCTATAACGTTCACGCAGCAATCCCTAAACAATACGTTAGCTACTTTCATAACCTTCAAAATAATTCATCCATAAACAAGGCATAGCTGTTCTTGTTAAAAAAGGTATTCCTCACAAACTCATTCTAATCCAATCGTAAATTTCTACCATCGCAATAGAAATTAATCTCGGCTCCAAATTCACAATTGTATATTTATACATACCACCGCAACAGAGTTTCCGCCTCAAAAACGTTCAAGACATATTTCCAAATTTTTCCACCCCTTTCCTATTAATAGGTGATATTAACGCCTGGAGCCCTTTTTGGGGATCCAATTCCACTAATCAAAGAGGTAGGATTCTTGAAAATCTGATACTTTCTGAAAACCTGATCGTTTTGAGCGACGGCGCACCCACTCATTTCTCGTCACATAAAACTTTTGCTCACGTAGACATTTCAATTTGTTCAGCAAATATTTCCCCCAATTTTTCCTGCTGCACACTCAATTCTCTATACGGAAGCGATCATTTTCCACTTTTACCAGAATGTCTACGCCCATCTCGAATAGGGGTATATCAACTCCTAAATTCAAAACTGAAAAAGCTGACTGGACTTTCTTCCAGAAATTGACAGATGAGTATAGTTCGAAGCACCCACCTTCTAATAATGTTAATAAAGAAACTGCAATCATAAAAAAAGCAATTCGCTATGCTGCCCACAACTCTATTCCCCAGATCTATTTCAAATTTCAAAAACACATAGTGCCATACTGGTCTCCTTATTTGTCTTTCCTTAGAGAAGAAAGGATAAAATTATAATACAATTTTAAAAGAACACGTTCTGATGTAAATTTATTATCTTATAAAAAATCGAATGCTCTTTTTAAAAAGAAACTTAAAGAGGCAAAAAGACAGAGCCTTGAAAAGCTAACAGATTCAATAAATCCTACTTCAAACCCCAAAGAAATCTGGGGTAAGATTAAGATGCTATCAGGAAATTATACCCCTTCGACAATAAAAGTTTAAGAAGCAAACAATGGTCTTATTTATTCGTCCATAGATATAAGTAATTACCTCGCCTCTTCCTGGTCAACATATTCTCAGGATTCAAATTTTCAACATGATTTTATTTCTCAAAAATCAAAATTAATAATCGATGAGTATTCAGACCATTGTATCACACCATCTGCAAAACTAATAGAACCCCCATTACTTCCTTCGAATTCGACTTAACGATTGCTTCACTGACAGAATCTCTTACCCAATACTGGAAAAGATGTCAAGAGGATTAAAAAGTAGGCTCGTGTCCCTATACAACAGTATTTTAAAACAAGCAACAGTTATCCCAATTCCAAAACCTAACCATCCAGCAAACATCTTTATCCGGGTGAAGGCCAATTTCTGTTATCTTGCAAGGTATTAGAGAAAACTATAGGAAAACGAATCATGTGGTTTGCAATATCAGTCCACATCAGGTTGGTTTTAGGGAAGTTCATATCACAATGGACGCCCTCTTATATTTTAAAAATTATGCCTCTTCGGCTCTCGCTACAAAAAACCATACTTCCGTCCTCAGAACTTGTCTTTCACCATATCGTTGCCACCAATATTGCGGAGTTTTCGCAGCTGAAGCGACTGCTATTCTACACGCAGTCGTATTTGCAAACAAATCACTCGGAAAGTTTGTTATCTGCTCAGATAGTCTAGGAACCATCCAAGCACTTCTCAGGAAGAACAATAAATCTCATTTGCTCACTTCAATCCGAAGCTCTCTTGCTCAAAATAGAAACACTCTTAAAATCATGTGGGTCCCAAGTCACATAGGGATAAAAGGAAATGAAGCTGCGGATGTTACTGCTAAATCTGCTTTATTGCAGCCATTAATCACCGTGAACGTCAGTGAAAAAAAAAAAAGATTTTTCGCTTGATCAACAGACATTTCTTTGAACTTAGCGCGAGTGGTCTAACTTCGTTCACCTTTACAAAAATTTCAATACAGAAGGAAGGAAAGCGACTTATCCTGCTAAAGGTTCTTGCAACGACATAAAAGCCATAGTGCGTCTACGTATTGGACACACAACAATCACACATAGCCATCTTCTAAATGGATCCAGCGCCCCACAATGTCCGTCTTGCAACTCTACCGCCTTTTCTGTAATCCATCTATTAGATAATTGTCCTTACTTTAATTTTATTAGAAAAAGTATTTTCCACAATGAAATTCCTTCTAGTTTACTTAAATCTATTTCAATAGTTAACATCTCAAAATTCAATAATTTCTTGATCAAAACTGACTTAAAAAAATTGATATAAGCTCAGATAGTATTTTTATATCGCCAGTTCTTTTTTGTAATATAACTTTGGTATTATTAACAAAATAAAATAAAAAACTCTGCAAAATTTTAACTTTATTTTACTAAAACAAAAAAATGTCAGCAAAGTGTAATCCAGGCATATTTCGCGGTAAATTTTCTACAAAAAATGGTAATTTTTAAAAATACATCGTTGAAATGTGCTGAAAATGCGCCGAATGTGCTGAAAATGCCCAAATGTACCGTACCGTACTGAAAAAAGTACAAATGTAACGAAAATATCATCACTAATGTTGATTGCATGATTCAACATGTCTAAATGGAAAACAAATCGTACTGTTAATAATTGGGATGGATATATGAGAGCCCGCAATGCTGCAACTCTTTTAGTAAGACAGCATAAAAAAATTTGTTGACTCTAAGCTAAATGTTCATTTGAATTTCAAGCAATTATGGCGCATTTTGACTTAAGTCTTGTTTTATAGGCTTTGAAACATTACCTTTCTAATGCTGTTGGCGCAATACATCTGTCTGTTTTAGTTTCTGAGGTATGCAGTGTGCTTTTTGCTTCATAAGCAACATTCTTTCATCTTTGTTTATTTACTGCAAAATTCAAATTTTGGTTTATGGAGCAAGTTTTTATTGAAAAAAAACTGTTTTGTAATTAATTTGCTCCACATACTTAACATCTCCATACATAGTATATTTGGTTATAAAATAAACTAAGCCGTTATTATTTGCTCCATTGCAATAGTTCCTAAATGCAGGTTTGCTCCATATAAAGGGTGTTTTTTTTAGAGGTTTGTTTTTCGAATAGAGATAAAACTGGCATTTTATGGTCAAATCTGGCAACTCTAATGTCATTTATGTTCAGTTTGGTTTGCCATTTCATCATGAACAGGTTGACAAAAGAACAACGCTTGCAAATCGTGCAAATTTATTTCGAAAATAATGGTTCAGTTCGCGAAGTTTACCGCAAGCTCCGTCCATTTTATGGTCGACATAATCGTCCATCAGAGCAATTAATTCGGTTAACCATGGATCGTTTTCGCACTACGTTTACTCTATGTGATAATACGCATCCGCAGAGACGTCGAACAGTGCGCACCGAAGAAACAATTGCCGCTGTAGAGCAAAATGTTGAAGAGGACCCGAATGAATCGATTCGCCACCGTGCACAGCAATTGGAGCTTTGTCCATCAACTTTATGGAAGATTTTGCGCAAAGATCTTGGCTTGCGACCTTACAAGATCCAGCTTGTGCAAGAATTAAAGCCGCGAGACCATGCAATGCGTCGTGATTTTGGTGTATGGGCCGAAAATGAGATTGATCTCGATGCTGATTTTCATCGCAAAATTTTGTTCAGTGATGAGGCTCATTTTTGGTTGAATGGCTACGTCAACAAGCAAAATTGCCGCATTTGGAGTGAAGAGAATCCACATGAGACCCTTGAGACGCCATTACATCCACAAAAACTGACTGTTTGGTGTGCTCTATGGGCTGGTGGAGTCATTGGGCCATACTTCTTCCGAAATAATGCTGGAGAGTCAGTTACCGTTAATGGAGACCGGTATAGAGCCATGATAACCGACTATTTTGTTCCCGAATTGGATGGCATGAATGTGGATGAGTTGTGGTTCCAACAAGACGGCGCTACATGCCACACAGCGCACGTCACAATCGATTTATTGAAGGAAACATTCGATGAGCGCATAATTTCGCGGAATGGACCTGTCAATTGGCCACCAAGATCGTGTGATTTGACACCATTGGATTATTTTCTTTGGGGATATGTGAAGTCGCTCGTCTACGCCAACAAACCAGAAACGTTAGGGGACTTGGAAGCCAACATTCGTAGCGTTATTGCCGACATACGGCCCCATATGCTCGCAAAAGTGGTTCAAAATTGGACCTGTAGAATTGGCTTTATTCGAGCCAGCCGCGGCGGCCACATGCCCGAAATCATATTTAAACATTAATGGCATAAAATTATCCTTCCAATAAAGCCAAATTGATGGACATTAAAACGATTTTCTTGTGTTTTATTTCAATTCGAAGCTCTATACCTCTAAAAAAAAACACCCTTTACTACATGGGAAAAATAAGTTTGTCATTGATTTGTATTATAAGGGGCAAACTATTCACTATGACCTATCTGATAAAATATACTGTGGTCCCATTTTTGAAATTTAGCACAGAGCTACCCAATTTATCAACATACTGCTTAATGCAAATTTCGATGGTACTTTTTCGGACCTATTTTTTTCTTTTAAGGCTCAAATTTTCTTTTTTCATTTTCTCGGAATACACCTTCAGGCGAGTGGAGCAAAAGAGAATTCGAGCGACGAAATGCTCATAGTGTAGTCAGACTAGAATATGGTCAAAAGAAGAGTTCCCTGATGAAAAGTGTATTTGAGGCGCACACACCTTTTACAACAGCCACAAGGCTTTATATAAGGTTTTAAACATTAACCACAAAGGCTTTTTTAAACATTCCAGAGCCACAAGGCTATTTGAAAATAGATAAAAGAATTAATCTTCAAGTTCAAATTAATTTTGATTTTATTAATAACTTCTAAGCTGATTTATACAAATTATACTAGTATTCCTCAACAGTATGTCTGCCGTTATTTTACCATAACTCCTCCTCCAATTACTTTACCCGCTGATCATGCAATTTCAGTTGCATCAGCATTTCACTTTTCAACATGCAGCATTTGGTAAGAGTGAAAGAGTCACAAAGCTAATTGACTTCAATCACTTGCTCCCAGCCTCGTAAATTTCGTGCACGACAAAAGTCGTTATTGAATGCGTCCACTGTACAAAAAAGTGAAATCGAGTGAGTACTTGAATATTTTCTAATCAAGAAATTTTGTCCTTAATCCTTACTGTGTATACATAATATGTATAACAGAAACTTGATACAAATTTTATAATAAGAAAACCCTATTATTATCTCACTACTGATACTGCTGTAGTGAACTTGCAGTCACTATGCCATCCACTGTAACCTTTAAATAAATTCTTTACCAACTGAACCTAATGAATTTAACGTTCCCACCACATTCCACTAAATCTAAAAGCAATAAAAATCAACCCAGCAAATTAAAAGTACTCAAATTTAAATTCATAATTTTTATTTTTGATTTACGGAAATAAAATAAACCAAATAGATTCAAATGACACTTTTTTTGTCAAGCAATAGGCAACTAAATATGTTACGTAAGCAACTGCAATTCAAATTCATTTTATTTCTTTTTTTTTGTGCTTGTGCCGCTATCCGCTGAAGCCACCAGCACAAACAAAAGCAACAACAAATTAATGCAGACATGCCAATGACTTTGTGCATTCAAGACTACGTCATTGACCACCGCAACAGACTGCACAACCAAGTGACAGTCACACTTAAGTTTCACCCTTATATTTTTCAAGGCTAACTCAGAAACAAATTAGAGCGAAACAAAATGCTAACTCAGCCAAAACTTAGAGCGATCGCCAACCAAGGCAAACTAACGGAACGGAGGGTGGAGATTGGAAAATTCTGTCAAAAATACTGTTAAGTAAATACCAGTTTGTTTTGTATAAATAGTTTAGAATTCAATTAATAAAATCAGAATTTAATTTAACTCAATCACGGCACATTCGCCTATGCTTCATTTTAAAGACTCAAACAAGTGCGGCACTTTAGCCATCACTATACAGCGAAGCTCGCTAACCTAATAAGCTAAATTTTTTTGAAACTGTAATTGGAAAACTTTTTCTTGGACACTAACTTAAAAACCCCTACACTGCATTTGACTCATTCTTTCGCAGTTTAGTTATCTGAAGGTTTCACTTCTAAAAGTTTTTCTTTTGATTTACAATTTCTATTTGGTTTCCGCTTTTTTATCTTATTTTTAACTCATTAGAATAATCTTCCAAATTATTGCATTGTGCATTGTCATTTATCAGGTCAGTTGAGAAAGAGGGTAATTTACCAAAAATAAGTTCAAATGGTGTATAGTTGTTGTCTACGTGTGGGGTAGAATTGTAAGCCAAAGTGTAGTATGGTATCCACTTGTCCCATTCAAAATCGTCGGCAAATGACCAAATGTATTCGTTCAATGTCCTGTGGTTTTTTTTTTCCAATGGAACCAAGTGTCTCGTGGTGGTAGGGGGTGGAAAATGTTTGCAGTATTTTTAATAGTTTACATACGTTGTTCATTAATTCATTGTCAAATTCTGCCCCTCGATCGGATTTCAATGTTTTAAAATAACCATATTTTAGAAACAACTGTTCTACTAATGTTTGTGCAATTGACCTTGCGTCTTTGTTTTCAATAATGTGAGCAATAACGTACTTTGTGAGTTCGCTCTGCATTGTAAGTATGTAGCGGTATCCGTTTGAAATTTTAAGTGGATCTACTGTGCCGATTGATATTGTTTGGAAACTCGTGGTTGGTGTGTCCGTTATGACCATATATTTATTTGTGAAAAAAATAAAACTAGTAAAATAAGAACTATGTTCTTTTACAGTACAAAGAAACAACTTTTAGAAGTTTTATTTACAAATTCAATACTTAAATTAGCTAAACTTATATAAGTTAATAAATTCAAACTATAAATGAAGTCTGAGGATAAAAATGATAAAAATAGAAAGTAGTGAAATGGTTTCTTATAAGCTCATTGAGCAGAAAAATAATTAAATATTGAAAGCCCAAATTTTCCTGTACTAACGATCGACCTTAAATGGTGTGGTAATGAATTCCATAGTCTGATAGCATTGACAAAAAATAGTCTTGAGGAGTTCAAATAATTAAATCTTGGAATGATCAACGTATTGCTTCGTATTGAGTGGCTGAACAATAACTTTTCATACAAGTAAGAAGGTGTTTTATTATATATATGTAAGTTTGTGTAAAAAGAGGTTATTAAGAAAATTTGTTAAATCAGAATTGAGTATACTTTTTTAAACTGCGATATGTGCTCAAACTTTTTCAATCCATAAACGTAACGCGTGGCATGATTTAATGCAATTTAAGTTGTGAATTTGCATCAAGTTTTCTGTATACCACCTCAGAATAAGATATTATAAGTTGAATTACCAGCTTACGTCTTGTCAATAGGTGTAAACTCAGCTGACGCTCTGAGGTTTCGCAAGGTAAAGAAGATTTTGCTCATTGATGTGATGAGCGCATGACAGCTTGGAGTTTATATGGAAACCAAGATTAACCGCACTGCTAAAAAATCTAAGTTTTGTATCACCTAGGAATACATCAGGAATGCCCTCAAAATCTAGTTCATCTTTATAAATTGGTAATAAGTATAATTTAGAAGCATTAAGTTTAAGTTCATTACACGTTGCCCATTTGAAAATGCCATCAAGATCCTCGTTTAATCTTCAGCTCAGATCTTCCATCAGACCAATTCGACGAGACAGATATAGTTGCACGTCATCAGCATAAGCATGTATAGATGCACGCTTACATATTTCAAAGATATCATTTATGAATTTCGAAAATAGCAGAGGCCCAAGGACTGATCCTTGAGGCACTCCACTACAAACTGTTTTATACTCAGAATAGATGTTTTTAACCTTTACCCTTTGCACACGATCTGATAAATAGCTGCTAAGGTAAATGTACCATATTCCGGACTATTAAGGGTTTTTACACTTTTAGATTTATTTTGTAATTATCAGAATAAAAGTAATCATGTAACAAATATCTGATAATAAATATGTAGCGGTTGTGTTTAAAATTTTGTACATTTAATGCATATTAAATCACAGTTTATATTTTTATTATTAAATTTATAAACCCTTTTATTGTCTCTAATTCCGTCCTTCAGAATTTCACGCTGCGACTAATTCCGTACTAATGAGTCCTTAATTCCGGTCTATTTAGAAAAATTACAGTTTTGCGATATATGAAGACACAATTAGGTATATATAACGAATGTTAAAGAATCTAATAATAAATAATGTGATATAAAATATATTTCAAGCACTTAATATAGAAATGATTTGTAAAAATGATAACTTTCAATTTAATAACAGCGAGATATGAAATTCCGCGATTAAATATAAATAATAATGAATTCAAAAAACTTGGCAGAGAACATATTCTGTTATAATCACAGAAATATATATATATACTGTTTCAAACTTAAATTATAATAATTTGTTTCAAAAAATATTGGTACGTAATTACCTCATACGTATTTTATTAATGTGCTTTGTTTGTAAACACAATTATTCCATTAATTAATTTGTGAGACTTTATTTAAAACATAAAATGAATATTCGATCCTATATCCTAATTCCGTTCCAAGAACGGAATAATGTACAAGAGTCAAAAGAACGTTTTTTTTATTGATAAAAACACACAATGAAGGGTTTAAATTATTATTAGTTATTAAATATAATCCAAGTTAATGTAAAAAACCAGAACACCATAAGAATATACTTATTTGTCACTTTTTATAACCTTATAAAGACTGTTACAGCTCGCTGTAGTTTCACCCAGCATAACTCTCTCACAAGACGAGTTGGTGTCGACGGACCATTCAACACGAAATTTATCATTTACAAACTAAAAATATCGTTCAGTAAAGTAAGAATTTTTATTTCCAAAATATCACAGATGATGTCTTGCTATTTTATTTTGCAGAATATTCAATATTTTTCTTATTCAATAGCTTAAGAAGTAATAGACCGTAATAGTGTACTTGGCCGGAATATCGTACACATACCTTAATAAGTTTTATTGCTGTTTCACCAAAACCATACAAAAACTGTAATTTCTGGCACAATAAGAAATGATTAACAGTGTCAAAGGCTTTTGAAAAATCAAGCAAATATAAGAGTGTTACCAATTCATCATCAAAATCACGCCTTATGTCATCTAATACTTTTGGGGTAGCAGTTGAGCAACTGTGCCCAGGTCGAAAGCCAGATTGTAGACGAGACAATAAATTATTGATTGCAAAAAAGTTTGAAATTTGGTCTGCCATAAGGATTTCGCACACCTTGGATAAAAACTACAGAATACTAATGGGCCTAAAATCATTTGCAACAATCGCTGTAGGCTTCTTAGCTACAGGCATGATAATTGCGACTTTCCAAGAGTTTGGAAATGAGGAAGTGGTAAAGCAATGGTTAATAATATGCATAATTGGGCCTACGACAAATGATAAAATTAGCTTTATAAATTTAAGCGATATCCCATCTTCACCAACAGCATTCGATTTAATTTTAAGAATACTCCTTCTTACGTCGCTTTCGCAAATCGTTGAAAACTGAAAACTGTTTGGACAAGTATTTCTTGCAAATTGAACATTGATCATCTCAGAACTCATACTATCCGAAAGAAAAACATTATTTAAGACATTGGGATCAACAAAACAATCAGCAGAATGTTTATCACCAACACATAATTTTCCCAAACTCCTCCATAGAACTTTTACAGGTACATAGTGATGTGTTCAGCTTATTAGAACAAAACCTAATTTTAGATTGCCTTACGACCTGAACTGAAGCATTTCTGGCCAGTCTAAACTTTTCCCAGTTTTCAGATGTTGGATATCTCTTCCAAAATTTATGTAGTTTATTACGTTTTTTTTATGGCCTTTTGCACATACGGAGTATTCCATGGGCACGACACATTTTTGACAACAACATTACGCAAGGGAACATGCTTAACAAAAAGGTTGTTGACCGTGTTGGTGATTATATTTAATTTATCATTGACGGTTTGACCATACCACACATCATTCCATGGAGTTTTACAAAGATCATATTGAAGGTTAGTAAGATTAATTGATTTAAAATCATAATACGTAAAAATATTTGAGCATGCACTACGAGAAATATGTATATTAAGAGTACAGAAGAGAAGATCATGGTCTGAAATAAAATAGAGTTGGTCAAACAATAGAACATATGACAAATCAGTCACAATGAAATAATACAAGAGGCTAGGACACGCGTTAGGCGAAAAACGTGTGGGCACAGAATCATTCACGATTGTCATCCCAACTGGCGCAACATTTTCATTTAAACACTTTCACAAATTCTCATTGGACAATAGATTGACATTAAGGTCACCACATACTACTAAAAAATTGAAATCAATGACAACATTAGACAGTTCAGAGAAATATGAATCTAAGCTATTACATTTTGTTGGGTTGTAAACGCAAGACAAGAATATGTTAGTTGCATTGTCCGAAATGCAAACATTCAAAAATTCAATACTGCTGTTTTTATTAGATTTGTTAAATAGTTTAACATTTAAATTATTCCGCCAATAAATAGCAACGCCTCCTCCTCTTATGTCATGCCTGTCGTTCCTAAATAGTCTAAAATTACTAACATTATACACAGAGTCACTCACATCGCTGCAAAACCAAGTTTCGGCGACACATATAACATCCACTGAAGAATCTGCAATGACATACCTTAGGTAGTCTAATTTATTTAAGTTGAAGCTTCTGGCGTTGAAATGCACAATTTTGAGACCACAATGCTGTGCACAAAGAATATTTAATAAAATTTTATTATTTTCATCAGTGCTATCAGAGCCACTACCACCATTATACTCGGTCATTGGACAGAAAATAACACGAAAATTCAGGCGAACACAAGATATTTTTAAGCATAAAATAATAAAAGCAATAATAAAAATTAAAATTATTATTTGGTTGCAGTCCTTAATCATTTCAATTACTCTCACTGAGCTCAATCGCAACTATATCATTAAGTTGAGTAGTTTAAAAATCTCAAAAATGTCACCATTCTCAAACCTTTTTACAAAAACAGCGCCTCTCTTTACAAATGCTGAAGACAATAAATTTCGTCGCTTAAGTTTAAATGCACTTTGCAATAATTGTCTGCTGCGTTTTGTTAAGCTCTCATTTAAAAAACAGCTGCCATCAGAATCTAAGCCAACATCGTTTAGTTTAAGTTCTCTTCTTTTGGTTTTCCGGTCCGATGCTGCAGAGCGAAGAAAAGCATCTCTATCATAAGCGCAAGCAAGTTTGATTATGATCGGCGCCTTTGTTGTTCTTTGACCATTTCTTTTCAGTCGAAAAATACTTTTCAGCTGGGAAGGTCTGCAGCCGATGGAGAAACATAATTTGTGGAACACGACATTCATTACATTCCGGCATACCGAAGAGCACCGCATCAGAAGCAACTTCTTTACGCTCGAGGTCTCCAAGTTGCTTTTGCATATAAAAAACTTCTACTTTCAAAGCAGCAATTTTCATTGTTTCATTTTCTATTTTTCTACTCTCTCTACAACACTAACAATGTCTGCACTCACTTTAGTTAATTTCGCCGCAGTTGCAGTTGCTTTGTTTTCATTTGTTTCGATGCGCTCTATAGCATTACTTACAGTAATAGTTACATCGTTTAATTTCACTGCCCAACTTCTTTCGAGCTCATCAATTTTTTCATAAAAAGCTTTACGAATCTTGCTCATATTCTTTAATGTATTCCGTTTGTTTGTTTCGAGTACATTTCTCACATTTTTTGATATGGTTTTTTACCATTTGCCGCATGTTTTTCCATGTGTAACGCTGTTTCAAATTGAGTACTGTTTTACGAACTCCCAAGTGTCCTCCTTGGTGTGAATCTTGGTATTCTTGTAATAATTTACTTTGCATGGTTTTACTTGTTATTATCTTAGGGGGTGTGAATATTAATATGTTAAGCGACTTTCCATTTTTTGATTTTTTTTATGCTGCAGCGTAATAAATTTTTCTTTTAATTCATTTTTGTGAATTATATCAAACCATCGTTTGTAGAGCTAGCTCTTTTATATTTATATTCAATTTATTCATGTAAGAAGATAGCTTTTCCAAAGTCGACTCTAGATTCGCTGGATTATCGCCACATTGTATTAGTAAAATATCTTCTATTATTTTAACACGTGTAACTTTATTGTAGCTTATTTCAAATTTCAAATGTTTTGCATTTCTGACGTCAGTGACAGATGTGTATATAAAGAGTTGATCAGGCTCATTATGAGATATGCTGTTCTCTTGTGGAATTTGATCTTGCCTCTTTTTTTTCCCTCTTGTTTTAACCAATGTTTTCTTAATTTTTAATTTCTGTTGGTATCAAACCAACTAGAATTTCAGAATCGATTTTGATTCTTGGCAGCGCGTCGGCGTTAGTGTTGATTTTTCGTTTTTTGAATTTATCTCAAAATTGTAAGCGGAAAGATATTATCTGATACTAGCCATTTTTAAATATGCCGTGATTAAGATTAAGATTTAAGATTTGCAATGTGAATAGAAACATTGAGAATGAGAGCACAGATTTGAATATTCCGTTACTTTTCTTCCATAAATGTTCCACTGTATACACACACTTTAAATGCTTGTAAAATCGAATGGAGTGAAAAAATTTAATGAAATTTGCAAAGATGGTACTCCTTAATGCTCTGAAAATTTTGAATTTAAAAAGGCTGAAATCAAATCAAATTTTATTCTCTCGCATTCTCAATGTTTAAATTTACATTGCAAATCATAAATCTTAACTTTAAATGCTTGTAAAATCAAATAGGGTAAAAAACATGGATAAAACTTTCAGAGATGTTACTCCTGTATGTTCTGAAAATTTTGAGCCTAAAAAATCTGAAATCGGTGATGGAGTATTTAGGAAATTTATTTTTTCTTGAAAGGCCCATTACGCCTTACGCTTACGCAAAAAGTTGTATTGGGTAATAAATATTATGTAACTAAGAATTTCTAATAACAATTCGTTTGACAAAGATATGGAGCAAGAAAATGAGGCGTTCAATAAAATCCACGTACCGATAAGACGTGCCGCACTACATAAATTTATTTATTTATAATAGCAACAATAGATTCTTCATTAAAAAAATACGTTTTCGATAGGAAATTTGACGTAAAATACGATGATAATATTTATAATTGAAACTAGTGGTCGTCAAAACAAACAGAAAATTTACACCGCTTATGGGTAGAAATCGGATGGACTCCCTTTTTTCTTGGTGGCGAAGCCAGTTTAAAATGTGCCGTAATTCAAATGACCTATTAACAGTGAACACTTTTTGCCAAGCTACCATTGAGGAGAAGATAAAAGATAAGTTTCCTAGTTTATTTATAGGGAATTTAAATCCAATTAAAAAGTTTACAGCGGAAATTTTTATAAAACCAAATTCACAGCCAAAGTTTTATAAGCCAATGAGTTTAAGAAAGGCCGTCGAGTCTGAGTTAAATCGCTTGTGCGAAAAAAAAATTGGTCAACGAGTTCGCAATAGTAACTGGGCTGCGCCTATTGTTTGCGTTTTAAAAAAAGATTCAAAAGTAAGAATCTGTGGTAATTTTAAAATTACAATAAACGCAGTTATTGAAATGGATATATATCCACTTCCTTTAATTGATAATATTTTAACGAGCATAAGGAGGAACTCATGTCTTTGTTTATTAGATTTGAGTAAAGCATACCTTCAATTGTCTGTAGATCAGAGTTCCAAAGCTGTATTAACCGTAAACACACATGGGCTTATTTCAATTTTGCCGTTTGCCTTTTGGTGTGGCGACCGCGCCCATGATTTTCCAAAGAGTAATGGACCAAATTGTGCGAGGGCTGAAGGGCGTGGCAGTCTATCTAGACGATATTCTTGTAGCAGGTGCCAATCGTGAAGACTGCAAGCATAATTTGTTTAGTGTATTGCGTAGATTAGAGGAGTATGGAGTTAAAACTAATTGTGAAAAATGTAAATTTTTAGGAAATGTGTTGAACTATTTAGGTCACACTCTTACTCCCGAAGAAATAAATCCTTCAAAGTCGAAGTTAGATGCTATTAAATTAACACCAGAACCTCAAAATACTGAGCAGCTTCAAAGTTTTTTAAGGCTAATATATTATTGTTCAAAGTTTTTGCCAAATATCTCCACAACACTAACACCGTTGTACAATTTGTTACGCAAAAACATAAAGTGGAATTGGGATCAACATTGTGCAAAAGCATTTGCTGATTTTAAGAATTTGTTAACTGCAAACAATTTACTAGTACATTTTGACCCCACCAAACCAATAGTTATTGCATGTGATGCTTCTCCGTATGAAGTAGGAGTAATCCTGAGCGTTATAGATGATGGTGTAGAGAAACCTTGCTACATGGTTTCAACATTTTAAGTAATGCGGAGAAAAACTATTCACAGATTCATCGGGAAGCCTTAGCAGTGTTATTTGCGCTAAAAAGGTTTCACAAGTTTGTATACGGATATTCGTTTACGGTTTATACCGATCATCAACCACTTGAAATGCTTTTAGGTGATCAAAAAGCCTAAGCAAATATTGTATCCGTGTGTTTTCACAGATGGATTAAATTTTATCAAATTATAATTGTTAAATTTAGTACCCTCCGGGCTCTAAACAAAAAAAAACGTTGGTGCTTTATCACGTTTGCCCCAAAAAAGTGTCACTGAAATCGAAAATCTAAACATACATTTTTTTAACTGATGAAGGTAATTCTCCTTACACTTCAACAAATTAGTGATTTTATTACAAAAGATAATATTTTGAAATTGGTATGGGAATTTATCATTAAAAATAAATAAACGTCTTCAGCAAAGAATGGTGAATATTTAGGCCCATATTACAGCTGTAGGTTGGTATTAGAAATTATGCGAGACTGTTTGTTTTATGGGCATCGGCTGGTAGTACCAACAATTTTTCAAAAAAAATACTGATTTTGTTCCACAAATCACACATATGAATAGTTAGAATGAAGCTTTTAGCTCGTAGTTTAGTGTGGTGGCCAGCAATCGACAGGAAAATCGAGAAATGTGTTTTGTCTTGTGCATCATGTCAAAAAACTCAGAACAAAGTTAAGGACTGTTTAAATTTCACTTGGCCGCCAACGACTTATCTGTTTGAAAGAATACACGTTGATTTATTTGAATTTGGTCCACAATTCCGAAGTGAAGAATTCTATATTTTCCTTAAAGCAAATGGCGTAAAGCAGTTATTTAATCCAGCTTATCATTCTCCCAGTAATGGTTTGGCAGAAAGAGGCGTTCAAAATATCAAAAAAAGTTTTAAATCAGGTTTAATGTCAAGTAAGGAGAGGACTTTCTATGCAAAATAAAGTCCTGAATTTTTTATTTAAAGATCGAAGTAAATAAGGGGCGAAGAGTTGCCCACATAAATTAACTGAAAGTAAAGGTTAAAGATATTTTTGTACCAATCAACCTAGAAAAGAATATTGTAAATCGAAGTAAAAGCTTAAGCGAAGACGAACAAATGTTTGATGCTGAAGATCAGTTAACAAACGTTGAAAATATTGAAAAGAGCTTAGATGCTGAAGAAATTAATATTAAAAGTAGATTAAGGAAAAAATATCCAGTGAACTTTAAAACTTAAGCTTTTACTCAACAAATCATATTATTGGCTATTGAATTGAATTTTTGTTTTAAAATAAAATATGATAAAATTATTGATTTATGATCATATTTTCTTCTAAAAAGGGAGGAAATGTAGTGTAGTCCCTATGAAATTAATTTAGTAAGTACAGACTCTAAGATATGTACAGAGATGAAATGTAAAAATTGTATTAATAATGTGTGGTCTGTTTTTTGGGTATAGCACATATACAGCGAATACCATATTGAATCTTGGAGTGAAAAACTAAATAATAAATGCACATCAATAATTTTTTATTGCGAAACTTACTTGAGTGATATAATTGCACCCATAAAATATTTTTTTAAACTGAATGTATGGTCACTCCACCTCATTTTCAGTCACTTAGCAATCCCAGATATTTAAAAGACTTAACCCATTCTATGGATATGCTTTTATCAGAGCAGTCACCTTTGTTAAAATAAGTTTTTGTCATGTTGGTATAGCTGCATACAGTATTTTCAATCACATATTTCTTGCATTCAGAACAATGAAACATGAAGTTAAAAAAATTACATTCCTTTCCTGACACATTGAAGTAAGGACTGTCCCAGAAAAAAGTTGCGCTTTTTATACCCTACACAGAGGGTATATGCACTTTGTCATTCCGTTTGTAACGCATAGAAGGGGGCGTGGCAGGTATGGAAAAGTATATATAATTCTTGATCAGCGTCACCACCTGAGTCGATATAGCTGTGTCCGTCTGTCTGTCCGTCTGTCTGTCTGTCTGTGTCTCTGTCTGTTGAAATCAAGTTTACGGGAAAACTAAGCAAGCTAATTCAATGAAATTTGGCACACAATTCACACCTTCCGCCCATACTCTATGTAAATATACCCAAGTCCATTTTGAAAAAAAGTTGCGATTTTGATGAGAATTGGTGATTTGGTGAAGATGAGAACAAAATTAAGATAAGGCTAGGATCTAAGTTTGCAAAGGCTTTTAAGGGGGCGTGGCACAGCCCTAAATTTTAAATTTTATAACGCCATAGCTCGTAAACCGTGCAAGATATTGTGATGAAATTTAGTACACGAATACAGATCTTATGAATCTTGAATTGTGCATAAAGTGGGCAGAATTGTAAAAGTGGGCGTGGCACTTCTTAACAACTAAAAATTTGTATTTCGTATAACTCAAAAATGGCACATACGATTTTCATTAAAACTTTAGGGATGATACTACTGAAAGTAGTCAACAATACCAACTACGTCAATATAATGACTAATTTCTTTTGAGGGCGTGGCACAGCCTACAATATTTATAAACGTTATAAAAAGAGAACTAACAACGCAATCGATATGAAATTTAATAAGGCAGATTGCAAAATTTTGGCACAACTGTGACGGTGGGTGTGGCACCTCCCATATAAGCGAAATACGTTTAATGCTATAGATAGTGTGCTATGAGAGTAATCTTCATAAAATTTTGTGTAGAGGTGTTGGTTACTATAAGCTTCGGAATTAAATTAAATTTGACAAGATTGCATCAATGGGCGTGGCACCTCCCTCGTTAACATAAAGTTTGTGAGGAAGAAAGTCGACTCTCGTTTTCTTCCTCAAAATTAAAGGCACCAGGAAGGGTGAGCACACGCGCCGACGCACGCGCCGCCGCGTGAACATACTTTTTTCATTATTTCATTTTTTTTATCTTTTTCACACATTATTTTTCATGAAAAAATCCATATATGTTAAGTACAGAAAGAAATGAATTAAATATACATAGGGATTTAAGTTTTACACAATGGAAAAAAACAAACGCACATGTGAACAACCGATTATTGAAGTTGGCATAAGGGCATAGTTTAGAAGTTAAGTCGCTAGGTTAAGGTAATTAGTCATCTGGCACCACCATTCGAAACAGCTGACGTGGCCTAAAATAAGAACCAGCTGATGCAATCGACACCAGCAGGAGGTTAGATCGCGGATTACAATTCAAGTTTTAGTCATTCAGTCGGGGTCCGCCGCAGCAAGCAGTACGCAGCCAAACAACAGTGGTAAATAATACTAATCAACTTTTCTTTTCTTCTAGCAGTGATTCGGCATTCAAGTACATTTTCGCTTTTAACCGAGGTACTTGAGTGTAATAACTTAGAATCGTCGTAGCTTAGGAGAGGAAATTGGACTTTGGTTTGGTGGTCGATGCAACGTTCGACCATACAAGTGCGTTTTCGGTTTTAACCGAGGTACTTGGCTGCGAGAGCTTAGCATAGTCGCTCTGCCGAGGTTTATTTCCTAGCATAGGAGTTGCGTGTGGAGGTTTCGGCTAATTTCAAACGCATGAGGGTGTTTTCGGTTTTAACCGAGGTACTCATGCGCTAGAACGCAGCCAGTTTTAAAACCGACACACGTACACTGTAACTCAGCGGTCATACGGGCAGAGATAAATTTCGATTTGGCGGTTGTTGCAACGCTCGATCATACAAGTGCGTCTTCGGTTTTAACCGAGGTACTTGACTGCGAGAGCTTAGCATAGTCGCTCTGCCGAGGTTTATTTCCTAGCATAGGAGTTGCGTGTGGAGGTTTCGGCTAATTTCAAACGCATGAGGGTGTTTTCGGTTTTAACCGAGGTACTCATGCGCTAGAACGCAGCCAGTTTTAAAACCGACACACGTACACTGTAACTCAGCGGTCATACGGGCAGAGATAAATTTCGATTTGGCGGTTGTTGCAACGTTCGACCATACAAGTGCGTTTTCGGTTATAACCGAGGTACTTGGCTGCGAGAGCTTAGCATAGTCGATCTGCCGAGGTTTATTTCCTAGCATAGGAGTTGCGTGTGGAGGTTTCGGCTAATTTCAAACGCATGAGGGTGTTTTCGGTTTTAACCGAGGTACTCATGCGCTAGAACGCAGCCAGTTTAAAACTAACGCAGACCTAGTATCAAAAAGGAAACAGCGAGCGACAGAAAAGCTTAGGTAGCGTCAGGAAAAAACGGAGAAAAAGCATTCCCCGACGGGTACGAGCAGCGTCCCGAAAAACGGTGCCACAAGTCAGCAGAGCCCAGAGTATCAACGCCAGAGTGAATATAAAATAAGTATCGAAATAACATAATTTATTAATAAATATAAATCTAGTCCACTCACTTAGCAAGTTAATCGTTTCGAACAATGTATAATGAAATTTACCATAAAAATTAAAAACTTTATTTAAAAAAAATTAAACCGCCCGCGTTTTTACTTCAAACATAAAAGGAAATAGCCATCCTGCAAAATATAAATATTCTGGAGCCGAACCTTGGACACCGGCGAGCCAAGACCTCGGCGGAAAGGTTCGTCACAAGTTGTAAATTCTATTTTCAGTGAACTATTGGAGCAATTGATCTGATTTACTGGGTATTAGGTACATATGAATCAAAAGCTGGCAAAATAGCAACAGCGGGCGTGGAACCTCCCATACAATTAAAATACCTTAAGTGGCATAACTATTGAAATATATGTATGAGCAATCATACTGAAATTTGGTGTAAGAAGTTTGTTTATAAAAAACTATTTCTGGATCAAAATCAGACTGGCTAAAATTTGGTTTGTTTATTGAACCAAAAGTGGGCGGAATTGGAGGAGTGGGCGTGTCATATTTCGTGCTTTTCATTTCTATTCTATTTTTTTCAACATTTCCCGTATTCTTTTGACATTTTCAACCTTTTACCTTTCCCCTTCAATTTCATTCGACATTTTCTTTAATCTTTCAACTTTTTCATCAATTTTCAGCATATTCATATATTTCGACTTATTCAATTTCTTTCAACTTTCTTTAATGGTTTTCATATTTTTTTCAACATTTTCAGTTTTTTCCAACGCTATCCAACAATTTTGAACATTTTTACTTCTTCATCATTTTTTTAACATTTATTTAAAAAGTACTTTCAATGCAGTGTAGGGTATGTGAGTTTCGGCCTGGCCGAAGATAACACCTTTACTAGTTATATTTTGTATTATACTCTACCTGGTAATCTTATAGGCCTAAAAAGACACAATATTTGTTCTATATAAAGTGACGTTTAATATGATGTATAACACTTGAAGATAGCACTTTTAACGACAAAGATATCTAACAAGCAACAAAAAGTCCGCAAACTGATTTTGTTCACATACCTGCAAAATTCAGAATTAAAATATTCAGCTATAGAAAAAACAGAACAGAAAGAACTGTTTTTATGGTTCTTTCTAATTATAAGAAGAGTCTACCTCTTTCACGAAAAAAGGGTTCAGGCAGAAAACCAGAATTTTCTCATCCAAAAGTAGCTCCGATGCGAGCCCGAAAATTGAATGAAAGGTACCTAACTTAATTCTATTGCTGTGCTCTGGACGACGAAACTTACTTCAAAGCAGCTACCTGGGAACGAATATTATGCATCACCGAAAAAGGGGCATGTGTCTAGTAAATTCAAAGACAAAAAAATGTCGAAATTTCCGAAGCAATATACGGTTCGGCAGGCCATATGCACCTGTGGTCTCAGAAGCAGATTTTTTGTTACGCAAGGCACAATCAATTCCAAAGTTTATATAGACGAGTGCCTCGGAAAACGTCTTCTACCATTTATTCGTCCACATGAAGGTACCGTGATGTTCTGGCCAGATTTAGCATGCTTTCATTACTCTAAAGCTACGATGGAATGGTATGCAAGTAAAAAGATCAATTTCGTACCAAAAATAGCAAATCCGCCCAACTGCCCAGAGCTTCGCCCAACTGAAAGATATTGTGCTCTAATGAAATAAGATTTTCGAAGGAGTGGTAAGAATGCAAAAAATCCACAAGACTTCAAACTTTAGTGGAAAAAATCGTACCATACTGTTGATGAATGAAGGTCCTTACGAAAAAAGTAATAAATTTTTATAAAAAAAAAAAATTGTTACTTAGTTTTTAGTTATTTGTATTCTGAACACTAGCCATTATTAATAAAAAACGAAAAAAGACCAAAAAAATTACAGGGTATTTTTTTATAACTAAAAAACATTACGCAAGTTTTTTCTGGGACAGTCCTTACATTTGCTTTGTTTTTTCACTAAATACAAGTTTATGCATTGAAAACCAGTGTTTTAAAATACTTAAATCATGGTTAGCCATGTCATCGGCAAAAGATATAAGTTTACTTGAGAAGTGTTGCTAAAAAACAGAGTCTATAAAAATGAGGAAAAATATGGGACCGGGGACAGCCTTGGGGAACATCGATGCTTAAATTTAAAGAATTACCATACTGATTTTCAATTTTTACTCTTTTGCATCTATCGGTAAAGTAAGATTTGAACCAATTGTGAATTGTGCCTTTAAACTCACATTTGTACAGTTTATCTAAAAGAATTATATGGTCAACTGTGTCAAAAGCTTTGGTAACATCAATAAAGAACATTTTTTCTGATTTAGGCAGTATTAATGTTGTAGAAAAATTTTAGAAGTGCATCTTCAGTCGACATACCTTCTCGGAATCCAGCATTTGCTGAAATAATTTGTTTTGTTTAAAAAACTTTTTTTTACAGCTTTTTCAAAAATTTTAGAAAAATCCGGAAGTAACGAAATGGGTCTAGTTATTGAGGTTCATTTTGTTGTCCTTCTTATACCGGTGGATAACCTTTTATATTTGAAGCTCACTAGGAAAGATACCTGTAGAAATATTTTTATTAAACAGAACTTAAAGCACACTACATTTAAAGCAATCTGTTTGATAGAAATATTAGAAAAACTATTTTCAGTGTGCGAGTTGGAATTTTTTAAGACTTAATTATTCTATAAACTTCAAACGATGAGATAGACTCAAAGAAAAAGCTTTTTTTAAGCATTCAAAATAATTTACCAAAGAAATTGTTAAAAGCTTTGGCTTTTGCAATTTGGTTTGATAAAATCTCATATACAATCAGGTTATCAATACTCTCATTAGAGTATGTTTTATTTAAAAGGTTGACAAGTTCCCACTCTTTTTTAATGTTACTTTTTAGGTTAAGAAATTCATTTGCATAAAAGTAATTTTTACACTGAGATGCTTCAATTGAAATTTCTTTACATAGTTTTTTATATGGTCCTTAAATTCACATTACCGTGGTTTTTGACAGAATTTTTATGAGCTTTTTTCTTAAATTGAATTTTCTTTAGTAAATCAATCAATATCCAAGGCTTTATATCTCTTGATTTTGTTGTTTGTATTTTTTACTTTCACAGTGCAAGCTTGCTAAAGTTTCATTAAATAAAGTGAATGCTTTTGATGGATCTGTTTTGTTGTAAATGTTATGCCATGATTCGTAAAATAAGCGGCTATTCAAGGCAAGAAAACTGTTTTTTTGTGGTACACAATATTGTGAAAGGGTCTGTTTTGAAAACAAAGGCAAGTCATGCAACGATCTGTAATGTCCAATTGCGTTACCGAACTACTATTGAAATATTACTTGATCGGCCCAGTCGTGCAAAAATATGTTCAATACATGTAGCAGAAGTTTCCGTTATTCTCGTAGGTTGGTTTATACAGGATTCTAGTCCAAAAGACGAGGGAACCATTAGGTAATTATCTGTAAAATCTGCATCCATCAACAGATTTAAATTTATATCACTAAGCAAGATAACGTTTTCGGACTTGTCGCCTGACAGTAAAGTATTTAAGTCTGTTAAAAAAGTTTCAGACCCAAGAGTTCTTGTGAAACCGGTATGCACAAAAGAAAGAGTATTTTCTGTTTGGAATCACACATTTAATATTTAACACATCTTCGCTACTCAAATGATAAGAAAAATATTCACAGGCATATTCATTTTCCGCAAACACTGCCACACCTCCAGATGCATAATTATTATTACATTTCGCAAAAAATTTATACACAGGCAAGTCACATAGTAAAATTTATTCTTCAAAAATCCATGTTTCTGTTAAAAAAACGAAATCAGGCTTAACAATGAATGGGTCCAGATGTAAAACTAAATTATCGAAAATCTTCCTTAAACTTCTAATGTTTTGATGTATCAAATAGAAACTGTTGGTATAGGTTGAATTGGAATACATATATACTATTTAAAGGGACAGTTTGCGTAAGGTAAAATATTCAATGGAGGATCATCATTTTCACTTGACATTTTTTTTTAGACTTAAAAAACAATGAATACACTGTTTAGTAACTATCAAGTATCTAAATTATTTATCTTGGATCCTCCATTCAGTTTATTACAATAAAAAATCTTCCCATTCCCAACCCAAAGAAATTTATAGTTTTTTTTCTTCTTTAATTTGCGGCAGGCGTTATATATTTTACTTGTTTCAATAGACATACAATCATTTATATAAACAAAAGATGTGTGCCAAAAATAGATCCTGATAGATTTTTTCTCTTTTTGTATTTTTCAGTAACGACTTTTCTCTTAAATAAACCAGAAACAAATTTGACGCACAGTACATTACTTTTGTTTCGGAATCACTATTATTCCTTACAATTTTTACATAGCAATTATCTATTTGCTCCTCTGCAATGTTCATATTAAGGCCAGTTGAAAACACCTTCAGTGCACAATCCAATGCGTTATTCCGATTTAGGTTCGGTACACCAACAATTTCAATGCTTTTTTCATAGCTTATTGTAGACTCCTGCTGGGAAGGTTTGGACTTATCACTCGGATCAGTTGTGTTCTGCTTCTCAGGTTGTAGCTGCTGTTTATTTGTTTGCGAAACTGTCGCTTGAGTATTATTCATTTTTATTGGTTTGATTTGAGGTGGGTTTTGCTTTAAGTTCTATTATAAGCTATTGATGATGTTGTTGTTTACTTGATATTTTATGTTGCTGTTCGAAGTGAAATTGTTGCTTGTTCAGTATTTAGTTTTATTGCTTTTTGGTTTGACGTTGGTTTGTTTTTTAGACCTCCCGTAGATGTTGTTGATTTTTTGATGCTTTTTTTTGTTGCTGTTGTGTTTTAATTTTGTTGTTTTGCACTGCCGATTCGTTTGTTTCTATATTGTTAATATTTTGGCATCTGTCTTTCTCTTTCGTTTCGACCGTATAAACCGCGACATTCTCCTATCAATAAAGCAATACAAATTGATACATTATAATAAGTAAGTAAAAGCTCTGCGGGGCTCCAAAAATTTTAGCTTGTCTGAAAACAGTCTTTACAAAACACCACTTCGTTTCATTACTGCAATTGCAATAGGTGAGTATGTGTTAACTCGTTGGAGCAGTGGTGCTGCAACAGGTTAATGCAACCCATCTTAAGTCGCAGTTTTAACTATTCCGTCTCCTCTGATTAACTTTCAGCCGAGACGAGCGAGGTCCCGGTCTGTGTTGGCGTGGCAGCATAGACGAGCTAGGTCCCTGTCTAACACCATGGACGTAACTAGTACCTTGATAACGAATGTGTCCTGATAGCCCCGACAAGCTACGTCCCGGTTTATCATGTTAGGGGAAACTAGTGCCACGAGGACAACTTCGAGGCGGTAGCCGAGATGGACTAGATTCCGGTCTAGCACCCAAAAGCGGCCTAAAAGCACGCTGCTCCAACACTCTTGATGCCGCACTCTCCACTCATCGGACTGCGGCCGAGACGAGTCCCCATCTGATTCATTATGTAAACAGACGAATAAATTGATTTTGTCATATGATATTACAGGACTCATCTGGGGTGCCTATTTTCAATAGCTGCTCTGTCAGCTCTCTTTAGTCGCGAAAATGGCAATGTCATAGATAGTCATTGCCAATTGACTGACGTGACCTTGTCACTTTGAAATGTATATTTGTCTTAGTCTTCTTCGTGAATGCATTCATTTCTACTAACCAATGAGCTCCTATAATAGTTCTTAATATTTTAGATTGAGCCCTTTCTACAATTTCGATGTTTGATGCACTTGCATTATCATACAATTGCATGCCACAAATTCAAACTGGCTTTATGACTAGGTTGTAAAGGAGAATTTGATACTCTAAACTTAGAGGGCTGTGGTGTCCTACATTAACACTACAAAATACTTTTTAACCACCAAAGGAGATTGTCTATTTATAAGCCAATGCAATCTAGCAGCTTGAGAAATGTAAAAAATATGACAGCATAAACAGGTCCACAGTAAGTCTTATGTCGAACAGACGCCGAGCCAAACAACTGAGCTCGAGGGCTTAGGCACTGGGGAAATTTTAGGGACTACCTTATAGTTCAGTTCTCTCGTGATTGCCGTACGTATCGGTCGACTATGGCCCTCATATCGCGTTGTGCTATTTGCTGTTATTGGCAAAGAAGTTCTTAATTGCATTATTTGCAAAAATAGATTTCATAAATCTTGTGTGAAAATTAATGATGCAAAAGTTTTCGAATCTTTTAAACAATATCCTAATATTGTATTTTCGTGCGATAACTGCCTGAGCGCTGATGTGAACTTACTAGCAGTTGTTGTTGGCTTAGTTACTGAGACTAAAGACCTAAAATCTAAAATAATTGAGCTATTGCCAAAATGTACCGTAGAAAACAAAAACACTTCTGTACAGAAAAAAAGTCAAAATGATCTCTTTGTTTGCTCTCCTGGCTCTGCTGCCTCAGTCAATGTAGCAGCTATTGGAGTTTCTCCTTTGGTGGAAGTTGATGATACATCTTACTCATTATCTCCTCTTCCTATGGTAAATCATACTTTGCCCGGTTCTCATCGAGTTATGTCTGGCTCTCTGCTTGATTTTGCTGCTGCTGCTGTTGTGCCTGTTGAAAATAAATCAACAGATAATGTGACTGCTGTTAATGCTTCCCGAATGACTTTTGCTGCTGTGGCTGCCATGCCGCCAGTTAATAATAACAAAAATGTCAACATTGCTTCATCTTTTGAATCGCTTTCTGATGTCTCTGCTGCTATGTTAGCTAATGATGATGTCGCCTACTACGATTTCAAATAATACATTAACTACTCAGTCATCTGTTAACAAAAACAATGGAAAAAAACATAGTGTTGTCGTCGGAACGAACCCGGACTTTGACCTCAGTGTTGCTGTGCGAAAAAAGTGGCTTCACTTGTCTTCATTCTTGCCGACGGTTACGGAAGAAAACATAATTAACTACGTTTCTACACATGCTTCGATAGATAGTAAGCACTTTATTTGCTTTAAACTTGTGAAAAAAGATACAGAATTAAGTTCTCTTAAAAATATTAATTTTAAGTTAGGAGTTTCTTTATCTTTTTACAAGAAATTGTTGCTTCCATCTCTTTGGCCTGCTGATGTAAGAGTGCGCCCTTTTCGTTTTTTTCAGAAAGTAGAAGAGGCTCAGGTCACAACGTAACTAAAAATAGTATTTTAAATATTGATAAGACGAAATCTATAAAAGTTTATTACCAGAATATGTCTGGAATCCGCACAAAGGCTAGTTCTATTTTAACTAAAAGTTCTTTACTTGAATTCGATGTAGTTGTGTTCACTGAAACATGGTCAAATTCAAATTTTTTTGATCAAGAATATTTTGATATAAATTTTTTTACGGTTTTTCGGAAGGACAGAGATCCAGTTAAAACAGGTTGCACTAGAGGTGGGGGCGTTTTAATTGCTGCTCAGCATAAATTTTCTCCGAAAGCTTTTAAAATGCACAACCATGAGTCTGATTTAGATCAATTATGCGTTGTTCTGCATGGTTATGATGAACTTTTGCTTTTGTGTGCTTCTTATGTTCCTCCTAACAGTCCAGATGATTTATATAAAGCGCATGCTGATAATATATATCATTTGGCCTTAAATAATGTGGGTGACAATCATCTCTGTATCTTAGGTGATTTTAATTTGCCTAAAATTTCTTGGAACTTTTCGGAAAGTAATTATTTATTTATTCCGTCTAATGTAAATAGTCCGTCTGAAATTTACTTCATTGATAATCTTTTGAGTCTCGGTCTAAAGCAAATTAATGGTATTAATAATAAACTAAATAGAATTCCTGATTTAGTATTTATTAGCAATAATATAAATTTTAAGCTTGTTGAATATGCTTTTCCATTTACGGTACCTGATATGCACCATGTACCATTATATATTGAATTTGAATTTTATGAATATCAGCATATTAGTCCTACATTGGATCGTTTTAACTTTAATTTTAAGTTATGTGATTTTCATAAATTAAATGATCTCATCTCAAGTATTGATTGGGATATAATTTTGTGTGATTCAAATACCTCTTGTAGTTTTAAAGCTTTTTTACTTCTAATAAATGAGATTTGTTTAAATAATGTTCCTCAGTATCCCAAGAAGTCTTACAAAGTACCTTGGCATACTAAAGGTTTGAAAAAATTGAAATACCTAAGGAATAAATTTTATGATAAATATAAAGCCACTGATAATCCTGAATTTAAAGTAGCATATTTGCAATACATGAAAGAATATAACTTTCTGGAGCAATATTTATATAAGAACTATATTCGCAACTATGAAAACAGTATAAAATCTAATCCAAAGGTCTTTTGGCGATTTATAAAATCAAAGAAGTCATGCTCTAGTATTCCTTCAGCTATTTTTTTCAAAGATTGTCATGCCAACTCTGCGCATGAAGCTGCTAATTTATTTGCTAAATTTTTTAAGAGTAGTTTGGAAGCAGAATTGGATGTTGATCAGGTTTTTAATTCTACCATCACTTCATCTTTGGATTTTGGATCCCTTCAGATATCCAAGTCGGATATCTCTGAAGCGATTTCCAATCTTAAATACTCAACTGAGCCTGATATTGACGGTATTTCAGTTTGTTTTCTGAAAAATTGTGTGTCAACTATCATATATCCACTCGAGGTGATATTTAATAAATCACTTTCTGCTGGTATTTTTATAGAGGAATGGAAAGTTTCATCTATAACACCTATCTTTAAAAACGGTAATAAAAATGATGTAGCAAACTATAGGCCGATCTCTAAATTATCGAATATTTCTAAGCTTCTTGAAAGCATAGTAAAACGTAAGATTTATTTTGCTGTCAAAAGTATGGTATGTTTAAATCAACACGGTTTTATTCCTGGTCGTTCGACTTTGTCCAATCTTGCCATTTTTACCGAGGATTGTATTTCTGCTTTCCAAAAAGGTAATCAAATTGACTCAATCTATATTGATTTTTCCAAAGCCTTTGATAAGGTACCGCATAAAATCTTGTTGAATAAACTGAATTTAATTGGATTTCATTCAGTTTTTCTAGATTGGATTAAGTCTTATTTGTCCAATAGGTGTTGCTTCGTTGTTATTGATAATTGTAAATCGCAACCTTTTATTGCTTCATCTGGGGTTCCTCAGGGGAGTAATTTAGGCCCGCTATTGTTTATCCTTTTCATAAATGATATCGGTAATTGCTTCCATAATGCAAAATATCTTTTATATGCTGATGATCTAAAGATATTAAGAGTAGTTCGGATGCCTTAAATTTACAAGCTGATTTGGACCGTTTAAATACTTGGTGTCAAAACAACCGTTTACATCCTAATACAAATAAATGCTCTCAGTTAACTCTTCATAAAAGTAATTTAGCTATGGAAACTCATTATTTCATTGGTGATTTTCATTTAGAAAAAGTGACAGAAGTTACTGATTTGGGTGTTATCTCTGACACTAAGTTCACTTTTAGTTACCACTATAATGTTTTAGTATCTAAATCGTATGCATAATTAGCTTTTGTCAGACGAAACAGTACTGAGTTTTCTGATCCTTACACGGTAAAACTGCTATATACTTCGATCGTTAGGTCTAAATTAGAGTATGCTGCTTTTATTTTGGGGCCTTATTACTCTAATCATATAAACCGATTAGAACGTATACAAAAAGTTTTCATACGTTTTGCACTTCGTTCTTTGAACTTTTCTGATCCGGTTCCTCCATATAAATCACGGTGTTTACTCTTGAATTTAAAAACTCTGGAAAGTAGGAGATGTATTCTTTCATTATTATTTGTGTTTGACATTATCAATGGCTTTATCGATTGTCCTATTCTTCTAGCAGGCATTGGTTTCAACATTCCTGCTAGAAATTTACGTAACCATGATTTATTTCATATTGGTTTTAATAGAACTAATTATGCTGCAAATGCTCCCATTATCAGAGCTCTAATTGAATTTAACTCAATATATGATGCGAGTGGTTTAGATTTTAGTCTTCCAAAAAATGTATTCAAGTTCTTATTAAGTTCTGTATATACAACTTAAAGTTGCTAAATTATATTTTAAGTTATTACTCATTATTTATTTTAATCTAGTCTGTAAGGAAATTTGTTCCATTTGACTTAAATAAATGAAATGAAATTTTTTTGTCGGTAATTTTTTTCTCAGTAAGTTTTTTTTTTTAAACTATTTTTGAAACCATTTTTATGACTTCAGAGCACTGTAATCAAAATTTGCACGAGTGTGCATTTTTTCGAGCTCAAGCGACGATTGCCTTAGTGCCATTACAAATTTTGGCGCCCAACGTGGGGCCATTTTTAGTTGAAGACTAAAAGAAAATTGTCATCAGTGGATGCTTGATGGCCATTTGAAAATTTTTTAGTATTCTTTCTGCAATTTGAATCGGTTTCGTCCGTAAGATGCAATCAAAAAGTACCCTTGATGAATTCGGAAATTTTAAAAATTTGAAAATATTGTTTTTTGGTAATTAAACCTATTACGGGGAAAATTTATTTTATCGTTGTTTTCATTTCAACAAATCGAATGCAAATATTTTGACGTGAAAATGAGAGGAAAATATGCTTACAATTTACTACCCCATTTGAAAAGGAAGCACACAGATGTGTACCAGCTAATGCAAGAACCCATGAAGGTAAAATCAGGTTCTAGTTTCGCCCAGGAAAAATTGGATAACAGTTTGAAACAGTTGTCACATATGTATGCCAAATTGTATATCATAAGATCAATTGTTTGATGAATGCGTCGAGCTAGATACCAAAAATAGTCGCCCCATTGCACTGCTCGAAGACTGTGGCTTTCGAAAAATTATTGAGCCACTTTGACAGTCATTGGCAGTGTCTGTTAATAAATGTAACAAAATGCCTTAGAAAAAGCAGCGATAATATGTACCAACCTTGGCTCGTTCCTTAACAATCGATAATTTATTTTCTGATGTTCTGCATTTAAATATACACTTATTAAATCTACATTCAGGTTGTTTCGCTGAAGATTGAATGCGTCACAATCAATACACATTATGGGCCGCTCCATAATAGGTATAAACGCACAATACTGCGAGAATGGTGTTATTATCACACAAACACTAGCTATGAAGGAAGTCCATATAAAACATTACGGTTCAAAAATGCGAGTTTTCGGATGAAGAGTATGGCAGGTCGACCAGAAACATCCAAGCTGTACGTAGCAACGTATCGGAAGTATCCATGGTCACAGTAGAACCAACAAAAAGAAACTAGATCGTCATACGTAAATGTTATATGGGCAATCAATAAAAGATCCAAGAGGAATGCAAACAATGGAGGAATTTCAGGGTTTTTTGGAAAAGCGGTTTCAGACTTTGGAAGCAATAGGACAAAAGGAGAAATCGAATGCCACAAAAATTTTATCATCGATGCTAACATACCAAAAGGAACATAATTGTGGATTCTGCAGGCAGGGAAATCACCCCCTGTTTTATTGTGAAAAACTCCTAAAACTTTCCGCAGCGGAGCGTCTGAAATGGATCCAAATACAGAATCTAGTCAGGACATACCGCAAATACGTGTCTATCACGTAACCCATCAAAAACACAACAGTCTTCTCCACTTAGAAGGAATAAGGGGAAAGGCATCATCTACAAATAAATCAATACCTAACGCAGATGAACCAAAACCATCAGCAACACTAGCAGCATCAAACCACGAACATAGCAACCAAAACTATGTATTTCTAGTCACAGTAAAAATAATTATAAAAGCAGTTAATGGACAAAGTGATGAAATAAGAGTCATCTTAGATTTTGGCTCACAAATCGACGTTATTTCAGAACAACTCGTTAAAAGCCTAGCAACGCCACAAATACACCGATTTGCATTGAAGGAATAGGTAGCAGAACGCGTTATTCTATACGCCGTGTAAACGTTGAAGCGTTTGTGCTACCGCAAATAGAAGCTGCTCAACGCAAGTCTTCGATGTAACAGCTTGGCCACTTCCAGAAAATGTACCATTAGCAGACCCAGAATTCTACAAGTCTGAAAAATCGACGTTATTCTAGGAGCGGAGTTTTATCACAAACTTCATGGACAAATTCAGTTAGAAGATCATCTACCAACTCTACAAAACACGATTTTTGGTTGGGTGGTCAGCGGAATGATAGATCACTCACAATATGGAAAGGCTGCTTGCGATGTATACAGTGATGATGAAGAGTCTACTAACCAACAACTAGAACGCTTTTGGAAACTATTAGAGTCGCAGGATATTCAAAACTCACTAAGTCCAAAGGAAAAAATTTGTGAAACTCATTTTATACAAAATGTCGAGCGATCAAGTGAAGGCCGCTTTATTTTCAAGCTGCCATTTGCAGAAAATCCTGAAGCAAATGATTCAAGGAATATAGCTTAAAATTGATTCCTCACCTTAAAAAGACGTCTGGAGAAAAATCAAAGTTAAAAGACAGATTATATCAACTTCATGAAGGAATGTGAAAGTTTAGGACACGTGACGGAAATACACCCTCATGAAATTCTAGAATCAAATTATTTATTTCCCCATTATCGTGTGCAAAAGCCGGATAGCACTACAACTAAACTACGTGTGGTGTTCGATGCATCAACAAAATCATCATCAGGATTGTCACTTAACGATATCCTACATACACGACCAACAGTGCAAAGGAAGCTCATCACAATTCTTATGCGATTCCAGCTACACAGATATGTATTTTCAACGGACATCGAAAAAATTTGCAGAAAAATTCTCATCAATCAAACTGATGGCAAATATCAGTTAATATTTTGTTGGAATCATCCATCCGAAAAGATGAAAATATTTTGTTTGAATACTGTAACATACGGAACAAGCTCAGCTCCGTATTTGGCTACAAGGTGTTTGCAATACTTACCAACCAAAAACAATTGTAAATATCCAATGGGGGCACAGGCTCTACATGATGACTTCTATGTAGATGATTGACTCGCCGGATCTGACACTCTTGCAACTGCAATTGAAAAGCAAGCACAACTATAGATATGCCTAAAAGAGGCGGGACTTAAGCCTCGAAGGCGGTGCGAACCTCCAACAAGGCATTCCACTTCAGGACCAGAAGGTCATCTTAAACTTTACAGATGATGAATCTGCATCAACCAAGGCTTTGGGTTTAACGTAGCTACGAAAAACTGACCAGTTCTGCATAAGAACAAAGGCTATTACAACAGATATTTGCACGAAGCGTAGCATCACTTCAGAATTAGCACGAATTTTTGATCTTTTGGGAATTCTCGGGCCTGCAGTTGTAATAGCAAAGATATTCATACAAGAATTATGGCAAACAAACTTGGCTTGGGATGACAAGCTGAAGAATTTGAAAAAAACACAGTTCAGATTCACACTTTCGTAGATGCATCTGAAAAGGCTTATGGCGCAGCTGTATATCTACGTTCAACATCCCGGCATGGAGTGACTCAGGTAAATCTTCTGTGCGCAAAGTCTCGCGTAGCACCCATAAAAAAAAACTTTGCCACGAGTCGAGTTATGTGCAGCACTTCTGGGAGCAGAACTGACCACAAAAACTCAGAAAGATTTGAACTTAAATGATATTGCCGCCATCCTCTGGACGGATTCTGAAATTGTGCTGTCATGTATAAATTGTTCAGCATCAACATTTCACACCTTTGTGGCAAAGATGCAAGACACAAAAGGAGCACTGGCGCCATGTTAGATCAAAGCACAATCCAGCAGATGTTCAATCTGGGGGAATATCTCCAAGAAAACTGATAGCATGTTCAATATGGTTTTTTGGACCATTATGCCTTCACGGAAAGAATTCATTGTGGCCAGAACCATGGTCGGTTTAATTATCATCAGACTTGAAAAGAAAAAGATTCACAAAACAACAGCGATTGCATCAGAGGATAATGGTGTACAACATATGATATATAATCTGAATCATCGAAATTCTTTTCGATTTCTTTTGAGAGTGATTGGTTACACACTACGCTTTATCAATGCGATTGTGACAAAAGTCACTAACGCCAGAAGAGCTAAGCGCCGCGCTGAAGGTCATCGTGAAAGCAACCCAAGAATCAGAATTCATTGAAGAGATAAAACACGTAAAAAATCACAAGGACATCTGCAAATCCAGCTCAGTAACCACCTTGATGACACCTTTCCTGGATAACGATGGCATATTATGCGTTGGTGGTCGTCTTCAATCTACCGAGATGGCCTATGACGCAAAACATCCTATGCCGTTACCATAAAATGGAACACGACAATAACAAACATTGTGGACCACAAGCTTTACTTGCAATCATGAGACAAAGATTTTGGCCAATAAAAGGAAAACTTATGCACGGAACATAGTAAACAATTGTGTGCGTTGCGCCAAAGCCAATCCAGCGTTAATCAATCAGATAATGGGCAATCTTCCAACGGAAAGAGTTACATCAGCATTGCCATTTATTAACTCTGGCGTTGATTATTGTGGCCCCTTCTGGGTTCACTATAAGATTCGAGGAAAAAGACCACACAAGGCATATCTTGTAGTCTTTTACTGTTTTACAACCAGGGCAGTGCACTTAGAATTGGTCTGTGATATAACCACAGAAGCTTTCATAGGAGCATTAAAGAGGTTCATCAGTCGGCGAGGTCGATGCGAAAACATATTTTGCGGCAACGCCACAAATTTTTCGGTACCAAACGGCAACTACAAGGCTTCTGTGATATGATTCATTCCGATTCAGCTCGAGAAAAGAAAATCAAGACTAGTAGCGACAAAGGAATTAACTTCAAGTTTATTTCACAAAGATCACCAAACTTTGGCGGCTTATGGGAAGCTGCCGTAAATTCAGCAAAACATTTGCTACTTAGAAGTGTCTCAACGGCATGACGCACATACAAAGAACTGGAAACAGTTATAATTGAGATTGCAATACTTAATTCGCGCCCAATTACTCCAATGTCTTCAAATCCAAACGATCTCACGACATTAACACCAATCCACTTTCTTATTGGAGAGCCACTTACAGCACATAGGGATGCAGCTTCATTTTGTCAAGATTGCGGCTAGTCTCTCACATAAAGCAATTATAATAGTCTATTGAACACTTAAATCAGCTTCAATGTAGACACAAGTAGAAGACACAATGCCACAACATAAAAATGGTGACATGGTCATTATCAAAGAATAAAATACTACAGCTCTTAAATGGCCTCTTGGAAAAATCATTAAAATATGTACGGTTCGAAGTCTTGCACCATTGCCTATCGAGACCGATGCTAGAAAGGAAGACAATATTACCATTAGAACTTGACTCTAAATGTGAAACACCCTGGTCGAATCTCAGCCATTCGCAGAAATACTTCAAGCACCTCAAAACGCAGAAGGGCATCATACAGTACTAATGCTACCACTAATTTGGGTAGCCCCATCTTCAATAAATGTTACACATTTTAGCAACAATCCAGGCATCTACTTTGAACATCTCGGATCTTCACATCTAATGAATGGAAAATCATAGTATACTATGACTTGAACCCGATTTGGTTAGAGGCAGAATATTTTGCAAATGTCAAAATCGCACTTCAATATCTATGCAAACAATTACAACATAAGGTATCATGTAATGCATTAGTAAGGCACTTCGGCAACACCAACGATGAACTTCAAGCAAATACTAACTTAATTTCAAGCCATCGAGTTCCACGAGGAGCAATCAACATAATCGGTAATGTGGCACATTAACTATTTGGACTATTGGGTTCTGATTATGCAGAAGTATTATCCAGGACGATTGATACGGTTAATAATAATGAGCCGCATTTACTGACCTTACGAAGAAATCAAACCTCCATCACAGATTCTACGATAAATATAATCAAACACGATGAACTTGATATAAGAGAACGAGTAACCACTCTTCAAACACAAGCCAATAAAATGATCTCCCGTATTGGAGAAGAGTCCAAAAAAGCCAGGATATTTGAAATTTTTACTACACCAACGATGCAACTATCACTATGCACATTATTGGACCATCAGTCTATTATATTTGTCACCTACCCAATTGAGAAGGGAAATTGTAAATATCAAAATCGTTTGATCTGTTCTGATGAAACAACATTAGCACCAACATCAGCTTTCAACAACACACATCTAGATTAATTTAGAAACCTGCAAGTACAACTTTTGGCACTCCAAGAACAAGGACTCACAACACTACCTACTACGTTTTCTGCAAACACTATTCGCCATCATGTCGTCAGCTACTTAGCTCTACTCTTATCATCTATGTTAGGAGTTAAAATTGTTTGACGACTACGGAAACGAATGACGTCATATCAACTAACGCAAAATTATACTGCTATTCCACGGGAGAATGTGCTATCACATAATATAATTATTAGGGTGTGTCATTTTTGAGCAACTTTTTTTTTCAACTAAAAAAACAGGCTAAAAACTTTCAGAAAGGTGAAAAAATAAACTTCTAAAAATTTGAGCTCTTAGTATTAACACTAAGTGGTGCCTGTTCCTAACTTTCCATTTTCCATATAAATAACATGGAGAAAAAATTTTTTTTTTCTTAGTTTTGTAGCTTGACATGAGAGCATTGTAAAAATGAACTGAAAAATTATTTTAGTAGGAAATTCAACGCTCTACAGAAAAAAAAAATTTATTATTTTATTATTTGATTAACTGTTAAACAGAAGTAATTATGCATTAGGTTCAGTAAAATTATTAATTTATAGTCATTGCGAAATGACTACAAGTTCAATGAAATAATTCTTAATATAATAAATTATCAGTCGATTAAACTAATTTTCTTAAACATAAGGAGAACACGCCAAATTTCAATAAATATATGGCTGGCAAAGCCACAATTTCGAAAAATAAATCATAGCACGAGAAAGTGACAAGTATATAGATAACAAAAATTGGAACATTGTGTGTGGATTGAAATAGATAAGCGCACATTGTACACCTCAAGGTCATGTCCCCAACAGTTCAAGTGTTAAGAGCGACCGTCAAAAATAACATTGCAATTCAAGAACGGCCAGGGGTTCGATTCCATGTACAACATTAACCAAAAACTGGTCTGATGAGGCTATGTATATACATATGAGAATGTGTATATATGTGGTAATAGCCGAAACATATGTCACCAATTATCAGGTTAAATTGTTCCATTTGTTATCTTTGTTATGTTTGTTGAATAAAAGAGCATTGATCAATTAAGTAAAAATTTTGCGATCATATTGGTCATTGCGAAATGACTGCAAGTTCAATGAAATAATTCTTAATATAATAAATTATCAGTTGCTAAAACTAATTTTCTTAGACTAAAAAATTTTTTTTTTTGTAGAGCGTTAAATTTCTTACTAAAATAATTTTTCAGTTCATTTTTACAATGCTCTCATGTCAAGCTACAAAAATAAGAAAAAAAAATTGTTTTAAACTCGACTCGACGGTATTCTTACCAGGCTCCCAAATTCTCAGTTTGCTTTAAGCTTAGACCTGCAAGATGCTTTCCGGCAAATTCCCTTGGAAGAGGCGTCACGAGATAAGACAGCGTTTACTGTACCCAAAAGATCTTCATGCCAATTTGTTACAATACCGTTTGACTTATGTAATGCGCTGCGCCCATCTCATGGACAAGGCAATTCCTGCCCATTTATATATTAAAGTATTTGTATACTTCAAAGATTTGTTGTTGATAGCCGAGACTTTCGATGACCATATTTCACTTCTGCAAGAAGTAGCCTTGTGCATTAAGCGTGCTTGTCTTACAATTAACATTGGGAAAAGCAAATGTTTGCTCAAACGAATTCATTTCCTTGGACATGACATTGGACATGGAACCATAAGTACAGATCCGACAAAATTTCCTTGTCCAAAAACAGTTTGACAACTTCGTCGCTTTTTAGGTGATTGTGGATGGTACCGAAGACTTGTGCAAAGTTATGCTTCAATTTCAACAACTTTCACATATATGCTACAAAAAGCTCGTAAATTTGTTTGGATCAAACATGCAGTTGCTGCTTTTGACTCACTCAAGAATAGTTTAAGTAGGGGTTGAAGATCCGTGAAACGGAACACCTATAACCCGACCACTTGGAATTTTATAAACAATGTTTTATTTTAATACTGCAGGTAATAAGAAAATAAGTCTTAAATAAAGTTTTTATGAGAAAAATCGAATTTGTGTGTGGATCTAAAGTTCAAAAAAAAAATTGTTTCATGGTGTAATATTTCTTTTCTACAAATTCATAATGTTCTCAACAATTATTGTTTAATGCAAAATTTTTTTTTCGGAGACATTTTTTTTCCAAAAAATGGAATAATGAAATTTAAAATGCTTACAATAATTATAATAATTCTTAGCTATAAAAACTTTATTTAAGACTTATTTACTTATTGTCTGTAACATTAAAATAAGACATTGTTTTGAAAATTATAAGTAGTCGGGTCATAGGTATTCCGATTCACGAATTTTCAGCCTAGTGCACCAGTGCTACACAAACTGATTTTTCTCGTCCTTTTTCTATCGAATGTGACGCTAGTCAGTTTCTAGTTGGAGCTGTTTTGGCACAACGGACAGATGAAAATGATAAAGTTCCCATTGCATACATGTCCCATAAATTTAACCAAGTGCAAGGAAACTATACAGTTTCCGAACAAGAATGTCTTACGGCGGTTATGGCCATAAAAAAATTTAGAGCATGTGTCGAGAGACATGAACTTGAAGTCATAACCGATTATGCTTCTTTAAAATGGATAATGAGTAAAATCTATTTGCATTACAGACTTGCTTGTTGGGCACTGAAGTTGCAAGGCTTCAAATTTACAATTCTTCTTCGGAAAGACAGCCAAAACGTTGTTCCCGATACATTGTCAAGAACTTACTCTCACGAAAGCCTTCATATTTCGTCTCTGGCTGCTTCAGAAACAGACCAATTTTTCGAAATTGATTTTAATTGGAATTTTTTCAAAACCGATAACTATTTAAAAATTATAGAGGAATTTCAAAAAGAGCCAAGTGAGTAACCACATATACAGGTTATGAATGGTATAACTTATAAACGTTTTTGGCCACGCATTTCGAAACAAGTGCGAAATCACATTTTATCTTGTGAAATTCGCGAATTTTTCAAAAACTCTGCGTAGACCTTCTTGGACCTTATCCAAAATCACGCTCAGGAAACGTTTTTGATAATCTCTCAAAGTTTAATTTTTTAGAGCCAATTAGAAGTTTTACTGCCTACGAAATAATTGAATTTCTTGAGAAGAGAATTTTGGAGTTCCTGAAGTCATCACCACTGACAATGGTGTGCAATTCAGATGCAAGCTTTTCGAAGACTTATCAAAAAAGTATCATGTAACGCATAATTATACTACCAATTATTCTCCGCAGTCTTCTGCCGTTGAGCGAGTCATTCGCTTAATCATCGCTGCTGTTAGACCTTATGTTAATCCAAATTAAAAAGATTGGGATGAAAACTTTTTCGTTATCAACATTGCTCTTAGAAGCTTAGTGCATTCAATCTCTGGGTTTTCTCTATGTTTTGTCGCCTTTGGTCAAAAAATGATCTGTCACGCAAATTCTTCTGATGTACTGCGAAAGTTAAAACTTATAAAAGACCCGACCGCAGTCATAAAACAATAAGAAAAAACTAAGTTGATTCGCGAAAGACATAAAAAAGTAGTGTTTTTGTAACCCACAATACCAGATTTCAAAAAACTTTTTTGTAACTGCACAAATCCAATAAAGAGATGGCAAATCAAAAATTTGAGCTAAAATTTAAATTTAACCACTTGCTATCTATTCGACACTGGTGTTATAGAATAGACTTTTGAATCTAAAAGCTTTAAACGGCACTTATCGTCCGTTAAAATCATATAATCGTAAAAAGTCTTCTAGACTTTTCGATATGTTTCTTTAATCAACCATTCGGGCCACTTGAACACCGCCAAAAATATCAACTGTAGTAAGTTTTAGTATAACTAACTAATAATACCTAAGTATCGATACTTCTATGTTTAGTATTCGCATCCTTAGAACTGCTAGTGTTAAGTGTTATAACATATGCAGTTATATCGAACTAGCAACATGTATATATATATATATATATATAACAACTAAGCATTAAGCTAAACTAAGCATAGCATTAAGCAACATGAATAATAAAAACTAGTTTCAACCTCTGATTGTTTCACTATACATCTATATTAAATTAATTTCGGTTATCGACTTTACGATTAAAGACCTGACGACCTGTCTGTGCCGGCAGTCGATCGTTACACTGGTAGACAGTACAGGGTTCTGACAAATTTTTCCACTTAGATTTATTTCATTTTATACTTTATTATATTCAAATACTTATATTAAAATTCATTCAAAGTTTTTTTTTTTAATTAAAAAAAAGAACCCATAAAAGGATGATAAAAAAGGTTAAAAAAACGATTAATATTAGTTTTTAGTGCATACTTCACCACTGTTATTACATCCTGCTTTAAACATGAAATGTCAACATTGAACCTTTTATGAAATTCATTTTTGATATTTGATTTTATGAAATAAGAAATGTGATTTATAAAATACAATAATTTTTTTTTTTATCAAAGAAATGCATACATAAAATTGTAGATTTTATCGACCTGTGACAAACAGTAAATAAAAGAAATAAAAAAAATTAATTGCATACAAAAGATTTATTTTTATTTAAAAGAAGAAAAAATAATGTAACTCACTGATTGGTGCCAGCTCTTGAGTGGTACCAGCAAAATAACATTATTTTCGTACCTAGAGAAGCGAACCCATCCAATTGCCCTGAACTCCTACCAATCTAGAGGTATTGGGTTCTGGTGAAGAGGAAATTAAAGGCAACGAAAGGGACATGCAAGGACAGACTTTAGACGTAAGTGGTGCGCTGCAAGCAAAAAGTACCATCCAAGCACTAATGAGAGGTGTTCCAGAGAAAGTACAAAATTTTACGTTTTAAAATTAACACATTTTTTACTTTTATTTTCTTCATTAGAATTCAATTTGCTATAAAAAAATTATATTCTTTTTGAAAATTGAATCAGTGGTTACTGAGATATATTTATTTTCCAATGCACTAATTTCTAATGACGCACTCCTTAAAAGCTAAAATTTAGGGCTGTGCCATGCCCCTTTAAGAGCATTTCAAAACTTAAAATTTAGCAATCCTAATTTCGTTCGCTTGTGCACCAAATCACCAAGTTTCACCTAACATGCTGAGACTTTTTTCGAAATAGACTTGGGCTCATATATATATAGACACTGACTGTGTGACAAATTTCATTGAATTCGCTAGCTTGGTTTTCCGTAAACGTGATTTCAACAGACACACAGACAAACAGACACACACACATACAGACAAACACGCAAACAGCCAGGCACACACACACATACAGACAGACAGGCGCACACACAGACAGACAGACACAGAATGGAGTGATCCTCATTGTAGATTACAATAATAAAAAAGACAAAATAACAAGCACAATTTTTTCATTTCGAAAATTTATTTTTAATAAGCACGTTTAGTTCATTAAAGTGTTCACAGTGAAAATTAATTAAATTGTGTTTTAGTATTATGACTTTTTGTAGATTTCATTCAAATCGCATTAATTGCTGTGATTTAATAATTAAATTAAATTTCATACTTTTCATTCCCTTTAACAGCAAAAAAATCGTTTTTGTTTTGTTTATATCCATACATGGGTCAATCCATCTATAATGGGCCTATCATTACCCTCATGTTTTTTAATGTCTGTCATGTAGAAGATATAAAAAAATTCGATAAAATTTTTTTGACCAAGACTATTTCTTAAAAAAAAGTTTTAAATTGTGTTCAAAAAAGCTCGTAAGTAAAACGAAAAAATTCATTGATGAATATAAACAAACCAACACAATTCATATTAGCTTTTATATTATTTTTAGGTAGTTGTGTACTAGCAGATGACAAAAAACTGCAAATCTGAATAAACCAAGGCCTGAACGGTTTCTATGTGGTAAAAGATAAAAAAATTGGCTTTCCAAGAAAACATCAATTTCCCAAATACTCCATAATCGATTTCAGCCTTTTTAGGCACACAATTTTCAGAGCATATAGGAGTACCATCTCTAAAAATTTTATCCATGTTTTTTACCCTATTTGATTTTACAAGCATTTAAAGCTAAGATTTATGATTTGCAATGTAAACTGAAACATTGAGAATGAGTCCGAGAGAATAAAACTTGAATTGATTTCAGCCTTTTTAAGCTCAAAATTTTCAGAACATTCAAGAGTACCATCTCAGAAAATTTCAATCAACTACCTAAAAATAATACAAAAGCTAATTTGGATTGTGTTGGTTTGTTTATATTCATCAATGAATTTTTTTGCTTTACTTACGAGATTTTTTTAACACAATTTGAAACTTGTTTTTTAAGCAATAATACTGGTCAAAAAAATTTTATCTTAAAAACATGAGGGTAATGATAGGGCCATTATAGATGGAATTACCCACATACATTCATTGATTTTATTTTTGCGCGGTGTTTTTTTTTTGCTTAGTTTTTAGTTTACTTTTGTCTTATTGTTTGAGATTTCTTAAGTAATACATCTTGACGTTTTGCGTTTCAAACGGTTAGAAAAAAAAACTGTAGCAATCTTTAAGCTACTTTTAAATTAACATTCGATATTCTGTGAAACGGTTAGAAAATCTATTAAAAAAGTGTGGTATACTTTTAGTTAACCTTTTAAACTACTTACATTTATAAATTTTATCATGATTTGTAAACACCCTGTCTGCTCTGCTAAAGACGCAACTGAGCGTTTCGTAGACGGCCATTTCTTCGATGATCTTTATCAAGCGAAATGTGTTGGACTAAATGGTCGCATTGCTGATATCATTAAGGAGGTGTTACGTGCGGCATATGACGGAAAGAAAAAAAACTCACAAATCGTTAGCGCCATGCACTTAGGTATCCCGGCTAAAGCGCGGTTATCCTACGTCGCTTCTATGCGTACGCATAGAAAATAAAATCAAAATACGTGGAGCAGAAAAACCCCATGCCACCTTTCTTAAATTTCTCCCGATGGCATCATGGATCACCTTACCCTGGCACCTCCCCCAAACATACTGCCTGGCAAATCTTCATATTTTTTTTTCAATTTCATTCCAATTTTAATTTTAAACTCTTTGCGTTTGTATAGCTATACATCTATAATGTTTTTACTTAGGATTAAATTACAATAATAAAAGATTTATTTCTTAAATATGTCTCCTTTTTTGTATTTGTTAAGTGTTTGATCAAACTTACTTACTGGGTGAATTTCATATATTTTAATAGTAATTAGAGGCTCTTTAAATATTTAAGACAAACAGCAATGCACCCAGGCTCTATGGCCTCCCAAAAGTGCATAAACAAGAAATGCCACTCAGGCCTATATCCTCGTCTGTCAGTGTTTCCTGCTACAAACTAGCAAGATATGCAGGTGGCATATTAAAGCACATAATATCAACAGATTTGAACATCAAAAACACTCAAGAACTACAAAATAAAATGAAAAACATAACACTCAATACCAATGAAAGGCTATTTTCTTTTGATGCAATTTCACTTTTTTCAAATATTCCAACAACCCTGGCAATAAAACTAATAATGAAACAGTGGACGATAATTGAAGGACACACAACAATACAAAAGAATACTTTTTTAACAATATTGAAATTTTGCTTGCAAGAAAACAATTATTTTCAATACAAAAACAAATTGTACAAACAGACCTTTGGCATGCCGATGGGAAACCCTTTATCACCGACAATCGCAGACATCGTATTAGATGATCTTTTAAAATGTGCAATAGACGAACTACAAAATTTAGGAATCAAATTCAAATTTATAGTCAAATATGTTGATGACATTTTTGCAATAATAGACAAAGACCACCTGACCACGATTTTAACGACACTCAACGGATATCACAACAAATTACAATTCACACATGAGGAGGAACAAAACAACACGTTACCGTACTTAAACACTACAATTCATAGAAGAAATAGTCATATAATCTTTAACTGGTATACGAAGCCAGCAGCATCAGGAAGAATAATTAATTTTAATTCAACGCAGTCCTTTAAACAAAAACGCAATACTGCAAGCAATATGATAAAAACAGTACTAACAATCAGCGACAAAACTTTTCGGTCAGAAAACATTAGTAAAATCAGAAATATTTTATACTGCAATAACTATCCTAAAAAACTTACGGAACATTTAATAAAATATAATATAATCCATGATAACATAACACAACAGAATTCAACATTAAGCACCACAACATCTGGCCACCCTAAACACTTTTTTGCGATTCCATACATACCTACACTTACAGACGACATAACCCTTAAACATTTTAAAACAGATGACACAGCTTTTGCCTTTAAATCAAACCAAACGATCTCAACGTTATTTACAAAAACAAAAGACAAAACAGAAAAATTTCAGCAACATAACGTAGTGTACAAAATAGAATGTAAAGGCAAAGAAGGAGAAACATGTAACAGAGTTTATATAGGAACAACAAAACGAACACTGGGAACACGAATAGGAGAACATAAAGCCGATGTAAACCATAACAGACATACGACAGCACTAGCTAAACATATGGATGAAAATGAACACACAGCTGATTTTGACAACATTACAATACTGGACAGAGAAAAAAGAGAAAACATTAGATACACTCTAGAGAGCCTGCGAATTAGACAACATTACAAAACAGCAATGAACATAAAAGAAGATTTTGACAAAATTAGTCTCAGTTACAGTGTGGTGCTATAAAGCTTATATTCAAATTACTAATTTTTGTTATTTTAATTTTTAATTTAATATTTTTGTAAATTCAAATAATGTTTTTCTTGCTGTAAGTTTTTGATATTAACCAAAAATTTGTACCTATATGAATGTTTTTTAATGTAAATTTTCGTTAACAGTGTGATGTAAATATTCAATAAAGAATTTTGACATACCCCTGAGGATGCTTAAAACCCATAAGCGAAACGTCGGGTGAACAAATGAATTTAACATTGTTTTATTCATAAAATCTAAATTGACCTAACAGCCTGTTTTTCAACAAAGAAAAAACCTTTTCAACAAACATATTTGTTTTTGAACTTTGCAATAAAATCATGTATATGCATAATTCTGGAAATGCGAACTGCACAAAAATTATTTACGTATTAACTGAAATCTATATTTTACTACAAATCTTTTTTTTTGTGTATGAATGTTACATTTAAAAAGAACGAAGTAATATTAATGATTATATATGAAAAACACTAGCATATCTTCATCATATTTTATTACTGCTTTCATCAATAGCGCAAATATTGAATGTTCTAAAATAACTCTAACTTATTAAAAAAAAACCATTTTTAAATCATATTTCAAATATTATTCATTTTTAAAATGAAAATTAAATAAATACTTATTAAATGAACTTAGTTGGTTGTTGTTGACGACTGGCTGCTGCCGCAGTTAATACAGAGGCTCGTGCTGTTGTTACTGTGGTGTGGTTGTTGCTGCTAGGGTGGTTATTATTGTAGAATTTGTCATAATTGATGTTTTAAATTATTTAGTTGTAGGTATGTGTAGTTATTTTTATGAATTTTTCCTTCATACAAGTATCGAATCATTATTATTTTATGCTTTAACCCTAGGATGCGCAGCTGGGCTTTTCGAGGCCCATTTTGACTTTAACTCGTCAGCAAAATTTTTCCTTAAGTCTGAGCGCCAAACGGTCTCTTGCCAACTACCGCTCATGATTTCTGAACGCAATAAAACCGGAAACGGGTCGTTTGCGCTGACTTCGCTCATCAAACCTTTTATTTTTATATAGTAACATCATATGTGTACCTGCTGGGCCTCGCGAAGCCCAGCTTGTAAACGTATGGCAGATATATGTCAACTGATAAACAAAACATCTTTCAACACGTTCGAAATAGGGTTTCTGAACTAAATCGTTGCGATTCGATGCGTTATTCAGGTTGAACATAATATAATGTCCGCAGCTCTATTTAATATATAAAATTCTCGTGTCACGGTGTGCGTAATTGAACTACTCCGAAACGTCTCGACCGATTTTCGTGAATCTTAGCGTGCATATCGGCTAGGGTGGAGAATCGGACAACATCTATTCTTCATCCTCCTAAATGTTAAGGGTTGTCCACCCTTAAATTTTTTTTAAGACAGTTTTAACTCTCAGTTAATTAAGTGATCTCATGTAAATAAACACGTGTTAATTTCAAGCTGAACAATGTCTACCGATCCAGAATGGAGATAAGGATGGTCATATGGATAAGAATAGGGATAGGGATGGAGATGGAAACAGATATGGAGCTGAAGATAGTGATATGAACAGGGAGGGCAGATCAACGACTGTCGGGTCAGCTTATTTTTTATAAAATAGAAATCTCAAGCATTAAGCAGCTGCGGAGCGGCGACCACCTTTAGCATACGTCCGCGCGAACTGAAAACTTTCTGCAACTGACTACTTTAAAAATTTTCAGCAAATATTATTTTTTCCTTTGTCGCATGATGCCGCTTGTCCGTCCGCCACTCACACCATTCATACAAAAAAAAAAGACTAAGCGGCATCCTTGGCTCATTAGTGCATACTTTTCATTCTTGACCTGATTGATTTTTTTAACTTTGACAGGTTTGATATGCCTAATAATGCCCTACAGGGTGTTTTAATTTTCGCAATACTCTATTCTGAATACCAGGTAATGGTATGTAATTGAAATGAAAAATCAAAACATTTTAAAAATTTCAAACAAAAGGAGTTTAAGGTGTTAATGGGGACGCCTGAGTGCAGATTCCTATTGGTTGAGCTGTCAGAAAGAGGTGTCAGTTACGATTGGATCGGCTGATTTTACTCAGTTTTATAACACAAAACTGAAGTTTCTTCTGTAGCCGATAGATGGCTGAAAATCAAGTTGACCGTTTAACTTCAGTTTAGGTATGTTGCCGTATTTTTTTAATAAATCGCAATCGCGTTGACAACTTCTTTACGTCTTTTTTACGTTTTCAGAAAGAATTCAAAATAAATCCGTACCAAAGGGTGAAGTCTTCTTCACAAAGCGCAAGGCAGCCGATAACTGCTTATGCAATCTTTGGCAAGGACCTGTCAGCCCTCATGCAGAAATTTCAGCCTTTTGAAAGTCTTCAATGATTTTAGATGCTTAGAATAAAAATATTCAACACCAAAACAATCGACTCCGATAACTCTTCGTGGGAAGCAGAAAACTTATAAGAAAACTTCAAATACCGTATCTAAGGCTACAACGCTGGATAAACTACCTAAAACTGTGCAACCCTTTCCTCAAAATACAATAGCAGTACGATCCAATTTGCCATCTACCCATGCTCAAAATGATAGAGATTTGATTTCAGTAACAGTCTCTGATAGAAATGACCCAAAAGAACTTGTGGCTATATCTTAAAAAAATTGTTTTTGTGTCGTGTTTTGCTTCTGACACTTCGGCTGAGAACTTAAGTCATTAATAAATTAAATGGCTTTACTGATTTTTCTGTGCGTAAGTTAAATTTTTCATATCCGAGGAAAAAGTATTCGTTTGAGGCTTTTGTCCCTCCTTTGAACTTTTTGAAATGGTGAATATCAGAGATTTTTGGCCGCGTAACACTTTAGTGCGGGAATTCGAATATAGAAACAGTTCACGCTCTGAAAATAATAGTAATAGAGTTTAGCTACTACAGCTATTAGCCTTCTTAGCAATTTAGCTTGACGCTTTTAACAAAGGTTAAAGCTTATTAATAAATTAGGGAAATGAAAAAATTATCATGAAATTAATTTGTTATATTTTCATAATTTTTTTCTTTTCTTTATCGAACTTTCTCAACATACCCTCTCAGACCATATGTATAAAAGCTCAAAACTGCATGAATGCAATTGTATGGATTTATTCACATGGTCTAAGGAATAAATGTTAGAAAAAATTTAACCATCATGCTGTGGGGCTCGGACAACACAGACATATGACAAGCTAATATTATATACATCTCAATTATTAGTGAGAGAAGTCATGCGACTAAAAGGAGCTGTAGCCATATAATTAGTTCTACTGACTGATTGGTAAAATTTCTGATATGAGTTACGAATACTCCAACGATTGGTGTTAAAATGAATATAACTAAGAAGGAGGAAGGCTTAAGAGGTCATTAAGAGGCCTTCTTACAGGTTGTATTAATGTGTTCATTAAACGTCAATTTAGCATCAACATGTATACCAAGGTCTTTGACTATATCGACACGACAGATTTTCTTATCATTAAGTATATAATCAAATTCCACATTAATTTTCTTTCTAGAGAAGATCATAGTTTGGCATTTGTCAGGATTTAAATGTAAGCTATTTTTAAAACATCAAACTTCAAATGATTTCAGGTCAGACTGAAGGGCAAAGGTATCATATTCCACCTTCACAGACCTGTAAATTTTCATATCATCAGCATATATAAGCAGATGAGAGTTTTTGATTACATGAGTTACATCATTTATAGCGAAAATAAACAGGAGCGGCCTCAGGTGACTTCCTTTCGGAACACCTGAAAATGCTGTAAAAGCGGAAGACAACACCTCTCGATAGCTTTTCAATAAATATTAAAATCAATAGGCATTGGGATTCTACTGCAAATATCTTCTAAATGGTTAGAGTAATTGATTAAAAAATTGAGACCTTTTTTGTAGAGCGTTCAATTTCCTATAGAAATAATTGAAGCTCATTTGACAATAATTATTTTTAAGTAAGTTACAAAATTCAAAACAAAAAAATAATTTTCCTTAAAATACTTCAATCTTTGACCTTGAATATGTTTCAAATGGTAAGATTAATGAAAAAAGTGTTTGAGATTTTTGTAGAGCGTTTAATTTCCTATAAATATTGACAATGCAACTGGTTTAACAATCTATTGGCGATAAGATATGACCATTTTTATATGAGACAAAATTAAATATGGAAAATTATGATGCGCATAATCTTCCCGTTAATATTAAAAGCTCAGATTTGGTAAGTACTTCCTAGAGGTACCTAGGAACTAGTTTCCGTGTGTCGGATTCAAAAAAAAAAATATTTGATTTATTTGACCCACCCTAATATACATATTCTTATACATATATACATAGCCTCATCAGACCAGTTTTTGGTTAATGTTGTACTTGGACTCGAACCCCTGACCGTTCATGCATTTCAATTTTATTTTTGACGGGCGCTCTTAACACTAGACCTGTTAGGGACATGAACTTGAGGTGTACAAAGTGCGCTTATCTATTCGAATCCACACACAATGTTCCATTTTTTGTTATCTATGTACTTGTCACTCGCTTGTTTGTATAGCCGTCAAGCCATTTTCTTAAAGTCGTCCTATGATTTAATTTTCGAAATTGTGGCATTGCTAGCCACATATTTATTGAAATTGGCGTGTTCTAATGTTTTAAGAAAATTGGTTTTAGCGACTGACTATCTATTTAACTTGTTCCTACATTCCACCAAATGCTGATCACACTACCTACTTTACGACATGCAGTTTAATACGAGCAACAGAAAACTTGATCTTGCGTTTGTTGATGAATTTGTTAGCAAAAATATTAGTCGCATTGATCTTTTCATTTTATCGGAGGACGACCTTCACCCATCTCTTCTAATAAAATACGTTTTAGTATGTAGCTTACTGAAAAAAAAATCGTGTAACATCTCAGAACTCATGTTTCAACTTTGAAAACAAGAATTATGTTAGAATTAACCACCATATCGACTGGTCAGTTATACTACCGTATAAACAATATTACTCTGTGGCTGATATTGAGTGCTATCTTAAAGCATTTAATGAGCGTTTGCATAATTGTATATCCAAATCTATGCCGAAGTTTAATAAATCAGTATTTTCAAGTGGTCCTCCATAGGTAACAAATGAATTAAACTAAATCCATAATGTCTGGTAAATACATCGATTATATAAGTTATTCCCGTGCTCGGTATAATTATCAAAATCTAAATAAACGGTCTTATTTCAACTACATCTCATATATAAAACTCAACATTAAGAAAAATCCTAAGCTTATTTATAAATTTATAAACATTAAACGTAAATCATCTGTATATCCTCTTCACATGTCCTATAATCATCATCCAAAAAAAATGAAATATTTAATTTGTTTGCAAACTTCTTTGAGTCAACTTATTTATCTTCAACTTATAATTCCAGCATGAGTTGTCTACATCAATAATGAACTAAAAATTTTAAAATGTTCTTATTCATCTTGGCCCCACACTATTTTACTATTTACCCTCTACTATGGATTCGGCCCATATTTTAATGTATGCTGATGATGTAAAGCTTTTTTATTCTTTTAATGATCATGTTAATCTTAAAACTTTACAATCAAACTTAAATTAACTTGTTAAATGGTGTGATACAAACTTAATGACCCTAAATCTCAAAAATGTAAACAAATGACTTTTACAAGAAGGAAAGAAATTGAAACTTCTATGGCGAACAAAGCAAAAGGTGTCCTTGGATTTACAAAACAATGATCTAAAGAACTTGATGACCCCTACACGACTAAGATTGGAATATGTGTCAATGGTGTGGTATGGAACCCAGAATATAATATATACTGCTTATTTTATGCAATGCATTCTTTTAACTTTAAAGATCTGAAACTTTGAAACTGAATGGGATATGAAAAAAGGTTTGGTACAATTTGAAAGAGCAAAAAATGTAGTTTAAAAAATATCATAAATTGATTGCCAAAAAATTTTTCTGAATTCATAAAAATAGAAAAACAAAACATACTACTAAATTTGTAGTCACACCTTTTTTTATGCAGATATGTATAAACTTAGAAAACATCTTCAAAAATATTGATTTTATAATTTTAAATATTTAGTGTGGAAGTCTTTTTGGTCCACTACGGCTCTAAGTGTAAGTTGCATCGAAGCGGTAAGTTTTTTAGTGGTATCCAGCGAAATATTACGCCACTCAATTTGAAGCTCAACCTTTAGGTCGTTTTTGTTAGAAATGTTGTGTTTTCTGATGTTTTTTTCTAAAATTGCCCATAAATTTTCAATCACATTTAAATCAGGCGACTGTGCTGGTGGCGCCATCAAATGCGGGCAGTTGCATATCAACCACGATTGAACTATGCCGCCTTGTGTGTGGGGTCATTATCCTGGTAAAATTGGAAATTTCACTTAACGCCTAGACATTCGGCACTTTGCAGCAAATTGTCCCTTAAAATCTGAAGGTACATATCCTTATTTATTATAGTATCTATGAAAGCCAAGTTTCCGGTACCAGCAGCGGACATGCAAGCATAAACTATGACACTGCCACCACCATGTTTCACAGTCGTATGTAAGTTCTCCTTGTTATGTTCCGTATTCGGCTTTCGCCAAACGTACGACATGCCATCTGAGCCAAATAAATTTAATTTCGATTCATCTGCGAAAATTACTAAATTCCAGAACTCAGGGGTCTTCAAAACATCTCGGATTAGCCTTTATCTGTCGAACAATGTACCGCTCGTCAGCTACATTGATAATTTTATTTGGTAATTTTCTACCTTTATCGTGCAACCGTTGCTCATGGAGGAAGCGCTCGATAATGTTTTGCACTGTACTGGGATTAATGAGAACCATTTCAGCAATTTTTCGCTGCGAGTGTCCATTTTTGAAATGGTTTATAACCAATTCCCGTTGATCAATCGATGTGCGAGGACTCATTTGGAATACGCTTGCGAGGACATACGCTGCAAACAATAAGCTGTGATATGAAATTTTGCTGCGTAATTAGTTTTGCGCACTTGTGAGGGTGAGTGTGGAAAGCTTTTAATTTTTTTTTGTTCATTATATTCTTTGAATACATATATATGAAACTGTTTTCCAAATTCATTATTATAACTTTCAGTTTCAAAGTTATAAGTCGTTGAAGTCAAAAGAACGCACTGCATAAAATAACAATATATACAGAAACAATTCCCATTGTTTTCACTTCCGGGGCTACCTTGGAATTCGCACTTAAATTTGCCTTCATATGAAAGCCGCATTAAATTAATTAATCTTGAATAAACTGTTTTCCGGCTCAATGAACTTTGAATTATTGCAAGGTATGATTAACATTAATAATTCAGGAAGGGATTTGAGACACTTTCATTTCTTAAGACTTGATATATGTAATTCTAACTACGTTTGTCCATTCCGTTGTATATGTAATGATTATTATAACCTTTGTCATTTTATTACACTCATGCACTCTTACAATGTTATAAAGCAAAAAATAATTATGTATCTTAATTCTTGAAATTGTTTATTTTCCTTTGTTTCTGCTGTACAGCCTCTGTGCTTAGTAGAGATTTTATTTAATTTGTTGTCGGATATTGCTCAACCCATCATTTCGTTTAAAAAAATAGTGCAGTCCCGGTCATCGATCCGTACGATAGACGGATGCGTCTCTTGTGTGGTCAGGCGGGTAAGTGGGACCGCAGGGACCGATTGTATAAATCTTGTTTGTTCCACAAGTTCCGCTCTCATATTGAAATGGCATATCTCATGGAGAGTATCATATAACGTTTCGTTGATTTTCTTTATTTCAAAATTCTTGGACTGGTATTGCAATTAGCGTTTATTACTTTGAAAATAAGTGTCATTGTTTGTTTTCATTTGTGTTATTTTTAACTTGTACGTAAAACGTGTGTCACATGTGACTGCAACACACCTCCAAATCTGATCTCTGTCATCTGTTCCTCGTATAAAAAAATGCTTCTGAAGCTGTTATTTTGCTTAACAATATAGATCAGAATAGAAAAAACAAAACGACCGTATTAATTTTTGTCGCAATGTTGAAAAGTGACTCTATGTGCCCAAACAAAATTTTCGGCATAATTTATTAAAAAGTTATAACAAATTGAGCTTGTGGTTACTTTATGGACAAAAGCTTTTTGTTCTTGAGAAAATGAACTGATTTATTTGAATGAAGCTTTGGCATAGATTGGATTTGAATTAAACTTTAATTAATCGGTTGAAAATTTTCAAAAAGGTATTTTTTTCATAGTTTTTTTAATTAATGTATACTTTTCCAAACATATATTGTAGTTAAATAAATAACTACTTAGATTTAAAAACGAACTTGTTAATTAGAAATAATCATTTATGAATTAAACATTGCTTTGATATGAAATCAATATTCCAAAGTCTTAAAATAATGCAAATGTTATTATTTTATTTTAACTGCAAATTGTAATCGTTGTTTTATTTTTAATTTAGGCGTAAGAACATCTTTGTTAGAATCAGATGATAACGAATGTCCCGACTGCAGAGAAAAAGGAAGCTCACCAGGATCACTTATTCCCAATAGATTTTTGCGGAACTCTGTAAACGCATTTAAAAATGAAACCGGTTACAAACGACCTGTAAAACAAAAAGGTAATTTATTGTCTTTATATACACTATATTACAACAAAATTTTCAACTACTATATCAATGTTCGCAATTCAATTAGATCTTTGAAACTCTCCACAGATATTCCATATATATCCTTTACGAACTTCACGGATTTCAGAAAAAAAAATTGATTTCAAATGTGAAAAAACTTTTTTTCATGCATCTTTCAACAAATTTAGTTGACAACGCACATACATCTGTACAGCTCCGTGCAACTATTTAGGGACAGTAGTTTTTGATTTATTGGAATACGCAACAAAATCCGTAGTATCAATACTTTTCTAAAAATGCATCTTTGATACTTTAAAAATACAACATAGGCAATAATTTTTTTTACCGCTATTCTTGTGAAGTGAGGACATTCGTTACTACGTTAAGGAGTAGATCGTGCAACAAAATAGAAACACTGACAAAATATAAATTTTGTTAACTAAAAAAATTAGAAAAGGTTTGTGATATATTGTTTATGGTGAATCGTCATTATAAAAGTTGTTTTTGGTAATTCATAATCGATAGAAAAAAATTTTGTGACGTCAGCACGAAAAATAATAATACAGATGGGTCATTCCATCTATATTAGGCCTATCATTACCCTCATGATTTTAAATAGGCTGAAACTTTTTTCAGTGATTGGTCTATCATGTAGAAGATATAAAAAAAATCGATAAAATTTTTTTGACCAATATTATTGCTTAAAAAAAAAGCTCGTAAGTAAAACAAAAAAATACTTTGATGAATATAAACAAACCAACACAATTCAAATTAGCTTTTATGTTAGTTTTAGGTAGTTGTGTAATAGCAGATGACAAAAACACTGCAAATTTACATTTTAAGAAAACATCAATTTCCCAAATACTCCACAACCGATTTCAGCTATTTTAGATTTGAAAACATACAGGAGTACCATCTCAGCCTTTTTATGCTCAAAATTTTCAGAACATTCAGGTGTATTATCTCTGAAATTTCATTCATTTTTTCATCCTATTTCATTTTACAGGCATCAAAAGTTAAGATTTATGATTTGCAATGTAAATTGAAACATTGAGAAGTAGAGCGAGGAAATTTGAATAATCCGTTACTTTTCTTTCATAAATATTCCACTGTATAAACACACTTTAAATGCTTGTAAAATGAAATAGGGTGAACAAAAATGAATGAAATTTTCAGAGATAGTAATCCTGAGCCTATGAATCTGAAATCAACAAATTTTAAATTTTATTCTCTCGCTTTCATTCTCAATGTTTCAATTTACATTGCAAATCATAAATCTTAACTTTGAATCCTTGTAAAATCAAATAGAGTGAAAAAACATGGATAACATTTTCAGAGATGGTATTCCTGTATGTTTTGAAATTTGTGTTTTCTTGAAATGTAATTTTTTTTATCTTTTAGCACATAGAAAACGTTTAAGCATTCATTTATTCAGACTTTCAGTTTTTTTGTCATCTGCTAGTACACAACTACCTAAAAATAATATAAAAGATAATTCAAATTGTGTTGGTGTTTGTTCATATTCATGAATGAATTTTTTTGTTGTACTTACGAGCTTTTTTGAACACAATTTAAAACTTTTTTTTAAGCAATAATATTGGTGAAAAAAATTATATATGGGTCAATCCATCTATAATGGGCCTATCATTACCCTCATGTTTTTTTAAATTGGATAAATTTTCCAGGGATGGTACTCTAATATATTCTGAAAATTTTGAGCCTAAAAAACCTGAAATCGATGATGGAGTATTTGGGAAAGTGATGTTTTCTTGGAAGGTCAATTTTTTTATCTTTTACCACATAGAAACCGTTCAGGATTTCTTTTATTCAGATTTGCAGCATTTTTGTCATCCAATAGTACACAACTACCTAAAACTAATACAAAAGCTAATTTGGATTGTGTTGGTTTGTTTATATTCATCAATGAATTTTTTTGTTTTACTTACGAGTTTTTTTTAACACAATTTGAAACTTTTTTTTTAAGCAATAATATTGGTCAAACAAATTTTATCGAATTTTTTTATATCTTCTACATGATAGACCAATCACTGAAAAAAGTTTCAACCTATTTAAAAAACATTAGGGTAATGATAGGCCCATTATAGATGGAATGACCCATATATATATATATATATACATATATATATAAATACTGATCAAATCTTAATTTTTTTTTTATAAATAAAATACCAATATTACCAAAAGTTTCAATGCTTGTATAGTGATCCTAATTAGTTGCATGGAGTTGTACCTATGTCACAATTTTGCTGAAGATTTTTATTTCGAAAATTTCCATACATGAATTTTCTAAAATTTACTGTCAACAAATAAAAAATAATAACAATAGTAGTTGTTTAAAAATTTTAACATGCCAATCTCCCAACTTGAATTAATTTTAAAAAAATACCACTATGAGAGTCAGATCTCAAACACTACATGACTTGCGCACGAAAATATTTAATAATAGCTTACGATCTAATAGAGGCCCCACTTTTTCGTAAAATGGATTTTGTAGACGAAAGACTAAAGAGCAAATCAAATTAATTCAATTTATTTATACAATTAAATTGGTATTTTTATCATTTGCTGACAGTAAATATATCAATAAAATACACTCCGTAAGGTCACGTAACAAAATGTTAATTAAAAAAAAACCGACATTGATCCAATAAGTTCAAGTGTATAATAAATTTCAAGCATGAGAAGACTGGAGAAAATCTAGCAAATTATCGATAATTCATGTGTGGATATTTAGGAAACAAATTTTTTTCATCAAAATCCTGATACACAGCCCACGAAAAAGCGATAACACAACTAATTTTCGGTGTTTTAAAGGGTTTATAACAATTATTTAAAATTTATTTTCTTGGTGTATATTCTTAAAGCTAAGAAAATACATAACTTATAAATATCTTGACAAAAAAAATTTATGCATCTTTGGATTAAACAAAAATCTCAATTTCAAGATGCGTCAGAACATTAGCACAACATTTTTTTGACTTGAATTCGATCTAGGTGTTATAAAAAAAAAAATAAAAATAAAACATTTTAATAATAGGTGGATCCTCCTTCATTCTTTACTACTTTAGTCATTCGCTTTTGATTTAAATAGCTTTTAAATGTATTTTCGATGAATAGCCTCCCAGTGAGCTAACATAATATGCTGATTTTAAGCTCGTGGATGGACTCATATTTCCAGTTTTCTGCACTCATGTGCCTAGCCAAACGACCCCAGCAGTTTTCAATAATATTAAGGTCAGGAGAACGAGCTGGCCATCCTAGAAGTTTTGTGTTGTTGTCCCGGAAAAACTCTTTTACTATTTTCGTGTAAGAACAGCCGCATTATTCTGCTGAAATATCATGGTACCTCTGGTTAATTCCTGCCCACGTAAAACTAAGTACTTCATATCAGATTGAGTTTACGTAATCCACGCTTTTCATTCCTGGGGGTACAAACTTTATTTCGGTTTTTCCTTGGAATCCGTTTCCAGCCCATATAATAGTGTCAATATATGTTTTATTTATTTATGTATTTATTTATTTAGTGTAACATATTTTACAAATTAATTTATAAAATATGGAATGGTGCAGGGCCACGTGGCCATGTTGCACCGGTTGTTGTCTAAACTTCGTAAAATAAGTTGTGCTTCATTAGTGCCTTTCTAATAAAATCAATAGATTCTCTTTTGCTGCAATCCAGTAAAGTGTTTAATTGTTGATTACACTTGCACAAAGGGCAGTTCAACAACACATGCTGAACTGTCATCGCTGAGGTGCAAAAACTGCACTGCATAGGTTCTGAATTTGTGAATAGATGTTTTACCGAGTCTAACCCTGGTTAGCATTACGCATTCTTTGCGTGAAAAGTGAATATTGTAATTTAGTCTCATCAAGTTCATGTTGTGCGCTCTCAAAAAAGAGCTTGAGGGCTTCCAGGCTAGTTCCATTTTTTCATTTTGAATTGCGGAGAAACAGCTTAAAATCACTGAGTCCAAGCAGGGGTTTTCAAAAATAAGTGGCAACGTAAGAGCGGCCTTCGCTGCAGCATCAGCATTTTCATTGCCAGGAATTCCGATATGTCCCGGTATCCACATTATTTTTATGGGGTTGTTACATTGTTTTGAAAAATAAATTTATATGTACTGCCTTTTCCACTGTTTAATGCTTTTAGAACACTTAGGCTATCTGAGCATATTAAAGTTTTGCTTTGTTTTTTGACTGCATATTCAACCGCACCTTTTATAGCTGCAAGCTCTGCATTAAAAACTCCAGCGTGTGTAGGTAGCAGACTTTGCTTAATTTTTATGTAATTATTATTCAGTTGTCTTAAAACAGCGTAAGAAGTTGTGATCTCGAAGAAAAATCCGTCAGTGTATAATATCATGTCAGGTGCAAAATTTGAAATTAAGTGGTAAAAAAGTTGTTTAAACAATGTCGGGCTAGTATGGTTTTTGCTATATTGACAGAATTGAATGTCGATATCAATATTCTTTTTATTCTGTTTCCTTGACTAGTAGAGTTTTTTAGGTAAAGGCGATTTGTACTCGAGAAAGAGCTTAATTATGTTTTTAATGCCGCAACAATTATTCGTAGAGCCATGTTCAATTTTGCCCTCATTCAGAAAGATATCTTGTAAACCTCCACTAATGGATGTTAAAGATTTCGCAGCAAGTTTAATACATCTGGTTTTTTGTAGCCACTGAAAGTCTTGGACACGAACTTCGATCCTTAAAGCCTCCAAAGGTGTTGGTGTTAATACGCCAGATGCTGTTCTGAAGCATTTGTTAATTGCTGTATCTTTTTTTTTATATTTTTCGAACTGGCACAACTCTAAATGGCTTTACAATGTTGAACTAAACCAATGGCAAGAGATCTGCAAATTTTAATGGCCATGTCTATATGTGGCCCTTTTTTTCTGGAACAAATGATTTTCAATAGGTTATTAATTTTACCCAGTTTATTTACTGACATATATGTGTCTTGGTAAATATAACACCGAGACTTTTCATCTTCCATTATCAATATAAAACTTTTTGGAATAATACCCATCTACACGAACTGTTATTTGTCGGTTTGTGAGAAAGAAAAAAAATTCATTTCAGCATTACTTTTGGGATTCCCCATGAATTAAGTTCTTTAATTATCAAAATGGATACAACCCGATCAAATGCTTTTTCAATATCCTCTGAAAGTACCACACTGTGTTCTTTATTTCTTAAATTGTTTTTCAATTTTGTTTCTAAGGACTGTCCCAGAAAAAACTTGCGCTTTTTATATTTTATATTATACTCTACCTGGTAATCTTATAGGTCTAAAAAGACACAATATTTGTTCTATATAAAGTGACGTTTAATATGATGTATAACACTTGAAGATAGCACTTTTAACGACAAAGATATATAACAAGCAACAAAAAGTCCGCAAACTGATTTTGTCCACATACCTGCAAAATTCAGAATTAAAATATTCAGCTATAGCAAAAATAGTTGGTGCATCAGAAAAAAGTCTCTTTACGGATATTTTTAAATATACGAAGGGTCTACCTGTTTTCTGAAAAAAAGGTCGGGCAAAAAACCAAAATTTTCTAATACAAAGGTATCGGCGAAGATGAAGAGGCTTTTTAAGCAGTATCCCAACACCTCAGTGCGAGATATGCCGGCTAGAGCAGATACATCAAAATCTACTGTGCAAAAGATAAAGGAGGAAAGTAAGCTAAAGACATACAGAGTTCAAAAAGTACCAGACCGTTCTGATGAAAAGCAGTTAATGGCTCCGATGCGAGCCCGAAAATTGAATGAAAGGTACTTGACTAATTTTGATTGCTGTGTTATGGACGACGAAACTTACTTTAAAGCAGATTTTAAGCAACTACCTGGGCACGAATATTATGCATTACCAAAAAAGGGGTATGTGTCTAGTATATTTAAAGAAAAAACAAATTTCGAAATTTCCGAAGCAATATACGGTTTGGCAGGCCATATGCATCTGTGGCCTCAGAAGTAGATTTTTTGTTACGCAAGGCACAATCAATTCCAAAGTTTATATAGACGAGTGCCTCGAAAAACATCTTTTACCATTTATTCGTGCACATGAGGGTACCGTGATGTTCTGGCCAGATTTAGCAACCTCTCATTACTCTAAAGCTACGATAAAATGGTATGCAAGTAAAAAGATCAATTTCGTACCAAAAATAGCAAATCCACCCAATTGAAAGATATCGGGCTCTAATGAAAAGAGATTTTCGAAGGAGTGGTAAGATTGCAAAAAATTCACAAGACTTCAGACTTAAGTGGAAAAAATCGTTCCATACTGTCGATGAAACGACTGGACAAAATTTAAAAAAAGGGCCTTACGAAAAAATTAAGAAATTTTTATGAAAAAAAGATTGTTACATAGTTTTTAGTTATTTATATTCTGAACAGTAGCCATTATTAATAAAAAACGAAAAAAGAACAAAAAACAAAACGCAAGTTTTTTCTGGGAAGGTCCTTAATTGGTGCCACAATGTATGAACGCCTCGTTCAGGTAAAAATCCTTGTTGTTCTTTTAGAAATTTAGCCAATAGACGCTTTGACACAATTTTTTCAAGCAGTTTTGATAAAACTGACAGCAGAGATAGTGGACGATGTCCCTCTATGCAATTCAAGTTTTTGCCTGGTTTTGGAATCGGGGATAACAGTGCGTGTTTCCAAGAATGAGGATAAACTCCAGTGATCAAGATATTGCTGTATAGCTTACATACTTGTACTTTTAACTTACTAGAAGCGTTTTTTTAATATTGAATAAGTTATTTTGACAAATCTTGGACTTTTACCTTTGGTTGACTGAAGAATGAAATCAAGTTCGGATATCGTTACCTCCTGAATAGTAGTGTCTAATTACGGTTCAATTTCAGTCAGCATATCAACATTAAAAGTGTTTTTTTGGACCATTATTTCATGATTAAGGGAGTTATTGAAGCCTATCGAACGCCAATAATTAGCAAAGCTTTCGGCTATTTCCTTCGGATGGGAAAAAACTGCATCCTCAACGAATATTGCAGGAAAGTTTGTTTATTTAGTAGCCCTAATTTTGTTTACTTTGTTCCAAAGTATCCGGATATCCATCATTGGGCTGAGAGTGTTTAGAAAATGCGTCCATGTATTTTCCTTTGCTATTTTGCATTCTCTTCTAACTTTTGCGCATATTTTTCCATAATCAATACAATTTGATTGACTTCTAATTCTTTTAAAGAGCTTCCATGCTTGATTTTTTTGTTGAAGTAATGTGGCAATATTGAACCATATAGGGCTGTTTCTATCGCGCGGTTTTTTGCTCTTTGGAAATATATGTTTTTGAGAAAACAATTATAGACTTGGCGGGTTATGATCCATTGAACATGGACTTGGCTGGTTTTGACAAAGTAATCAACTGATTTTGTTTGAAAAAAAGTGGACTTGACCGGTTTTAATATCGATGTACTGGCCGGTTTTGAAAGTAAGTTCATGGACTTGGCCGGTTTTGAAATCTTTGCATCAAAAATAAATTAAAAAATGTAATATTTCTATCAACAAATTTTTTTTAATCCTAAAACATTTGTTTGATTTGATATTGAGTCCGTAGTTTTTGAGTCGTGTGAAAACTTGTGTTAGGTGTTGTAAATGTTATTTCTAGTCCGTTTAGAGCTTCGTTAATGAATCTTCGAACGTTTGCGACGAGTTTCCCAAACCGAAGGGCATTCGGAGGAATTCGAACATTACACAAATGTAATGATTGTTGTTTTGTGAATGTCTTCAGGAGTCATCGGTATTTGGTGATTGGCTCGTATTAGATTTAATTTTGAATAAATGGTGGGGTTGTGTTTGTTTATTGAAAAATCGTGTATGTGTGGTAATGGGTAGCGGTCTGGTACAGTTATTGTGTTAAATCTCCATATGGTCTCCAGTCATTTACTTCGCTTTTAGCAACTCAGTGTAATGGAGATGGTTGTATCGCGAGTGTATGATTTGGTAATTTTGGACTTTTGTGTATTGCGGAAATTTCGTTTTCGGAAATAACTTCCCATAATCTATCTGCTAGATTGAGGAGTTCCTCCGATTCGCTATTATTTGCACTTGTTAAAGCGATGTTAAGGCTATTCGTTAATTTTCGGAAATTCTGAATCTACCAAAGAACCTGCTAGTAGAAGATGCGATCTGTAGAACTAAGATAGTTTTCGATCACCTATCTCTGTGTCAGAAAATATTTTATCGATTCGCTTGATCTCGCTTAAAGAGTGACGTTCAATAAGCAATCGTTTTAGTCCTTCATACAGATTATCCATTAGAGGTTTCTGTATGAAGTCTAAAACTGTGATTATTACGTCTTGTGGAAGTGCAGTGATATTCATATTTTGTTTTGTCTGTTGTTGTTTTTTGTGTTGAATGGGATATCTCCTTGGATAAATTATGCTTCTGGATAATTTTCCCAGAGTTGTGGTGATTTTATTGAGGAAGCATGTATTTCCAAGGGATTATTAAAGAGTTGGGTGGTGTGTTAGTGTTGAAGTTAATAAAATCTCCCTCTCGATGGTGAGATGAATCGGTAGAATAGGTTGGGGTTTGTGTATGGTGATAAGGGGCATGTGTTGTGTAAGGTAGGATACGATTTAGATTCATTGTAGGTTTGTTAGATATTAGAAGGATGGGTTAGATATTAAGTGTAATGTGTGCCTAGTGTACTGTAATGCCTTCCGATGCATTGCAATATGAAGTTTATTACCTATCGTAATACAAAGAATATTTTGAATAAAAATTCAAAAATTTCAGAAAACAAGGCGTAAATATCAGAAAAAATTTACCTTGTATGCTGTGGGGCTCGGAAAACAAACATAAAAATACAGACCACCATTAAGCTACAAATTTAGCTACAGTTAGTTTTCAATCTAAGCTTGAGTTGACCTTTTGACAAGCTAATGTTATAAAAATCGCAACCGTTAATAAGAGTTGTCATGCGATTAAAAGGAGCTGTAGCCGCATAATTAGTTCCACTAACCGGTTGATAAAATAATTTATTAGAGTTACGAGTACTTCTCCGATTAGTATTAAAATGTATGTAATCAAGAAGCTCTGGTGCAGCAAGAGACCCAGTTACAAGTTGATGCAGATAAAGTATATTCACAATATTTCTACGGGACCTCAAAGACTGCAAATTTAATAACTTCAAACGATTCTCATAAGGGGGAAAGTTAAAAGAGTCATTCCAATTTATGCCATTCAGAGCAAAACGAATAAAGTTTTTTTGAATTTTCTCAATTCTATTTATATGAATATTATAAAATGGTGACTCTACTTGACTGGCGTACTCTAAATGAGGATATGTTATATAAAGTCACCGTTAATAAAGGGCTAATAAATTTTTTTGCCCACCTCTTAATGAAGCTAAGAAGAGATGAGGATTTTTTACAAATTAGATCAATATGCTCATTAAAAGTTAATTTAACATCAAAATTTATACCTAGGTCTTTGACTAAATCGACACTTATCTTATCTTTTAATTGATAATCAAACCCCACAATATTTTTCTTCCTGGTGAAAATCATAGATTGGCATTTATAAGGATTAAGATGTAAGTTATTTTTAGAACACCAAACCTCGAAGGATTTCAAGTCAGCCTGAAGTGGAATAGTATCGCCAACCCCCTTTACTTTCCTGTAACTTTTCATATCATCTGCATGTACTAACAGATGGGAGTTTTTCATTAATTGCTAAAATGAACAGGAGCGGCCCCAGGTGGCTTCCTTGTGGAACACATGATGCCGCGCTTAATGGGGAGGAAAACACCCTCCGAAATCTTATATGATATGAGCGATCAGATAAATAAGATTCAATCCAGCTGACAAAACTTAAAGGAAATCCAAGCTTCTTTAACTTAAACAAAATCAAATTATGTGTCAAAAGAGCTTAAAGCAAAAGAAGTGAAATCAAGGAGGTTAGAAACTGTAGATCTGCCATAAGTTTGAAACATAATTTTTACACCCTTTCTTGAAAATGGGGCTAATGTATTGTTACGAAATTTCCTGTCTCTTTTTGGGATAATTTCGATCTCTTACACTTTTCTGAGTTCGATCACTGGATTGTGTTGCAATTAAAAACACAAACTTTATTTAATTATAAAGGGTGTTTTTTGTAGAGGTATAGAGCTTCGAATTAAAATAAAACACAAGAAAATCGTTTTAATGTCCATCAATTTGGCTTTATTGGAAGGATAATTTTATGCCATTAATGTTTAAATATGATTTCGGGCATGTGGCCGCCGCGGCTGGCTCGAATAAAGCCAATTCTACAGGTCCAATTTTGAACCACTTTTTCGAGCATATGGGGCCGTATGTCGGCAATAACGCCACGAATGTTGGCTTCCAAGTCCCCAAACGTTTCTGGTTTGTTGGCGTAGACGAGCGACTTCACATATCCCCAAAGAAAATAATCCAATGGTGTCAAATCATACGATCTTGGTGGCCAATTGACAGGTCCATTCCGCGAAATTATGCGCTCATCGAATGTTTCCTTCAATAAATCGATTGTGACATGCGCTGTGTGGCATGTAGCGCCGTCTTGTTGGAACCACAACTCATCCACATTCATGCCATCCAATTCGGGAACAAAAAAGTCGGTTGTCATGGCTCTATACCGGTCTCCATTAACGGTAACTGACTCTCCAGCATTATTTCGGAAGAAGTATGGCCCAATGACTCCACCAGCCCATAGAGCACACCAAACAGTCAGTTTTTGTGGATGTAATGGCGTCTCAAGGGTCTCATGTGGATTCTCTTCACTCCAAATGCGGAAATTTTGCTTGTTGACGTAGCCATTCAACCAAAAATGAGCCTCATCACTGAACAAAATTTTGCGATGAAAATCAGCATCGAGATCAATCTCATTTTCGGCCCATACACCAAAATCACGACGCATTGCATGGTCTCGCGGCTTTAATTCTTGCACAAGCTGGATCATGTAATGTCGCAAGCCAAGATCTTTGCGCAAAATCTTCCATAAAGTTGATGGACAAAGCTCCAATTGCTGTGCACGGTGGCGAATCGATTCATTCGGGTCCTCTTCAACATTTTGCTCTACAGCGGCAATTGTTTCTTCGGTGCGCACTGTTCGACGTCTCTGCGGATGCGTATTATCACATAGAGTAAGCGTAGTGCGAAAACGATCCATGGTTAACCGAATTAATTGCTCTGATGGACGATTATGTCGACCATAAAATGGACGGAGCTTGCGGTAAACTTCGCGAACTGAATCATTATTTTCGAAATAAATTTGCACGATTTGCAAGCGTTGTTCTTTTGTCAACCTGTTTATGATGAAATGGCAAACCAAACTGAACATAAATGACATTAGAGTTGCCAGATTTGACCATAAAATGCCAGTTTTATCTCTATTCGAAAAACAAACCTCTAAAAAAAACACCCTTTAAAATGGTTTATTTAAATCAAAAGCGTTAGTTTTTAAACGGTACAATTGTTTATTTCCTTTAATTATCGATATTCAAACTCTAATATTAAACAGGCACTGTATAGACAATTGTTTCACTTTATTGCTTCGAAATCCACTGTATTACTTAAGACCACCTTTATTACTCTACTGCTTAAGAATAACTGTGTCTCGACAGCTCAGATGACAGCCTTTTATAGCAAGTTCACTTCCTTCCTGAAAGTTCGACCACTATCCAGAATGTCATTTCCGGTACCTTCTAGATGGCGCTTATCGATTTTGATAATTGTTCAAGAATTATCTAGCAGACTGCAGCGACATTCAGTTTGTTCATTACCTTCTAGATGGCGCTTATCGAGTTCAATAATAATCTAGCATACTGCAGCGACATTCAGTTTATTCATTACCTTCTAGATGGCGCTTATCAAGTTCAAGAATCATCTAGCATACTGCAGCGACATTCAGTTTATTATTTCTAGTACAGAAACCACATATGACTGCCAGAGGGTGTTCGAGAACTGGCATACTGCAAATTTCGCTACACTGCCCTCCGCTTAAACTTGTTCGTCCCGAACAAGAGTCTCTTTGTCTCTATGATAAGGTGCCAGCCTTTCGATGTGGACTACCCTTAATTTACCTTTGTTGCCAATGTATTTTTGGATTCGATACACAACGTCATTAATCCTTTTGACGATCCGGTAAGGTCCCTCCCAATGAGTCTGCAATTTAGGAGACAAGCCTCCTTTTCGTTGTGGGTTGTGTAGAAGCACTAATTGACCTTCTTTGAACCCTTCACTATTTGCTCGCAGGTCATACCGAGCTTTCATCTTGTCGCTAGCCAATTGAGTACGTCTCCTGATAAGCTCGTGTATATCTGCCAAATCTTCTCTTTTCCGCGACATGTAATCGTCAGCATGGGTCGTTTTTGGGACAACGCTTACTCCGTACTTCAAATCTGCTGGAAGCCTTAAGTCCGTACCAAAAATGACTTTTGCTGGCGTGACTGTAGTGGTATCGTGGATTGACGAACGATAAGCCATAAGAAACATTGGTAGATGCTCATCCCAATCTTTTTGTCCTTTGTCAACAACCTTTTTCAGATACTCCTCTAGAGTACGGTTAAACCTTTCGACCATGCCTTCGGACTGAGGATGCAATGCTGTGGTACGTGTCTTCTGTATTTCAAGCATGTCACAAACTTCCTTAAAAAGTGCCGACTCGAAATTTCGTCCTTGGTCGGAATGCAACTCAAGTGGAGCTCCATATCGGCAAATCCAATTTTTGATGAAAATGTCTGCCACTGTTTTTGCTTCTTCATTGGGAATGGGATATACTTCTGGCCACTTACTGAAGTAATCAATTACCACAAGGATGTATTTATTTCCTGCATTGCTGATTGGAAAAAGTCCCGCTATATCCATGGCTATCCTCTCAAAGGGAGCTCCAACATTATACTGATGCATTTTTCCCCGAGTACGTTGCCTGGGTCCTTTAGCAATTGCACATTGGTCACAACGGCGGATCCAGTCAGCGACTGTTTCTTGGCATCCTACCCAATAAAACCGTTTCTTTATTTTCTCTGTGGTTTTTGTTATGCCCAGATGTCCACCACTTGATCCATTGTGATAATCCTCGATTATTTCCTTAAATTTTACCTTTGGAATAACCAGCAGTTTTGAGCGAATTTTACCATTCTCGCTTTCCCAGATTCGGTAAAGGCAACCATCATGCAACTCCAAACTTTGCCATTGTGCACAGTATGCTTTACAGATTTGGCTTTCACTTGAGATTTCTTGCCACGCCAGTTTCCTACCCAGCTCCTTATACTTAATTATAGTTGCCAAATCTGTATCACTGCGCTGGTCCCGTTGTACCTCCTCTTTTGTCCACTTTTCTTCAGGCAAAACGTTCAAAAAGCGTACATCTATTGTTCCAGTTTTATTTTCCGTTCGTCAACAATGACCGCATTCAATTTTACATGGACGACAGGAAAGTGCATCCGCATTTTCATGGTGGCTTCCTTTGCGATGTTCTATGGTGAAATCTTAGCTCTGCAAGCGTTCTATCCACCGTGCGATTTGACCTTCAGGATCCTTGAATTGAAGTAGCCACCTTAATGCCGCGTGGTCTGTCCTCAAGAGAAAGTGCTGTCCATATAAGTACTTATGGAAGTGTTTTACGCATTCCATTACTGCCAGTAACTCTCTCCGAGTTACGCAATAATTCCTCTCAGGTTTCGACAGAATTTTGCTGAAATATGCGACGACTTTTGCTTGTCCATTGATGACTTGGGACAAAACTCCTCCAATACCATGTCCACTTGCATCGGTGTCCAATACAAATTTTTCACCGGGTATTGGGTACGCTAGTATTGGCGCTGTAGACAATAATTCTTTCAGCTTTTGGAATGCAGTTTCCTGTGCACCACTCCATTCGAATTTCCGATTTTTCTGTGTCAGCTCATGTAGACTGCCTGCGACATTTGCGAAACCAGGAACAAAACGTCTATAGTAAGTGCATAGGCCCAGAAAACTTCGCAACTCATGAAGATTTGTTGGTCTTGGCCAATTTTTCACAGCTTTTATTTTATCCTCATCTGTGTGTATTCCTTCTGACATAACCTTATGCCCCAGATATTTGGCTTCACGCTGGAAAACTGAGCACTTTTTCGCACTTAATTTTAGTCCAGCTGCCTCCAAGCGCTCAAACACTTCCTCCAGATTTTTCAAGTGGTTATCAAAATCTTTACCCATGATGATTATGTCATCGAGATACACTAAACAAGTCTTCCAATGCAATCCTTTGAGAACTCGCTCCATTAACCTCTCAAACGTAGCTGGAGCGTTACAAAGACCAAACGGCATGACGTTAAACTGCCATAGACCATTCCCAACACTAAAGGCAGTTTCTCCTTGTCTTTTTCATCTATTTTCACCTGCCAATATCCACTTTGTAAGTCCAGGGTGGAAAACCAAGTCGCTCCAGATAACGTATCCAGTGTATCATCGATTCTAGGTAACGGGTAGCTATCTTTTTTGGTGACGTCATTCAATTTTCTGTAATCTACACAGAATCGCATACTTCCGTCCTTTTTCTTGACCAGTAGGACCGGTGAACTCCAAGGGCTTTCTGATGGTGCAATAACATTTTCTCGCGACATATCCTCTATAAGGCCCGTCACTTCTTCTCTCTTAGCGAGTGCTAGTCTCCTTGGAGGTTGACGAATTGGCTGAAAATTACCTGTATCAATGCGATGTTTGACAACTGATGTTCGTTCGGCCATTATTTTCTCCTTTGGACGCAAATATCCGCCAATGCTTTTGCAAAAATCTTTTTGCTTTATTTTTATTCTGGGCAGACAACTCCTTCGTCCATTCTTTCGTCAATACTTCCAAGGCCGATGATTTTGTTAAAGTTGTACCTTTTGTGTCCTGCTGGTCATTTTCACAATTTATAACAGCCGTAACTTTCTCACATTGCGCTATTAGTTCACCTTTCTGTATCCATTTCGGCTCATTTGTTGGATTCAAAATTCGTACTGGTATTTTGTTATCCGCTCTTGTTTTTACTAGGGTCTTTCCAATAATCAGGTCTTTCTTGAAATTTTTCTTATCTGCTTCCACTACCCACAGATGGCTTGTTGTAGCCCAAATAATTTCTTCGGTGTTGGGTTCAATTCGATAGTGCTCACTTATGTAGACTCTTGCAATTGTCAAGTTTTGTCCACAGCCAATGTCTAAAGGCAACTCTACATTGGCATACCTTAACGTCTTTTTCTTAAGATCCAAAGTGAACCCGTGTCGAATCATGAAGTCCACGCCAATGATAACGTCATCGGTGATATTTGCAACAATAAAATCATATTCCACAGTTTGGTTGCCGATAAGAACACTCGCTGTAACTTTTCCTACTATTTGCGCAATTTCTCCTGTCGCTGTTCTCAATTGGATCCCATTTAATGGCGTTACTCGTCGTCTATCAAATAAGTCTCTCCTCACAATTGAATGCGATGCGCCTGTATCCAAAGTTAACTCACATGGTCTTTCGTTGATTTTCCCACCGATGGTAAGGCTGTTGGAATTTCGGCAGAGCTTCGGAACTAAAACTATGGGGCAATCATAAGTGGGAGTCAGCTCACGCCCCGCTGTACTGACTCTCTTTAGTTTAACGACTGCTGTCCGCTATCATTTTCGCCATCGTCCACCCTATTTTCAATTTTTCTTCTTGGTGAACGTGATGCAGATCGTTTACGACGTGCTTTGCAGTCACGTGCCATGTGTCCCTGCTTACCACAGTTATAGCATTTTCCGCTGAAGCTGCTGCGGGCGAACGATGCATTTTTCTTCTCAACCTCTACCTCCATCCGACGAGTTTTCAATGATGGGCGGCATGTCAACGCAATCGTCTCCTGAGTGAGGGCAACCGTTACTGTTTCATTAAATGTTGTCTTTGGGTTCCTCATTGTCTCGCGTTTTGTGTCTGAGTCACGTATGCCGTCAATAAACGCCTCTATTTTGAATTTTTCAGCTACGACACTTAACTCGTCACAGTAAGAAAGGTGTGTCAATCGTTCAATATCCGCAGCATACTCCTGCATACTCCAGATTTCTGGATACGATTTTTCAACTCCAGTCTGTGAATCTGCTTCATGTGGTCACTGCCATATTTTCGCTGTAAGGCATCCATTACCGCCTTATAATTTTTCTGCTCCGCCACTGGAACCGTCTGCAATACTTCTGCAGCTGCGCCTTTTAATGCCACAATTAGCGCTGCCGCTGCGCTATCGTTATCCTAACGATTATGAGCAGTTGTTTAGAACTGGAGCTTGAAAACACTAAATGGCGTTGTTCCATCGTATGTGGGTGCCTTAAGCTTCTCTGTGCTGATTTCTCTTATCACTTGAGTTGTTGGTTCGCTTATTTCCAACTGTTGAATCCTTTTATTAACGTTTTCAAAATTATTTTGAACTATCTCAAGATTATTTTGAACTTTTCGAAGATTATTTTGAACTTTTTCCTTGAATGATTCAACGTCATCTCGTAACTCAGTCACTTTTGCATCGATGCCATTTACAATTTTGGCAACCTCCGTTCGAACAGCTTCCATATTTTGATTAATTGTGTGGATTTCTGTCGCGTTCTGACTCAACCTCTGATCAATTTGTAGCGCGTTCTCACTTAACTTCTGGTCTAATTGCAGTGCATTTTGACTTAAGCTCTGCGTCATCGTCTCTGTCATCGCCATTAACATTTTCTCGAACTTTGACATATCTAAAACTTCACCACTTGCCACCGGTCCAGAAGCTTCCTGCACTTTCGCTGTTGATTCTGCGACATCGCCATAAAATTCATGCTCTTCCAAGTTTACACCTTGAGCTTCAAGAGCCTGCCGTAAGCGTTTCTGTAGCTCTACCTTTCCGCCAGATGATTGCAGATTCAGCTGCTGCAACTCCTTCTTCAATTGATCGACTTTCAGTTCATCAAACTTAACCATTTTTTAATTTTACTTTAATTTGATTGTTAATTCTTTTTACACAATCCCACTTCTGACACCAATTGTTACGAAATTTCCTGTCTCTTTTTAGGATAATTTCGATCTCTTACACTTTTCTGAGTTCGATCACTGGATTGTGTAGCAATTAAAAACACAAACTTTATTTAATTATAAAATGGTTTATTTAAATCAAAAGCTTTATTTTGTAAACGGTACAATTGTTTATTTCCTTTAATTATCGATATTCTAACTCTAATATTAAATAGGCACTGTATAGACAATTATTTCACTTTATTGCTTCGAAATCCACTGTATTACTTAAGACCACCTTTATTACTCTACTGCTTAAGAATAACTGTGTCTCGACAGCTCAGATGACAGCCTTTTATAGCAAGTTCACTTCCTTCCTGAAAGTTCGACCACTATCCAGAATGTCATTTCCGGTACCTTCTAGATGGCGCTTATCGATTTTGATAATTGTTCAAGAATTATCTAGCAGACTGCAGCGACATTCAGTTTGTTCATTACCTTCTAGATGGCGCTTATGGAGTTCAAGAATCATCTAGCATACTGCAGCGACATTCAGTTTATTATTTCTAGTACAGAAACCACATATGACTTCCAGAGAGTGTTCGAGAACTGGCATACTGCGAATTTCGCTACAGTATGTATTTTTCCAAAATTAAGGAAAATAGCTTTCTCCAATTGAGCTATTAAATAAAAAACTGAAAACTCAGCAGAGAGCAGCAGTTAACTAAGGCTGTCGCAGGAATACCATCAGGCCCGTAGTTGAAGTCTTCATCAATAAATGACATATATTTCTCTATGGTCAGGTGAGAAAGATATCTCACTAACCGAAATTATAGGGTCGTTATCCATATATTCAAAATATTTACCTCTAGGCTAAATAAATCCGTAGAAAATAATTCATTAAACAAATTAGCAAGCAACCCTGTTATATTTTGGTGGTCGTTAATGAGCCTATCAACTGTTTTAAATTCAGATGGAATCCGTTAGATTTTTTTAAGGATTAATAAAACCCCAAAAATTCTTGGGGTCATGAAGAATATTCAGCCTAATTTTATTCAAATATTCAGAATAAATTAAAGCTGACATCTTCAAATTAAAAAACTAGTCGCTGCTCGGTCCAGGCTACAAACGTATTTGTTCCATGGCCTATTACGGCCATTACGAGTTTTCTTCAATTCCTTTGTGTACCAAGAGTACGAGGAATTATTAACGTGACTCCATAGATATGGCAACGACAATGCTATGGCCAAAAAAAAAGTGCACCACAAAAAGTTTTATGCAGTCATCAAATGTTTTATAATTAAAATAAATAAATAATTCGTTTAGTTTATTTTTTAAATTCTCATTCAGTTTCAAGAAGTTAGCTTTCCTAAAATTGAATTCGTAAACATTAATAGAAGGACATGCATTTGCTAAATTTTCAATGTCGAATTGATACACAATACTCAAAGGTGGATGATAGGAATCAACCGCAGAAAGAACCTGGTTAGCATTTCTTACAACTACACTGCTACTATTTGAAGCCAAGACTAAGGCAAGTTGTCGTCCATGGCAATTACTTAGTTATACAACTTACTTGTTGTTAATTCGAAAGTATTTCGTCAACAAAATTTTCTTGTTGTCGAGTTTTTGGACAAGATGCATAATAATATGTACCATCATCCGAAGGAGTACATTTTAGGTTAGGCAGATTGAAGTCACCTAACAACAACGTCTAGTTTATTAATTATGTATTCTATGGACATCGAAAAAGATTCGTAGACATTTGCGCTACTATTTCGATGAACATAAGGATAAAGAATATAAATATTGGAGTTACAATTAATGAGTTTAAGGTAAAGCTTTGTATGCGAACAAAGCAAGAAAGGGATTGAAAAAAACAAAACTGATCAAGCATATATTAAAGAACAAATTAAAGTCAACAACAAATACAAAATTAAAACAAACCAAATTTCTACAAATACTCAATCATACCACAGTGACAATTATGTACTCAAAACAATAAATTTTTTATTATTTAACAACTATTTAAAATGAAATGAAAATACGTATTAAAAATAACACAAAAACACAACCGACACTGACAAAGAGACGAGATCAACTGATTACTAGACCCATGGACTCAATGTTATAAAGCAAAAAATAATTATATATCTTAATTCTTGAAATTGTTTGTTTTCCTTTGTTTCTACTGCACAGCCTCTGGGCTTAGTAGAAATATTATTTAACTTGTGATCGGATATTGCTCAACCCATCAGTTCGTTTAAAGAAATAGTGCAGGCTCTGACACCGATCCGTACGATAGACGGATGTGCCTCACACGTACCGTTTTGTATAATGAACGCAGAGCAGTCCGTGCTGTAGTCGGTCACCGATCCGTACGACAGACGGATGCGTCTCTCGTGCGGTCAGGCTGGTAAGTGGGACCGCAGGGACCGATCGAAAAAAAAAACCCCAAAGACATTCAATCTCGGAAACTCAACTTTTGGAAGCGTTGGTTTAAAAAGCAGACATAGCAAATAGAAAACCATCAGACGTTCTGCGTTCTATGCAACAACTGGCAAATAATTCCTTTAGTGAAGAAGTGAATTGTGGATGCGTTGATTACCCGAACACATTAATGTTCCTTTGCTCTTGATTGAAAAACCTTTAAGGGAACTCGCTGTCGTCGCTGATAAGATTTATGAAGTTTCACCATCAGCGAGTCTATATAGTACTTCAAATTAAAAATCCCAGTTCGCATAGTTTAGAAAAAAGTCGCTGCCGTTCTCTTTGCCGACAAAAGAAAGTAAACGCATCGAAATCTAATCTATGTTGGTATCATAATCGGTATGGTAAGGATGCCAATAAATTCATCAAGACCTGCAACTTTTCCTCTTAAAATAACCCAAACCCCACCACTTATTTTTAAAAGATAAAAATATTAACTTATTATTTTTGATAGATACTGTTGCGGATGTGTCGGTTATACCTTTTAAACCTTCTCCCAAATTTTCTAAACTTTCTGAATCGTACACTTTTCTATCGGCCGCAAACGGAACAATAATTCGTACCTTTAAATCGAAATAACTTAAACTAAACATCGGTTTAAGAAGAGATTTTATTCACTCCGTTATAATAGCTGAGGTTAATTGCCCAATTTTAGGAACCGATTTCCTAACAAAGTTAGGTTTGCTTGTCGCTGTAAAAAATAAAAATTATTTGGTTCTGAAACCAACCTTCAAGTTTCAGCGCTTATTAGAAATGTGATTGCGCTTACGCCTCTTCAGTTTGTAGTCGACAACGAGTTTGGTTTTATTTCAAAAAAACATGTTTATCCTAACTATTTTGCTCCGGTTAAACATACAGTTGTCCATCAAATAGTGACCGAAATTCAACTACCTTATTCAAGACCGAGACTACTAGACCCTGCGCGACACAAGCTGCCCTTACCGAGTTCGAGCACAAGGATTATCTCGGCATCTGCGAACCTTCTTCTTCTTCAACTTGTTCACCACTCCACATGGTAAAAAGAAGAATCATCTTGACTGGAGGCCTTGTGGTGGTTACCGCAGAGTAAACGCGGTTACTATACCGGATCGATATCCGATCCCCCCACATTCAGAATTTTTAAATGAATATTTACGGTTGTATTATTTTTTCAAAGATTGACCTAGTAAGGGCGAACCATTTAATAACATTTGATTCAGAAGATATTTTTGAAACCGGTCTCACTACCCCTTTCGGTTTGTTCGAATTTCGGCGAATGCCTTTTGGCCTTCGTAGTGCTGCGCAATTTTACCAACGTTGCATTAATGCAGTTTGCAGAGGTTTTAGTTCTGTTTTTCCGTACATAGAAGATATTTTGTTAGCACTTAAAACAAGCCAAGAGCACAAAGAGCATCTTAACTCACTTTTCGAAAGACTTGAGTATGATATAACAATAAATTTTGGCGTCACACCTTTCGATTTTCTTGGTCACAAAATTTCGTTCAGCGGAATTTTCCCTTCAACTTTACTGGTTCATTCCATGGCTAAGGGACACTTCTCTATTGCCACCGATGCCTCAAATATTGCAGTTGGTGCTGTTACTTTCATTTTTTTCCAAGAAACTTTCCGATCCTGAAAGGAAATACTCCACTTTTGATAGGGAGCTACTAGCCATATATTTATCCTTGAAGCATTTTCGTTACTTTATTGAAAGGTGAAATGTAACAATGTTCACCAAAACCGAAAGGAGTCCCCGGCAATCCTGGTAACTTTACTTCATTGCCCAGTTTACCACAAATGTCCAATATGTTAAAGAGAAAGATAACGTGGTAGCTGGCAGCTTGTCACGAATAGCTACAGACGAAATAACTGACATTCAGAACATTAAGATTGACATGGAAACCCTTCCAAATTTACAAACTACGGATGAGGAATAAGGGAAGATTTTAGATTTAAAACACGATAACAAAACCGCGAAGCTTAAACTTGAATATTTTTGTTTTCCCAATTTCATCATATATTGTGAAACATACGTGCCATCATTTAATTATTCGCGCCACGCGCCGCTTAATATAGTAGCCAATCGTTATTTTTGGCCAAGCATGAATAAGGATATTAGATATTGGGCGAAATCTTGCGATGCTTGTCAAAGATCGAAGATCCACAAGCACACGAAGTCGCCTCATCAAAAATTTCAAATACCCTCATGTCGTTTTGACCATATTCACATGGATTTAGTCGGACCTTTTTCAATTTCTGATGGTTTCTCTTACAGCCTTACCATTGTTGATCGTTTCACCAGGTGGCCTGAGGCCTATCCTCAAGGGACATCTTAGCAAAGACAGTCGCGAAAGCAAATGTCGATAATGACCTGCCCCGTTTTGGCGTACCTTTAAAGGTCACAACGGATCGAGGAACTCAGTTTGAGTCTAGACTAATGAGCGAACTTTCAGCTATGTTGGGTATACATGGGATTCATTCTACTCCTTATCACCTACAATCCAATGGGATGGTAGAAAGATCCCACAGGCAACTGAAGGACTCTCTGAGAGCCAGATGCAACGTTTCTAATTCGAGCTTCGAGTTTCCTATAATTTTATTCGGAATTCGCTGTTGCTACAAAGAAAATAAAAAAGAAGTGCTTCACTGGTATATGGGCAGTACCGTAGACTTCCCGGAAAAATTTTTGTAGATAATAAAACAAGTGTACCTTGTCGTCGTAATTAGTAAACTTCTCTAAACCATGAGAAATCTCGTTCCGACAGACACTCGGCTTAAACTAGTGTGATAACGTTTTTGTCCCGGTAGATAAAGTGAAAACAGGTTAAGCCTCACCATACAAATGACCCTACAAAGTCATTCGACGCTAGAGGAAATATTTTACTATCGAAATTAAAAAAAGGAAAGTATCAAATTCTATTGATAGGCTGAAGCCTGCATATACCATACTTTGTTCGGATCAAAAACAAACATAGACATGCCACTTACTGAGCACTCATTTAGGGGAGAGTGGTGGAGATGTCGTGCGCTCACGCACACTTATAGAGTCACCCTATAGGGACCATGGCACTGAACACACCCTCAACGAAACCGATGCCAACTTAACATAAAAAAAAATTAAATAAAAATAAGATGTTTTGTATATCGCCATCTGCTTCCATTTTTTCGTTCCTTTTATGCAGAAGAACGTATCGAAAACAGATCGCCTCAAAGGAACTTCTCCAAAATTAATTTATTATATTAATTCAGTAATTGTAAATTAAAGAATAATAAAATTTTATTAAAAAGTTGGATATTACAACTCCCACATGTGAATAAAATGAACAACAAACACAAGCAATTACAAATGAGCATAAAATACATACATGGAGCAAAACTAAAGCAAACGAAGAAGCGAGTGCAAAAGAAAATGAAAATGAAAAAAAGACTAGAACGGCTCTTTTGGTCAATAATTTAATTTAATGTAAATAAAACAATTACAATAATTTACCCGAGCTTTCGTTGGTTATTTTCCAACTTCTTCAGGGTTGTTCATCTAAAATTGGATTTATTTGTAAATTTTTACTTGACATGATTTTCCGCACTTAACTTACATAAAATTTTATGATAACTTTTGGGATTCAATATGTTCCTCATTTAACTGAGAGTAAACTGTTACACTCTATAATAAAAACAGAAAATACAACAAATCTAACTATACGCTCAACACAATATTTACCAACACCAAAGACAAAATACCAAATTTAAAACAAAACAATGTAATCTAAATTAAAATATTGACCAAAAGAGCCGTTCTTATTTTTAATATACAAATTGAAATAAATTGGTCTTACATTGTATAAAATTTATTATTGAAAATAATTGCAATGAAACCATGGTTAAAGTTATATTGTAAAATAATGAAGTGCACGTAACATGTTGTGATAACCTTTCGAAGCTAGATTAGATGTTGGAGAAGCTACATTGTTTCCTACAAAAGTCACGTGTTAAGGAGCTAGGCCTTTGAGACAATGATTATATATTTAAAAATATTGATATGAATGCATTAAAGGATACAATGAATTAAAAAGAAATAAAGCTTCGCCAATTAATGTTCTTATATACAAAGCTCCAAAACGAATTAATAGCGTGCGACATCAATACAAGCTGATCGACGATTTCGATCGAAGATATGACTCGCATGGTCAAGGAATTTGTAAATAATTGTGTCAAATGTGCTCAAAGTAAAACAACGCGGCACATAAAAGAGAGATTCGCGTTGACAGACACCCCAACCACTAGTTTTGAAACGATATCTATTGATACCGTGGGATCACTTCCAACGGTTATCGGTACATCGTAATTATGCATTGCGATTTAACTAAGTTTGTCGTTGCGTATCCTATTGCAACAAAAGTCGCAAAGACAATTGTGACAACACTTGTAGAGTAATTGATACTTAAGTACGGTTGGTTTAAAACACTTAACACTTCCGTCGGGCAACGGAACAGAATTTAAAAACACTTTATTATCAGAGATATGTCAACTTCTTGAAAAAAATCAAGTATTTGCCACTCTGCCCCATCACGCAACAATGAGTTCGGTTAAAAGATCACATCGTGTGTTAAATGAATATCTTCTTTCAGATGCTGACAGCACCAATCGGGACGATCTAGCACATTTCTATACGTTTGCATATAACACAATCCCCCATGTAGACACAGAATACAGTTCTTTCAAATTAGTTTATGGAAAAACTGTCTCATTACCAAATGACATATTATGCAAACAAAACCAAATTTATGACCTTAACAATTACGCGGACACACTAAAATTACGCTTGAGAACATCACTAACAAGAGTAAAGGAATTGATAAACAAAGCAAAGATAAACAGAAAAATTATTTATGACAAAAAAGCCACACAGGCAGACTCACTTGAAATAGGAGATTTTGTTTTAGTTAGGTTTGAAAACAGAAAGAAGTTACAAAAACCATTTCTTGGCCCATACTTAATAGTAGAAAGAGATAATGGGTAGTAGTAAAATATTTTACTCGAACTATTTGATCAGAAATGTAGCTTTTACTCTGAAAAATGTGAGTAAATGAATTTTGTATGAATAAAAATTTATAAATGTCATTTGAAGTATTTACTCTCTTATACGATAGCCTTTAATCAGCTTCGTATTGATGAAAACAGAAAAAGCTACATATACTGCAAAAATCTTGAGTCTGCTACTTTGTCGACTCAGAGTATGTACTCTGACTACTTTGCATAAAGTTATTTTGTCTTTTACCGCATTCAGTCGTTTGATTTTATGCGCTTTATGTATCAACGCAGAACTTATAAAAATTATACTCATCATATTTGGCTAACGTTAGAAATTCGATATATCATTTTGGGTAAAGAAATTAGTGCACCATCGCTGAGATTCTCGAATTTTTTTAAGGGTGAAAAGGGGGTTAAAAATATATAAAAATTATAAAAAAAGCTTTCAAGCTTTCTTGACATGCTAATAAAAATATAAGATATTGACACATTTCTTGGAATAAATATCCTTTTTGTAAAAAAAATTTTGTCAAAATTTCACAAAAACCGACATATCTCCAAAATTAAAGGTCTAATTTCAAAACTTTGCGCACCGTTATTGTAGGCCACCAAAATATCTTTCTTTTGACACCCATATTTTAGATATCCATACAGGGGTTCCCAACTTATACTTGTTTTTACAAAAACTATGTCCGGAACTTCCGATAGCTATATCTCTAATCTAATGTAAACGTAATCGCATTTTTTTTAAGGCTACTGGTGCTACAAAGGGATTTTTATATCATACCACATGTACCGATTGTGGTGGTAAACGTGCGTGAAAAAAAACAGTAAAAGCCAAGAACATTTGGAGTGACCTCCATGACGACATAATGATGTGACACTCAGAAATTGAAAATAATCTCTCTATATCTACTATCATGGTAGTATTTGAACGAAAGATATCAAATTAAAAAAAATTTGTGGAAGTCAGTAGGTGCTACTATTATTTATTAAAAAAAATCCAAACTTGTGGTTATCTAGTACATCAATAAAAAACTAAAACTATAAATATCACACATAATTTTACAATATACTTTTCGATATCTCCGTTTGTGTGACCTTTGATAAAGTCATTAACTTTAACATTGGTCACGTAAGTTTTCAGTAAAACAAAACAAATAAATAAAGATTTAACTTCACAGTAAATGCCAATTCTTTCAATAGTAGATAGATACTCAAAATCTTATGAAATGGAATGTACTTCAATTCCTTCGCATATTTCTGGCGATAGTCACAAATGAATGGAATTAACATTATCTTTAGACATATTCGGATGATTTGTCTCAAGTTCTGCTAATACTGCACCCTTGATAACTTCTACAATGTAAATGTATGTCCCACGTATTTTAACCTCCAGTGGATCAAAATTTTTCAGCAATTTGTCACATTTAAACATCTACAGCAACTCAGATGAATATTTTTAAGAGAGAAAATGGACTAACACTTGTGGTATGCGATAGTCAGCGAACATTGTATATCGTTAAATTTTCCATTTCTTCGAAAAAATACCCATAGATCGCCATTGCGTCCGTTTGTACAGCGAAACACGCTGACCTGCGTCATCAGCTTCATCACGGAAACATGGGAACTCGCTTACGATTAATTGTAATAAACGTACCGATGAATTATTGGCCGCTTTGACTACATTTTCAAACTTTCCATCCCATTTTTCTAGTAGCCAATTGGCAACCTGATGCAAGCAATTCACACGTTCTTGCAACAATGGTTATTTTGTTTCGCCGTCATCAGAACGCATTATTCCCTGCAACTTTTCTACATCAGTGGTTGCAAAATAATGCGCATTTGTTATGTTAACACCTTCTGTGAGGTAGCCATTTACTTCGTACTTATTGTTAGTGTAATCCGCTATAAATTGAAAAATATTTCATTCAAATCAAAATATTCGATTATTTTATTCACTTACTTGGTTCAGAAAAAAAAATTCAGATTTTGGATGCAACTCATGATGTGAAAACTTTGCAACTTCGATTGTCTTTGCTGTAATGCTTTTAATTATTTCATTAGTCAAGTTTTCAATGCTCGCTTGTTGCTCTTTCAAATATTTCGCCTACTTAACCTTCAAGCGGTCGCGCGGTCATTTGTAACGGCAGCGGTCGCGCGTAACCTAATAGACCTATTGGATATATCAGCGAAATAAAACACTAATTAATTAATATCTTTTATTTTTTTATAATTAGGAACATTATTCATTGTTTAGGACATTAATTTGTCGAAAAAAAAACTTAACTTTAGGTAAAAACTAAGTTATAAAATGAAAAAAAAATAACTTAATTTATTATTATTATCAGCGAAAATGTATAGAATTCGGTCGAATAGACGTCGCGCGACCGCCAGATTCGCCAGATTCCCGCGGTGATAACACTTTTACAATTTTTGTACTGATTTCAGTATTTGCTAAAACCTATAAAATAAGATAACTATTCGTTAAAGATGACAATAATATATTAAAAGTCCACACCTTCTAGATCCTTGTTCAAAATTTTATCCATTTTTTAAAGGTTACGTTACGCTTGACTCCATCACATTCTGTTTTTTTGTTATTTCAACAAAACTAATTCATTTTTCGACATTTTAAAACTCTGTTATACAAAATTATAACAGAATCAAAAAACTGAGTAAAGTAAAAGATTATTCATACGAATATTGGCTTTTACTCAGAGCATTTACTTTACTCAATTTCTTGAATAAGTTTTTATACAAACAGTTTATTTTGAAAACTGAAACCACCATAAATTGAACCCTTAATCGTTTTGGAATTATGTATAATAAAAAAAAAAAATGGATCTGTTATTCCTACTTCTATGTTTTAGAAGGATTTGCATTCTTGTACAATTGCGGATACTGTTAATTTATTTGCTGATTATTTTAAATCGAATTATACTGATGATACTCCATGGTATGAACCCTCAATCTTGAATAACATAAGCTCATTTTTGAACATTGGTTCTATTACTTTGTCTGAAACAGATGTTTTAAATGCGCTATTAAAGATGAAAAACTCCGTTGTACGGATATTGATGGTTTATCCTCTATACTTTTATTGAAGTGTGCTCAGGCTTTTTGTAAGTCGCTATGTCTAGTCTTTAATAAATCTTTACATGCTGGAACTTTTATTGAGCCCTGGAAGGTAGCTGTTTTCAAAACTGGGCTTAAAAATTATGTTGCAAATTATCGCCCCATTTCTAAGTTAACTAATGTACAGGGTGTTTTTTTTAGAGGTTTGTTTTTCGAATAGAGATAAAACTGGCATTTTATGGTCAAATCTGGCAACTCTAATGTCATTTATGTTCAGTTTGGTTTGCCATTTCATCATGAACAGGTTGACAAAAGAACAACGCTTGCAAATCGTGCAAATTTATTTCGAAAATAATGGTTCAGTTCGCGAAGTTTACCGCAAGCTCCGTCCATTTTATGGTCGACATAATCGTCCATCAGAGCAATTAATTCGGTTAACCATGGATCGTTTTCGCACTATGTTTACTCTATGTGATAATACGCATCCGCAGAGACGTCGAACAGTGCGCACCGAAGAAACAATTGCCGCTGTAGAGCAAAATGTTGAAGAGGACCCGAATGAATCGATTCGCCACCGTGCACAGCAATTGGAGCTTTGTCCATCAACTTTATGGAAGATTTTTCGCAAAGATCTTGGCTTGCGACCTTACAAGATCCAGCTTGTGCAAGAATTAAAGCCGCGAGACCATGCAATGCGTCGTGATTTTGGTGTATGGGCCGAAAATGAGATTGATCTCGATGCTGATTTTCATCGCAAAATTTTGTTCAGTGATGAGGCTCATTTTTGGTTGAATGGCTACGTCAACAAGCAAAATTGCCGCATTTGGAGTGAAGAGAATCCACATGAGACCCTTAAGACGCCATTACATCCACAAAAACTGACTGTTTGGTGTGCTCTATGGGCTGGTGGAGTCATTGGGCCATACTTCTTCCGAAATAATGCTGGAGAGTCAGTTACCGTTAATGGAGACGGGTATAGAGCCATGATAACTGACTATTTTGTTCCCGAATTGGATGGCATGAATGTGGATGAGTTGTGGTTCCAACAAGACGGCGCTACATGCCACACAGCGCACGTCACAATCGATTTATTGAAGGAAACATTCGATGAGCGCATAATTTCGCGGAATGGACCTGTCAATTGGCCACCAAGATCGTGTGATTTGACACCATTGGATTATTTTCTTTGGGGATATGTGAAGTCGCTCGTCTACGCCAACAAACCAGAAACGTTAGGGGACTTGGAAGCCAACATTCGTGGCGTTATTGCCGACATACGGCCCCATATGCTCGAAAAAGTGGTTCAAAATTGGACCTGTAGAATTGGCTTTATTCGAGCCAGCCGCGGCGGCCACATGCCCGAAATCATATTTAAACATTAATGGCATAAAATTATCCTTCCAATAAAGACAAATTGATGGACATTAAAACGATTTTCTTGTGTTTTATTTCAATTCGAAGCTCTATACCTCTAAAAAAACACCCTTTATCTAAATTATTCAAAACTATTATTAAAGATAAACTTCACTTTTTAATAAAGAGTCATATTTGTTCTGAGCAACATGGGTTTAGTAATGCATAAGGGGCAATTGCCCAAATGCAAACTAAATAATTGTTTTTATTTAAAATATTTTATTCCAATTTATTTTTTTCTAGAATATCTTTTATTTTTTAAAAATTTTATATAATTTTCTTTGAACAATTTTTGAGAATTAACAAAAAGTTATATATTTAAAATTCAATAATTCAAAAGCGACAAAGTATTTTATTTTTTGTACAGTATTTCGTTAGTGTGTTGCAGTGAATGTGTATGTGTAACTATGCAGACACTACATTATTCCCCCCATAGAATTTTATAGTATTTGCAAGTAGATTGAAGTGAACTTTTTTAAAAAATTTATGTGTTGGAGAAAATGTCTATGCTAATAAAAACTGGTTTGATTCGGTCTATAATTATATTAGTAGGGATGTTGTTTTTTACAATTGTGAAATACTTTGGTGTTTTATCTAAAACTTTGTAAGGTCCATCGTACGGGTTTTGAAGTGCACGTCGGATGGAATCATTACGGACGAGTACATATTTACAACTCTCCAATGTGTGCGGTATATATAGTTGACTAGAAGTATTATGATGGGAAATTTTGGATTGTGAGTTTTGAACTTTCTCTTTGACTGCTGACAAAATATCTGATTCTGACGTTGAAGGTCGATTGTGGCGTACTATTAATTGTTCTGGCAATTTCAAGTTTTGACCGTAAACCATTTCAGCAGGAGACGCTTTTATGTCTTCTTTAACGGCAGATCTGATGCCTAATAGAACAAGTGGAATCTTTGAATACCAGTTTTTTTGGTTATTCTTTGCTATTAATGAAGTTTTTAACTGTCTATGGAATCTTTCTATCATACCATTAGCTTGTGGATGGAAAAGAGATGTCATTATGTGATGGCTACCGATTTCTTTAATAAATTGATTAAATGTGCCAGAAGTGAATTGAGGTCCACGATCCGAAGTAATTTCGAGTGGAACACCGAAACGTGAGATGAATTCTTGTTTGAGGGTCTCTACTATTGTGGCCGTTTCTGTATTTTTAAGTGGATAGACCTCTGGTCAACGTGTATTTCTATCAATGGCGGTTAATAAGTATCTATAACCATTTGATATGGGTAGTGGACCAACTGTGTATTTTCTGGGGTTGTGTCTTGGTGTGCCGATGTACTTTTGCTCTCTGACAATTTATGCATTCTTGTGCCCATTTGTTAATCTGTGTGTTCATTTTGGGCCAAAAGTAACGTTGTATGATGAGACGTCTGGAAGCTCTTGTTCCAGGATGTGAAATATTGTGTAGCTGTTCAAAAATCTTTTTACGTAATGTCTGGTTGTCTGTACCTTTGATGTGTATTATCGTGTTTGTGAATTGTGCAATGTATTCAAGGTGTCGTGTTTGTCTAGGACTGCGTGCTGTTTTGGAGTAAAGTGCATTCGTTAATGGTTTGTGATATGTGTAAACTGTGAATGTATTGCCTTCTAAGTAATGCCTGAAATGTTTTATTGTCAAGTATATAGCAAGTAATTCGCGGTCGAATGTACTGTATTTCGTTTCTGTTTGTGTAAGTTTTTTAGAAAAAAATGCTAATGGTTCGAGTGTTCCGTGTTCTTGTTGTAATACTCCGCCCACTGCGGTATTACATGCATCTACAGCAATTGAGAGTTTTGCCTTACTATTAACATGGTTAATAAGTGTATCCTTGGCGAAGCTCTTTTATTGTTGTAAATGCATTTAATGTAGTTTCTGTCCATTGTAACTGTTTATTTTTAGTTTTTGAGCCGCTTGTGACCATTTCATAAATGTGCGAGTTTAGCGATGCATCTGTGATAATAGGTAGTCATACCAATAAATTTTTGCATGTGTTTAACTGTGATGGGTTGTGGATAGTCTCGTATGCACTGTATTCGTTCTTCTGATGGTTGTATACCATGTTTAGAAATGGTGTAACTAAGGAAATCTATTTTGTCTACACCAAAAATGCATTTATTGGGTTTGATGCTTAGGCCGTAACTGTCAAGTCGTTGGAAAACCTGTGTTAAGTGTTCAAAGTGTTGTTTTTCTGATTCACTAGCTATTAGGATATCATCTAAATACACGAAGATGAAATCTAATCCGTGTAGCGCTTCATGAATAAACCTCTGAAATGTTTGTGCTGAGTTTCTCAAACCGAAAGGCATTCGGAGAAACTCAAACATTTCAAAAGGTGTCGTAATAGCTGTCTTGTGTATGTCGTCAGGAGCCATAGGTATTTGATGGTATGCTCTAACAAGATCTAATTTTGAGTAAATTTGTGTGTTGTGTAAGTTCATCGAAAAATCGTGTATGTGTGGTAACGGGTATCGGTCAGGAACTGTTATCGCGTTAAGACGTCTGTAGTCACCACATGGTCTCCAGTCATTCGGTTCACGTTTCGGTACTAAGTGTAGTGGAGATGATGTTTTCGAATCAGATGGTCTACAAATTCCAGATTTAACTAAAAAGTCGAATTCTTGTTTCGTTATTTTAAATTTTGGCAAATCTAGACGTCGTGGTCTTGTAAATGGTAACTGTCCTTCTGTGACTATGTGATGGACAGTTTGACAGGTGCAGTGTAGTCGGGTTCTGTAAATAGTGAAGGAAATTTCTTGAGTAACTGTGTATATTTGCTATCAAGTGTGAATAATTTGGTAAGTGTTGTATCAGCCAATACGGAGAAAGCATTGATCGATATGTTTGTTAGTGGATCAATGAGGCGTTTGCGTTTAATGTCGATAAGAAGTCCGTATTTTGATAAAAAATCTGCACCTAAAATAGGTTTAGATATGTCTGCAATGATAAATGTGAATGGTAAGTCACGTCGTAATTTTAAGTTAAGTGTGAGTAGTTTTTTTCCGAAAGTTGAAATAGACGTGCCATTGGCAGTTGTCAAAGTTAGATCGGATTTTTGTTTGGAACTTTTGAATTTGGAGGATGGAAGTACAGATACTTCCGCTCCACTATCCACTAGGAAGTTTAATTTGTTTGTTGGATCATAAACGAATAGACGACGTGTTAGAGTAGTCGGTCCATCATCAGTCGTCGTGATACTGGATTTTTTTAGTTTGTCGAGTATTGTTGATTTGTGTTGTATTGTGTTGTGTTAGTCGTTTGAACATATGCACACGGTTGTTCACATCTGCGTGCGTCTTTTCCGAACTTAAAGTGATATCGGCATAGCCAGTTAGGTTTACATGTACGAGATGACTGCCTCGTGGTTGATCTACGTCGTATCGGTGTACGTGAGCGGAAATTTTGTTCTGATCTGAGGGTCTCAACTTCTAATGCCAATTTATTAAATGAATTTAGTATTTTACTGGTAGACTCTGTTAATGTCTGTACCATCTTTGTAAGCTCATTGGTATTAGAAGGTTTGGTATTTTGCAAAGTTGAAATTTCGCTCTCATTCCTAACTTCCCATAGTTTGTCGGCTAACTTCAGAAGCTCATCCAGTTCTGTTTGGCCTGAACCTGCTAGTGCTATGTTCAATGTTTTTGGGAGTTTTCTCATCCATAATTTCAATAAAAGGTCTGGTTCTACTGAAGAACCAGCTAGCTACTGCTACTGCTAGCTGGTTCTATAAAGCTGAGATGACTTACGGTCTCCAATCTCAGAATCGTAGAGTATTTTGTCTAGCCTCTTGTTCTCACTCAGAGAATGACGCTCGATTAAAACCTTTTTCAAATTATCGTATTTATTATTTATCGAGGGATTTTGTAAGACATCTAGTACTGTCATAATGACTTCTTGTGGGAGAGCGGTAATTATGTACTCGTATTTCGTTTTGTTCACAGTTATGGACTTTGCCTGAAATTGTATTTCAGCGTGTATGAACCACGCTTCAGGACAACTAGTCCAAAACTGTGGCAGCTTCACGGAAGTCGCTTGTATTTCCGTACGGACAGACGTTTCGAATGGGTTTTCGTTTTCTAACTCTAAATTTATTAGGGGTCTGTGCACATCTCCTTCTCCTTGCTGTGTGTGGGGAGGAAAGTGTGAGATAATGTGAGAGGGGTGTGTGTGTTTGACATTCATTTTTATTACTATAAATGTGTATTTATAATTACTATAAAAGTGTACTTATATACGTGATTTTTAGGTTGACCTTGATGATGTTGTTGCGACTGCTAGCGTTGTTGTGGAACTTGTTGTTGTTGTTCCCGTTTATATGCTTGATAAAAATTGAATTTAATTCTTGCACGGATTGTTGATGTTGGAACTGTTGATAGGGCTGCAGTTTGATATTGCAGAGTAACCAAGATATTCCACGTTTAAACCTCTTGAGTTTTTTTATATGTCTGCGTGGGTGTTTGGGAGTGCACTACTGCTCGGATTTAACCTCAATTTATCTGCTAATCGTAGGCACCACGTTTGTCGTGACCTGGCAGGATCGCCAGTTTTAGTAATGCATAAGGGGCAATTGCCCAAATGCAAACTAAATAATTGTTTTTATTTAAAAGTAATTCCAATTTATTTTTTTCTAGAATATCTTTTATTTTTTAAAATTTTAATATAATTTTCTTTGAACAATTTTTGAGAACTAACAAAAAGTTATATATTTAAAATTCAATAATTCAAAAGCGACAAAGTATTTTATTTTTTGTACAGTATTTCGTTAGTGTGTTGTAGTGAATGTGTATGTGTAACTATGGAGACACTACAAGGGTTTGCTATGGTAGACCTGGTCGGTCTACCATAGCAAATTTATCTTTATTTTCAAACTTTTGTATTAAATCTTCTGAACTTGGTTGTCAAGTAGATGTGCTCCAAGCTGACTTTGCAAAAGCCGCAACATTAGCTAAAATGGGATTTCATGCTTTATTTCTTGAGAGGATTATATCATATCTGAGTTTTGGACCGTGTGTTGCCCTTGTTAATAACACTAAGTCATTTATGCAGATGATTTGAAACTGTTTAATCTTATTAAGACTGCAAGTGATGTTGATTCTTTACAACGTGACTTGTCTAATGTAAGCACCTGGAGTGTACTTAATGAGTTGCCATTAAATATTGATAAATGCTTTCACTGCACATTTATAAAATCTAATATTTTACTTGACTGTCGTTTCTCATTGCAGGGAATATATTTTAAATCACTTAATCTTTTTAAGGATTTGGGTGTAGTTTTTGATGCAAGGCTCACATTTATTGAGCATCTGAATTTTCTCATCCCAAAAGCTTATGATATGTTGGATTTTGTTCGCAGACACAGCTCTGATATTACTGATCCTCATACTATTAAGAGTCTTTTCTTTACATTTGTGAGGTCTAGATTGGAATATGCCTCTTTTATTTGGAATCGGTACTATGTTAATCATTGCGCTAGGTTAAAACTAATTCAGATTTTCATTCGGTTCTTTGAACTTTGGTGAATCAAGACTATCATACTATTCATGTTGCATGCTTTTAGGCTTAAATACCCTTGAGTTGAGACGGAAGGTAATATCGTTAATATTTATTTATGATATTGTTAACTGTAATATTGACTGTCCTGAGCTTCTTCAATTGATTGATTTTAACATTGCACCGAGACAATTGTGATTTGCTCTTCATTAAGAACCATAAAACTAATTATGGTCAGAATGAGCCTATTTCAAGAGCTCTATCAATATTTAATAGATTGTCATCTATTAGTGATTTTGATTTTAGTATGCTTAAAGATTCTTTTAAAAGATTATTATTTAGTCTTAATTTATTTTAATATTAATTATAACCTTATTTTCTATTTTTATATAGTTTATTATTTTTATTACCAATTGTGATTCTAGTCTGTAAGGAAATTTATTCTAAAGACTTAATAAAGAATTGAAATGAAATGAAAGATAGTATTTACTCAAATCGTTTTTCTTACTTCGGAATAAAACCATCATTTACCCAGTTTTTATTAATATGACCCAATGTCAATTCGACAATAAATTTCAACGGGAAACTTAAAAAATTCCACAATGATCTCTTAAAGAAATTCAACAAAATCATGTCAATTAGCAACATAATAAAATACAAAAATAAGTTGTAAATAAACCACATGTGGAAAATAAAACCAACAAAAGAAAATAACATAACAATTATTTTGTGCCATAAGCAGAAAAAATTTTAATATCTTTATTTTTTTAATGCACAGCTACAATAAGTATGCATACTTACCAAACAATCAAAATTTTGAATTTTTTTTTTAATTAGATCTAATTTAATTTTACTAACAATATAAATAAGTAAGATTTATAAATAAATAAATTTTGTCCTACTAAAATACAAAAAAAATTTTGTTTTGGTTATCGGTCTTTAAAAATTAATTTCTTTCAAAAGTAATTTTTCGCTTTATTTGTGGTAGAGGTAAGAGTAATCATTGTTTCCACATCACTAACAACTCAAAAAATGTTACATTAGAACATATGGCAAGCGAGTCGGTCAGTGTCGATTTCCATTGGTTTCTTGTTGCATTTATTTACGCCAAAGAAAAGCGAATAAGCGCTTAAGTCACACTTGATCCACTAACATAATTTGAATAGTGGTGTTGGTGGTGTAAAAGAGACTACACGAGGAAACGCCAAAACAAATGCATCATTCATTTGTGTGAAACTAAAAAAGAGGTGCTAACGAAAAAAACCAAAATAGAATACTGGGAAATTTATTAATTTCCCAACAAAATTAGATGTAAGAACTTTGTATAAATACTCAGAGCTAACATTAAAGAATTCAATTCAATATTCACAATACTATCCAAAATACAATTTAAACCAAAGCAAAATTAAAAGGCTCTTAGCCTTATTTACATAGCGCAGCACACACTTTAAATTTGCAAAAGTCTGCCATATCTTTCTGATAAAGCTGTATAGGACTTCTAAGTTCTATAAATCTTATTTGGACATAATATTGCAAACATCACTCGCGTTTCTTCATACCTGCATACTGCATTATTGCGCGGTTAGCCTGGGTCAAGCTCTCATGTAAGTTAAATTTCTGCTCAATAACACAGTTAATGTCATTGAGCATGAGTTGCACAAAGGGGATTCCGTGTATAATGACGTCAGAGACAACAGCATCATTCTCAAACTTGGCCAAAGTTTTACAAATATTTATTATTTTCTTTTATTTTAAAGATTTCATTTTTCTTAAATTAACAGCTTCAAAAATTAATTTAAATATTTTTCAAATACTTTTGGGCGAAGAGTCCGCTGTAGAAAATTCGAGTGTGTGAAATTATAGAATGGGATTTACAGGAAAGATAGAGCGTGCTATGTGTATATAGTCTGAAAATCTTATCACAAACTAAGGTGTTGATGGGTTCGGCGGTGGTAACAATTAATCAATATTTTTAACCGTTTCGGAATGTAAACATAAGCGTTTCAAAATGTGTTGAGCCACAGAAACCTATGTATATGGGAATTTAAATTAAGCCTGCAGATAAAGCTGAAATTTAGTTTAATAATAGATAAGATAAACTAAAATCTAAATGGCTCCTATTTTTCTTTTTCTTGCAGTAGTTCCTCCTTCGGAAGACTTATTGCTTTCTCAACAAATATTGAAAAATGACCAGAATCCATCGATTTCAGCAGTTCAGGATGAAATTGAAACTAAGCCTGCTGATCATGAGAATAATACTGAGTCTAACAGTGCTACTCAAAGTAACGAGTCAACTTCAGCAGATGAATCAGATTACGAGGACAATATTACTGTCACTGTTCCCTCAGCAACAGCTTCAGAAAATAATACCGCTGTACTGCAAATAAAGACTAACAGCGAAGGAAATTCTTGTAGTATAAAAAAAACTGAAAACAACCCTCGATTTCTAACACAGGTATCAAGTTTTAACGTAAAAAATATATGTAGGATATACTATGTATTCTCATTACTTGGCCACATATACATATCTTTAAAAGTCTCAGATTATGAATAGCAGTTAAACTTAGTTAAAAATTATTGGTAGAAGAAAAATTGGTATGAATTATTAAAGGGAGTATGTTTTACGTTAAATAAAACAAAGATACGGAAAATTCATTACATCGTGTTTTTTTTTTTGTTAAGCTCAGTGAAATTTTTTTTTTTTGTTAAGCTTAATATAGTATATGGTTTGTTAATGGGATACGTTCTTGTGATTTTCGGAACTTTTATAATTAAAAGTTGGCAACCGTACAAACAAAAGTTAATAAATCCGATCTTAAATATAGCAATTTAAAATTGATCTTTTACATCGGAATTACTATAAGTTAGGGGCTGCTTTTTTTCGAATTACGACTTGGTATGTTGATTTAACGTTGCCAAAAAGGCTCATTAATGTCTCTGTTTTTATTAAACCCTTTTTTTCTAAGTATGGAATCAAACGTTAAGAAAGATATATAACCATCGGAAGTGCGGATATATCTTTTCTAAAAATCGAAGCTCTCAATAGATTTCAGGAATATGAGTGTCATATGAAAGATAGTGCAATAAACTAGAATAATGCAACAAAAGCAAACAATTTTCAAGTCTGAAACTTATCTGAATGAGTGTGAGAACATCAACAAAATCAACAAGTCGGAACGCCTGGATCAATTTAAAAATATGGGTATCAAATGGAAGATACATAATTTCATATAAAATCAAACTTTAGCATACAAAGTTTGAAATAAATATCGGGAATAAAGAATAATGGACCCTTCGGCATATTTTAATGTACACAAGGAGTGGCCAACTCGCGGCCCACCTTAAACATTTTTTTTCCCTCGAGATTAATGTAACTTTTATAAAATATATTTATTTTGTAATGGCCAAAGTAGTAAAAAAAATGTATTAAAAAAGCCAATATTTGTGCATATATATTCAAAAATTAACTGGCTTAATTACCTTCCATCCAGTACAATAAAGCATTACCACAATTTGCAGGTTTTTACAGGACTTAGCCAAAAAGCGTTCCTGCACTCGAAACCCTGTAAGTGAGAACGGAAATGAGAGAGTAATTTATGTTGTTTCTTTGTAAGGAGTTGCAGGATTTAACCCAAAGAATTTTTGAAAAGTGTTTAACTGTCACTTATTCTGTGTTGTACAAGCTAAATTGTAGACATTTAGTTTATTTTAACTATTTTAATTTTTTTGTTTTGTCTTTTTAGTGTAATATATTTCTTTATAGTACAATGTACGTTTAGTATCATTAGCTGTGCCTGTTTACTCGACAAAAGTTAACTTAAGGCACCATTGTCTAACTCGTGTCTGTTTATTTCCAAACGTAAGTAGTTAAATATGAGCCCGAAAACGAGAGAAATAAAGAGCTGCTCGATTTTGTCAAGTGTCAAAAAACAAAACAGCTGTTCAGCTGCTGTTGTTTTGTATGCCATGCGGAAGAAGAATAAGCTTTTTGACACTTGGCTAGTTTTTATTTTTTTATCAGTAGTTAATTGTAATTTCTAAAACCGCTTAGGGCAATTATTAACAAAATTACAGGTAAGTGGTGATGGTGCGAGTGATAAAAAAACAATCAAACAAATAAATTACAATATTTAAACTAAAACAAAAATAACAGATTAAATTATAAAATATAAAGCAAAAATAATAATAAAAAAAATAAATAAATTGAAATTAAAAAACTAAAATGAAAAAATCCATATATCAGCTTTCCCTATCACACATATAAACCAATAGTTTTGAGTCCAGAGCGAGCGACAAATCAAATATTAAAATGACTAAGAAGATGTTTCTTAAAGCTTATATGAGTATCGGAGAAATCTCTTAAGTTTTTAGGTAAACTATTCCACAATCTAGCTATTCTGATTGAAAATGATCTTTCAAATTGAGATGAAGAGATCTGCAAGTTTCTAAAAGAGCGAGAGAACGTAAAGAGTTGAGCAAGGTACATAGGAGTCTGATATTTGATAAATTTATAAAACGCAATCAGAAGTCTAGACTGGAGAAAGTCAGAAAAAAATCAATTTAAGAATCTTATAACATGGTTCGATATATGATTTCTGCGAGGAACATTGTTCAAAAATCTTATCACTCTATTGAATAGCAACTGGACCCTACGAAAGCAACAGGAATAAGTGCCAGAAAAAAAATCTAAGCAATAAGTAATTCTAAACATTAAAAAAGCCTGTACTGCTTTCATTCTCAATGTTTCAATTTACATTGCAAATCATAAACCTTAACTTCAAATGCTTGTAAAATCAAACAGGGTGAAAAAACATGGATAAATTTTTCAGGGATGGTACTCCTATATGTTTTGAAAATTTTGAGCCTAAAGTAGCTGAAATCGATGATGGAGTATTTGGGAAAGTGATGTTTTCTTGGAAGGTAAATGTTTTTATCTTTTATCACATAGAAACTGTTCAGGACTTCATTTATTCAGATTTCCAGTTTTTTTGTCATCTAGTAGTACACAACTACCTAAAAATAAGAGAAAAGCTAATTTGGATTGTGTTGGTTTGTTTATATTCATCAATGAATTTTTTTGTTTTACTTACGAGTTTTTTTTTAACACAATTTGAAACTTTTTTTTTAAGCAATAATATTGGTCAAAAAATTTTATCGAATTTTTTTATATCTTCTACATGATAGACCAATCACTGAAAAAAGTTTCAGCCTATTTAAAAAACATTAGGGTAATGATAGGCCCATTATAGATGGAATGACCCACATATAAATACCACTAAAATCGCAAGCTTTTATCTCGATCTCCACCATATCAAAGTTAATAGCATTGAAATTTTTGTATTCAAAGAATTCTTCCTGACGTAGGGGTTCAAAATTTAAGGAAACAAAAACAAAAGCATGATGAGAGTTAGTCGGACACTGCATTTGCCCAGTTTTAATGAGGACATCCGGAGAGCTCAAAAAAAAATAATCAAGTAAAGACGCAGAATTGTGTTGTATATCAAAATGTGTAGGCATTGAGATATGCACATAAGTAAGATTCAAACGCAAGCAACCATCGCTTACAGTTTGAGATTTATGACAATCAAACAAGTTATTATTAAAATCCCCCATAATAGAGTATTTCACCAAAAGATCAAAAGCACTCAAGTTACCACGAAGAAGATATACAACCCCAACAGGAACAGTTCCAGAATTATTAGTAATTTCAACAAAAACTGACTCACAGACACCATACTCAACACACTCTGACACTACTTTGTATTTGAGAAGATTAGACAAGAAAAAACCCACATCACCACCTCAACAGTCAGGACGATCGTTTCTCAAAAAAGTATAGCCAGGAATATCCAAAACTTTAGATGAAACATAGGGCTTAAGCCAGGTTTCAGTAATGTCAATGACGTCCAAATAATACCCATCTAAAATACTTTTCAGTTCATCAAACTTTGTTGAACTTCGGGAAGGCTTAATACTTTGACAATTAATATGTCCAACATTAAAGTTATGTCTTAGGTTATTTAGTGATGATTTTAAAAAGGAGATATCGCTGTGAATCGGACCCAAGTTAGTATTATGTACCATCAATGTAACGATCTAAAAGTGAAAGCTGCTCAAATATATAAGTAAAAATATTAAACTGAGAATAAAAAATAAAATTTAGAATAAAAAATTAAAACTTTACATTTTAAATATAAATTCATAGTAGCTGATCAAAGATAAATGGAACACAAGGATAATTAAACTAATATAATTAAAATGATTGAATCTGTAAAACTCAAATTAACTGGATGCAGAAAAACAGGACTACGCAAATTGATAACAATCACAGGTGACTTTGCTTCCATCAAGGCAAGTAATTTTGACACCAGTAAGATCAAGTAATTTGCGGCAACAAAAATTTAGCTTATTGGCAGCCGGTGTAAGGTGGTCGTTGTGGTAAACTTGAGATTGAATATCAATACCAATAGCATCACTCAACTTCAATGATTTAGTCTTGAAATATAGCAGCAATGATGAATATCAGCTGCACTCAAAGAACGATAAAGACGACGGTTGCAAAGCATTGTTTTTAACCTCCAAGTCGAGCATACCTTTCTTAGAAAAGCCATCAATAGAGTTAATTTGACTCATGCATTGAATAACATCCGTCTTGACAGCATCAATACTGACCGCCAACTCAGACCGAATATCAGTAGCCAATGCATTGAATTTAACATCAATTCCATTAATTTTAGACTGAATGTCAGCCAATGCTTGCCGTATATCCTTAACTAAAGCAGCATCATCAAATCGATGTGGATTGTCCAAGCAGCTTTTGCAGGTAAAAGTTATCATTTTGTTTTTTAACATTAAGTCATACAAATCCTTAGTAACCTCAGCGCAAGGAATATGGAACCATTTACTACAAACACTGCAGCTTACACTAGGCTGCGTCTTAGTCACATTGCGGTCACATATCAGACACCGAGAAGTCCACATCACAATATAAGGCAGGGGTTAGCCAAAGAGCCAGCAAGAACAGTGTTAAAATATCAGCAGCAAAATGGTAGCGGAGCACCAGCAATAACAACAATACAGCAAGAGCAATCAACCGCAGAGAATTAAAAGCATCGCATAGTTAGCAAAAAACAAAAATCACAGATCAGCAACTAAAACAGCATTTAGTTTATAGTAATAAACTTAATTACGAAATGAAAAGTAAAAGAAAATTTGATAAAAATCAAGAGCGCAAAAAAAAAATGCAGCTGTCACTCGCATCAGTGTTGCCAGTCACTAAGTTTTTAACTAATTCCTATCTGTTTAATTACGTTAGTTAAATCTATTTTTGGAGCAACTCCCTTCTTACTCTGAAATTATTCAACTAACATACGAGTTTAACTAAATATTTAACTTTAAAAGTAAACATACACAGTTATTATTATATTGTAAGAAGAATAGGAAAAACAATCAGAATTACCTCATTATGTTTCAATTTTTCACTCCAAAAAAATTTTTGTTATATCCAAATTTAATATGGGGATATATAATTTTATATGTGGCCCGCGGAGTTATGGTGCATTTCCAAAGTGGCCTGCAAGATCATTTGGGTTGGCCACCCCTGATGTACACCAATAAAAGTAATTTTAGAAAAAAATAAAATAAGAAAATAAAATCATATTGCACCAGTACCTTAAGTTCAGCGACCACCGACATACATACGTTGATATAATCAAAACCGGTAAGAACTCTAGGGTACTATGACGTTTGGTAGGTAAGATCTAGAAAGGTACATAAAATTGTTAAACTGAAGCGTTAAAGTATCAAATTTAATTTTTTAATATGATCAACATGATGTAATTATAATCTCATATTAACCAGAAGTTTTCCATAGGTCATAACTTCCACCAGATGATTTAAAGCTCTATAAATAATAATGGCATTTGCGTTATAGTATAAAGTATAAATTTTAAATATGTACCAAAACGCAGACTGTGACGCTACATTCGTACGCACATTTCGACATGAATTGCTCCGAAAACACATGGAATTGAACACTTTAAACATTTTTTATGCATGCATCTAAAAGTATGATTCTGTATTGCCATTTTCTATTTATGTAAAAATTTTTGTATGCCTTGTTGTTCAGGAACTATGAACGTGTCAACATGGACATTTAATCAGTCATAACAATTTATTTTAATGAGAAAAAATATATCAAAAAACATAAAACAGAAAGTTTAAAAATGTTTATTTGTAATTTAAAACTTTGTGAATTGAAAATTACTGTCGCTTTTGTTATTCGAGGAAGTAGCTTGTGTTTTTCCACTCCTAGCCAGATTGCCTGCCTCATGGTTTCGTTTGTAGTAAAATCAGTGGAAAAATCAGTCACTAGCTTTACCATTCTCTCACTTCTGTGATAAAGGTTTTTAAATGTGCACTTGATTTTGTCCTCATCTGCTTTCCATGTAGTGCTATTATTTTCTAAGAAAGACAGATTTTGTGGTCCAAGGATTTCGAAAAAACGCACGATACTTTTGTTTACTTAATTAATCTAGTGTAAGATCTTGTATGTTTTTACGATCAACGGATGTAAATTTTGGAACAATGCAGTTGCAATTTTATTTTTAGTTTCCATTGACACCTCATCAAATAACGATAAACAAACAAGCTCTTCAGAAAGCTACCCTAAATGACGTTCGAACTTTATATAAGTTTGTTTGCTAATTGCTGGATCAATTAAGCCCTGTAAATGGAGTAATTGTAAAAATTTTAAGTCGAGTTGCTTAACCAAAATCGTATATAGAAAAATATTTTCAAAGTGTATATAGTTCGACACAGTCAACGTGCACGGCTCATGGCACTAGATTCTTTAAAGATTGGATTTTCTATTTGCCCAAAAAACACTTTCACAAGTACTAAAACTTCTTCATCATCAGCTTTTGGTTGTTTATCGTTCCTCAATAGCGAAGCAACAAAATTTAATATATCTTCCTTTGCAGGTTCCAAAATATTGGCAAGATTCTTATCATATCAATCAACAATGTTTAATTTTTTTAAATTTTGCTGAAATCTGTCGAAAATTTTGAATTTTGTCCCAGAAGAAGTTCCTAAGCAAATTGAGGAAGCAGACCCTAATATTAGTTCATAGCTATGGTGTCGACATTCAAAATGACGAAAGTCTCGCAAAAGTTTTTGTTCTAATAAGACACAAGCTCCATTAAATTTCCCGTATTTGCCGCCATTGCACGAACATCGTCTGTTACATCCCAATCTTCAATTGATTCCATCAATGCCGTTGCCGTTGATGATTTCCATTAGAATCGGAGGTTGTTATTGTAATTCTATCAGCGCGGTCTCAAGTTAAAACAATGAAAATTATACTGATTAAAAATTTTTGAGGGAACTACATAAAATTTACACATACCTATATAATATATTTAAAAAAATATAATAAAAAACTTACAATTTGATGAAAGTCTGACTATTTTCGAATCGATGCGGTGAGCGGTGGTTTTTTAATGGAAATTTGTTTTTATTCCAGTTTGTGTAACTATTCTGTTTACAATTCGTTGTCGCCTTGTAGAGAAAACGCTTAAGTTTTCACCAATTCTCAAAGCAACAACGTTGGTAATACCCGAACCCTGAAAATCTGTTGTTTTAAAAAGATCCAACGTAGTTTATATGGCTGTTGTAAGCAAAAACGAGGTTGTTGAAGAAACTGTGCTGAGCGATCCACAATTTGGTTGAGATTCGTCTTCTTTACGATAGTTAATTGATTTTGTATTCTCAATTCTTATTTTATGTTTGGTTCTTATATGAATTTTTTGTTTATTTTTCTTTGGTTGGCTTAGGAGAAATATTTAACATTTGTAGATTCCAAAGCATCCCTTGCAGTAAGATCAACAATTTTTTTAGCTCATTTCCAAAACTTTCTTCTTTTTATATTGCTTTGAAACTTTTTTTATATTTTGAATGTTTTCTTATATTGTCCCATGTTTCCGGGCATTATGTAGCCCGTTAGTTAAGTTAATCATCCGCAAGAATTAACATCGCACGGTTATTATTCCCTTCTTTTTTTTTAAATGTTGAAGCAAAGATAAAATTTTTTCATTTGTCGGTAATAGCGTCGGTAAAAATTTTGAAATTTCACATTTTAACAAAAACATTGTAATTTGAAAATAAAAATTAGTAATTGCACCAGAAGCCGCAGTATTAAATAACCAAACGTTTCTTTAAAATGTTAAGTTTCGAACTAACTTTTCAAGCATTTTTTTACATCACGTTGACTATTTGTCACCCGATTGTCGCTATTAATGCACCGATGCATGTACATGTTACCGGTTAAACTAGTTTTTCCTAGGCCAAACTATTTCATCCGAAGCGTGTTAGGATAATCCAGTTAAGCTTAGGAAAATTTCAGTATGTTAGGGTAAGTGGGCAGGCTTTTATGGTGACTCAAGGCTTACATCCTCCAATATGTCCAAATTGGTTTCATGGCGGCCTTCGGCCGCTGTTCACTGTATTATTTCGAACGCCTGTATTAGGGTGTTTAATTTTTTTGAAGGTCGGTTTTCAAATGACTTTTCTTACGCCTCGAATTCCAGTGATGTAAAAGATATATATGGTAAATTTCAGGAAGATTGGTTAATACTTAGAGGTTGCACACATTGAGCACTTTCATCCCAATATCGATAATTTACATAAAAAAATCGATTTTTATACCCTACACAGAGGGTATATTCACTTTGTCATTCCGTTTGTAACGCATAGAAGGGGGCGGGGCAGGTATGGAAAAGTATATATATTCTTGATCAGCGTCACCACCTGAGTCTGTGCTGAGCTGTGTCCATTTTGAAAAAAAGTTGCTGCTATTTGGATCAAAATTAGTGATTTGGTGAATATGAGAACAACATTATGATTAGGCTAGGTTTTAAGTTTGCAAAGGCTCTTAAAGAGGCGTGGCACAGCCCTAAATTTTAAGTTTTATGACGCCATTGCTCGTAAACTGTGTAAGATATTGTGATGAAATTTGGTACACGGATACAGATCTTGTGAATTTTGAATTCCGCATATAGTGGGCGGAATTGTAAAAGTGGGCGTGGAATTTCTTAACAATTAAAAATTTGGATTTCGTATAACTCCAAATTGGCACATACGATTTTCATTAAAATTTTAGGGATGATACCACTGAAAGTAGTCAACAATACAAGCCACGTCAATATACTGAAAAATTTATTTTAAGGGCGTGGCATAGCCTACAATATTTATAAACGTTATAAAAAGAGAACTAACAACGCAGGCGTTATGAAATTTAATATGGCGGATACACTTGCTAAAAGGTGTTTTCTTGCAAAATTTTGGCACAATTGCGCCGGTGGGTGTGGCACCTCCCATATAAGCGAAGTACGTTTAATGCTATAGATAGTGTGCTATGAGAGTAATCTTCATAAAATTTTGTGTAGAGGTGTCGGCTACTATAAGCTTCGGAATTAAATGAAACTTGACAAGATTGCATCAGTGGGCGTGGCACCTCCCTCATTCACATAAAGTTGTAAGTGCTATTTTAAGTGAACTATTGGAGCAATCGATTTGGAATTTGATGTAAGTGGTTTACTGAGTAATAGGTATATATGAATCAAAAGCTGGCGAAATAGAAACATTGGGCGTGGCACCTCCCATAAAATTAAAATACCTTAAGTGGCATAACTATCGAAATATATGAGCAATCATAGTGAAATTTGGTGTAAGAAGTTTTTGTATAAAAAGCTATTTCTGGATCAAAATCGGAGTGGATTGTACCAGTGGGTCTGTCACCGCCCTAAATTTTAGGAATAATTAGGGCACATATCGCAAACTATACAAGCTATTGTGCTAAAATTTGGTTTGATCATGTTAATCACGAATATCATTTATTGAAACAAAAGTGGGCGGAATTGTTGGAGTGGGCGTGACATATTTCGTGTTTTTCATTTCTATTCTATTTTTTTCAACATTTCCCATATTCTTTTGACATTTTCAGTTTTTTCCAACACTTTCCAACATTTTTGAACCTTTTTACATTATTTTCGACTTATTCAACCTCCTCAACATTTTTTTAACATTTATTTAAAAAGTACTTTCAATGTAGTGTAGGGTATGTGAGTTTCGGCCTGGCCGAAGATAACACCTTTACTAGTTTTTTTTGCCTTCTTTTACTAGACTGATCAAAGTGTGCAACCTCCAAATATTATCTTGTCGAAATTTTGAATAAATACCTTTTACATCACTGAGACACTGGACGAATGAAAAGTCTGCAAAAATTTTAAGGTAAGATAAAAATAAAAATTTGAAATTTTTCCTGACTTTGCTTGCGCCCCGAGTCTCAGTGATGTAATAGGTATTTATGCCAAATTTCAAAAAGATAAGATAGTATTTAGAGGTTGCACACTTTGATCAGTTTAGTAAAAGAAGACAAAAAAAATCGATTTTTCTATGTAAATTATTTAAATTGGGATGAAAGTGCTCAATGAGTGCGAATATTATCCAATCTTCTTGAAATTCGGCATATATGTATATCTTTTACATCACTGGGACTCGAGTTACGCCTCGAAAATCATACCTTAGAAAAAAATAAACACCCTAGGCTGTATGTTAGCGAAGTCTGCGTTGGGCATAGTATAGTGAACCGCAGCCGAAGGTCGCCGTGAAGCCGACATTGGACATATTGGCGGATGTAAACTCCTTAGCCGCGGCCGAAGGCCTTCCACTTACCCTAATATACTAAAACTTCAAGAAAATCGGGAGTGAGGCCGTTAAAGTAAACGCTTCGGATGAACTAGTTTGGCAAAGCACTGTTTATCGATATTTCTTGCGAATTGAATAGTTGCTAGATTTAGATCATTTTCAGTTTCCTTGTAATTTTTAAATTTAAAACAGTTGCTCTATAAAGTCAAAAACTCGGTAAAGTTAACCACCCCAAATACAAACTACTTAACTTTTGTGAGAGTCTATTTTTTATGAACAAGTAATTACAATATTTGTCTTCAATAGCTACCCACTCTAAACAAATGTGCAATAATGTATGTATTACTTTAAATACAATTTAAACAAAAATTAATATTGATAATATATGGACCAAAAATTAAATATTTTTTCCATTTATTTTTTTAATGGAAATTCATGTAGTGGCATTGACAGTTTCAAAGTATAGTGTATTGAGGTAAATGTAGTGAAAACAGCAAAAGATTTGAGCTGTTGCACAAGAAACACCAAAGCACTAATTGCGCAGAGATCGTGGATTCCTTATATATAGGTTTAAAAATAGGGATAGCATTATTTTCGATACTTTCTGAAGTTTACATAAGGAAAATACAATATAAAAAAAATATATATATAAATAAGAAAAAAATCTAGTTTTCTTATTTTTTTTTACTCAAATTTCAAAAAACGGAAATTTTTCAGCTCTTTTAGAAACCTTACGAGTATTTTTTTTAAATGCGGATGTACTCGAATATGAATAAAATTGTACTTATTCGTATACAAAATTCAGTTTTGTTTGAAACTCTTTTTTAATGATCATTAGTAAAAAATAATGTTCTGCAACATAAATTTAAAAAGTTATCTGTAGAAAAACATAAAAAAACCGAGTGAACTATATCTACATACACTACGCAACTTATGCCTTGAGCTATTGATTAATTTTTTTAGGAAACGTTGAAGTATCGTTATGGTTTGGACGTGATATTTGATTGATATAACGATTCCGTGAAAGACAATTTCAAGTGATAATAGAAGTTTTATTGTTAAATTTGGAGAAGAAGATTAATCCTGTGGTAAAATTTTAAAAATATTGGACTTAAGTCGATCAACAGTTCATACTATCATTAAGTATTATGAGGACATATCGCGCAGAGATGTCAGCTTGATTTTAAAAGTTGGCAAAAACCCAAAAGTGAGCGTCTTAAAATTGGTAGAACACATAGCTATCACATCAGATCAAAGTGTGCTTCCACCCACATTTCATAAAACAAAATATTTAAATTTTTTTATGGCAAACTCCAAGCGAATCTTGCGGCTCTTTCTCAGAAATTAGAGGTTTTCGGCGTTGTGTTCTACTATGGAAACATTGGCTGTTTGATGTTTTCGCAATTGTGCGTGGATGCACACACTGATCTGATGTACTACCTATGCGTTCTATCAATTTTGAGGCATCGACTTTTGGGTTTTGTCCACTTCTTTTAATATCAAGCTGACATCATTGCGAGAAAGGTTCTTTTGAGCGGCCACTATTGGGCTTGTTTTCAATGGAATCAATATCCTCTTATTTTGTAACTATCGTGTGAACTATTAATCGATTTAAGTCCGATATTTCTAAAATTTCACCACAGGATTAATTTTCTTTTTTGAAATTTATCGAAAAAACTTCTATTATCACTTGAAATTTCCTTTCGTCACGTCGCTGTTGTATAATATAGTACTTAAGTTATATGGTACACCCTATGTGCTATTATACTCACTAAGTTAAGCTCACACTATGTACCATTGAGATAAATAAAGACAGTCATATATACACTCGTACATATATGAGACACGAACTAGAACACAACATGGTGTCAGTTGTGATTAAAATCTGTTAAGTAAATTATAAAAAATTAAAGTAAATTAAATAATCTAAATGTGACAAATGAAGACAAAGTGACAAAAAGTGTAACATCGGAGTCCAAGCAGTTACTTGCAATTGCTGCAACAGTGCCACCACTTAACTTCAAATCATCGAATCTTGCCTTAGCGTGAAAAAATTGGAAAACTCAATTTAAAATCTATATACGAGCATCCAACCTGGAAGAGCAGTCGGACAAAAGAAGAGTGGCATTACTATTGCACCATCTAAATCCGGACTCATTGTAACTTTTTGAGTCATTTGATGAAGATATTGACGTAATTAAATATGAATAGTTGCTGAAAAAACTAGATGCCTTTTTTGTGCTGAAAGTCAATATAACCATCGAGCGCTATCAATTGTTCTCACGTAGGCAAGGTGGAGATGAAAAATTCGATGAATATGTAATTAGCCCAAAAAACTTACCAAAGTTGTGACTTTGAAATCTCCGTGAGGAGCTCGTTCGTGATATTTTTGTATCTGTATTGTCGTTTCACATGGCCCATATTAGAAAATATTGCTCAGCGAAGGCAGCATCACATTGGACAAAGCATTCGCCATTGCTAAAAATATTGAAGTGACCAGAGAAAACGCAAGTCAACTCCGAAATTCAGTCAGTTATGTCGGTGCTGTACACAAATTTGTTCAAAAGTCACCAACAAAATCATCATCAGCCTCATACATAACACCACCGTTTCAAGGTCAACATACAAGAGCAGAAAATATGCAGTTACAACAGTTATGCAAAAAATGTGGGCAAGTGCATAGAGATCAAATATCCAGCAGTCGGAGTTATATGTCATATTTGCCGAAACAAAATCATTTCGCAAAAATGTGCTTTTTTAGATTGCAACAACAACAATATTTGCCCCAACAGCAACTTTTAAAGAAATTTGTTGGAGTCATAAATAAAGAAAATGAAGAGGAAGCCGATCTCTTTGTTAATACTCTCATTAAGTATAGAAGTTTTGGTACGTTAGTCAAAGCTCAAGAAGCCGAAGAAGTCGTCGTTTCAGTTAAAGAAAAACTCGTCACAGCAGAAAAAGTCGTCGGAGTAAAGGAGCTTGTTGGATCAATCACTCGACATGCTTTTGAAGCAAAATCGCCATACATACATAAAATGAGAGCAGAAAAAGTGGAAAAAAGTATAAATACAGAAACGACAGAAGAGTCTAAGTCATCTGACTAGAGTATTGAGGTAATATTTGGCAGCAACAAAAATGTTAAGTTACAAGTGGACACGGGAGCACAGGCAAACATTTTGTCATATGAAACAGCTCATTTGTTACAGGTTCAGACTTTGAATAATACAAAAACAAATATTTTTACATTTCGCGGAGAAAAATTGCCAATATTGGGAAAAATAGACTCAGATTTTGATTTTAAAAATAAAATCTATTCAGCTACATTCGCAAAGTCAAACCTTTCAACAGCTTCATCATTTATAGAAAGAACGCATAGCTTGTTGACTGCTCGCCTGGTTTTATCATTAGTCGTTTGCACTATTGCCACGCGAACAACATCGCCGACGCCCTTTATGGCTTCGCTTACTCCTCCCAATGGCTATTTTAATACAAGTTTTCGTCTTTCAAGATAATAAATAAATATAATATAATATATAATAAATAATAAATAAATAAATAAAAAATAAGTACCATATTTCGAACAGCTATGTTAGTTGTATGCGAACGCCATTTTTTACGTTGTTGAAGATCTGTTATGTACTTTGTACTCCATTTCTTGCAGAAGATAGCAATCTCGTTGCAATCGGCTTAGGCGATTAATATTAAGTATTGTAACATCACACTCAACCATAAACGTAAGCGATGCTCCCACGAGAAAATGAGCTTGAGATCAAGAATTTTTTCTAAATTTTGAAATCTTCAGCTGCTTGTAAGTTTTTAAATTTTTTTAATTATTCTATTTTTGGGAAATTTATAAATTTCTGATTTTTTGAGGTTTTTGTTAATTTTTCGATAACTTTTGAATTTTTTTTTGGAATTTTTATAATTTTTTCTAAATTTTGAAATCTTCAGTTACCTGTAGGTTTTTAAAGTTTTTCAATTTTTTTAATTTTTATATTTTTGGGAAATTTTTCAAACTTTTGAAATTTTAAAAATTTTTGATTTTTTTTTCGATTTTTTTGAGGTTTTTGTTAATTTTTCAATACTTTTTGAATTTTTTTTGGAAGTTTTATAATTTTTTTTTAAGTTTTGAAATCTTTAGCAACTTTTAAGATTTTAAAGTTTTTAAAATTTTTTAATTTTTCTATTTTTAGGAAATTTTTAGAATTTTTGAAATTTAAAATTTTTTGATTTCAAGATAATCTTTTTTTTCTGTAATAGCACTCTGAGAACGTGAGTTTATAATAGCTGCAATTTGACAAACAGGTGTTTTAAGCTCTTCGAAACTTAAGGTTTGCAACTCTACTACACTCCAAAAGTGAAATTTTGCCTCCCAAAGGACACCAAAATGTGGCTATCGAGGAGGAATGAACTTCCAATCATTGCCATAATTTAAACACTGCTGTTGAACTGCATTAATTTGAAAATAAAAAAAATATTTTGTAGCTCTGCCAGTTAATTTTGCGCACCGACGAAATTTTTGGCCTTCCTCTCGTGTAAATAAATCGATTAAGTGCAGCCAAAAACGGTGGTTGTGCTCAAAAAATTTAATTCCAGTGACCAAAAATACTCCATTTGCTTGGATTCTTTCAGATGGTAAATGGTCCATTATATATTCAGACAATTTCGGCTTCAACCGAAAACAGCGAATATATTTATTTATGATAAAAAAAAAATGCCCTTTCTTCTGCCTATTGCCCAATACTGGAGCCTAATTGATGCTAGAAAAGACTGCGGGCCAACATGTAACAATTAACGATGATAATAATTAAATATAGAATCCATAAGAGGATGATGCTTTGGAAGGATGATGGGGTGCTTTTACTTAAAAACTCAACGATGAATTTAGAAAAAAACTTTCTATTCGGAGCAAGTCATTCAAATCAAGAAAAAGGACGTAGAGAATAAATTTTACTTTAAGTTAAGAATTTATCTTCAGCTTCAATTGTTTTATATTCTGCTGATAGATTGTACCATTCGCAGTAATATATATGTTCCCTTCTGAATGTCCCTAACTGAGAGTGATCTGGAAGTAAAGCTGTTTTTTTTTTGTAACTGCAACATCTATAAACCATATTTTTTTTTCATTTTGCTAAAATTATGAAAAAATTTACAACATATCGAAAAATCCAAAATTTGAATTGTTGGCAATAAAGATATTTTTCGCTGCTCAGGCAAATCTTTAGTGAGCATGGGACATATTGGCCATTGAGTTTGGCCATTTTGAAGAAATACTGTACCATGCTTCCACAATTTCGAATTTACGAGATCCTTTGGTGCAGCACCTCTCGATAAAATGTCGGCAAGACTCATCAACGATGGTACATAACGCCTTGTCATACCGCTTGTCAAAGTTTGAACTTTGCTTACTCGGTTAGCAACGGATACATTAAAGTTCATCTTTTAGCCAAGATATCACGACAGTAGAGTCTGTCCAGCAATGAATTTTTCCTTGGAAAACTCCTAGCTTCGAAATAGCAGCATGCACTAACTCTAACTATGCTAATAATGTTGCAACAAACAATTCAAGTTTTGGGTTAATAAGATTTTTCAATGGAGATACCCTCGATTTAGAACATAGTAATTTTATTATTTTCAGCCCGGAAATAAATATGTACTGTGTTTTGTGCCGCAGTTGACCCTCTCAAAGTCAGCCTGAAATCGATGGCGGTACGTAGTGTATAGGGTTGTATCTCTTCCACTCGCCTGATTCCTCTCGCCATATTTTTTGGAAGTCCACCGTATTTGAATTTATGGACAGCAGTCAGTGTATTAATTTCTATTCTTTGCCTAATACTAATCCATTTGAGTACCTCTAACATGTGTGATATAGATGTATAAATGCTACACTTTAATATACATCTCATTGCTTTGTTTTGGAGCATTCGGAGTCTTTGTATGTGACCTTGATTGCAACATGCATATAAAACTGTTGAGCAATATTCAAAATGAGGTTTTATGATAGTGTTGTAGACATTTATAGCTGTTAAAAAATCTAGTCTATTTCTTATTCTCCTAAGAAATCCGATCTTTTTTCCAATTTTCTTGCAGCTATATTTAATATGATCATTGAATTTTAATTTTTTATCGATCATCATGCCTAGGTATTTCATAGTTTCAACTGTCTCTATTTCCTGAGTATCTATTTCTATGTTCAGCTCTGAGTTTATGTTTATTGCCATTGTTTTTGTTTTATTCTCATTTAGCTTCAATTTGTTCATTTTGAGCCAGTTTGTCACATTTCGTATATCATTTATTAACATGTTGTTGCATTCATCTACATTTGTTCCTTTCGCATATATCAATGTGTCATCCGCATAAAGGACCATTTTACAATGCTCTAATACATTTGGCTGGTCATTTATATACTTTATAAAAAGCAATGCACCAAGAATTGATCCTTGTGGGACACCTGTTGCTATATTAATGGGATCTGATATGGAGTTATTAACTCTTGTATGCTGGTTTCTTCTTTCAAGGTATGTTTTAAACCATTTTAATTCGTTTCCCCGTATGCCGTAATTATATAGTTTTTGTAAAAGAATATTATGATCTATTGTTTCAAAAGCTCTTTTAAAATTTAGAAACATCGCAATGATTTTATTATTTGTTTCATTTCCTTTCCAGCTATTTACAATACAATTTATTGCTGCTTCATTTGAGTGATTGGCTCTGAAACCAAATTGATACTCCGATAAAACGTTATTTTCTTCCATGTATTTCATAAGCTGTTTCTTGACTACTGCTTCCAGTATTTTTTCACAAGTTTTTAGTGTATTTTTTGGTCGAAATTCTTCGCATTTGTTTGTGTTTTGAACTTTTTCACCTGGTGTGATTATGCTTTCTTTCCATAGCTCTGGAAACTGACCTGACACAATAGACTCGTTAATTATTTGCGTTAATGTTTCTCCAATGAAATGCCAGTTGTCTATTATTAGCCTAAGGCTTATCTTCCCAAAGTCTGATTTGTTTTTCATTTTTTTAACCATTTCCTTTAGCTCTTATTGGGATACTTGTCGGAACTGAAATATTGTATTGATCGCATTTACTTTATTTACGCATTCCACTCTTTCAATTAAACTAGACATTTCTTCAATGCTTTTAACAAAATATTTGTTGAATTTGTTCGCGATTTGTAATTCATCAATTGTTTCTTGACTTTCGAAAATAACATTCTTAATTGGTTTAATTTCTTGCTTTAGCACTAGTTTCTTTATTTCTCTCCACATCTGTTTTTGACAATTTGCATTTCTTATTTTATTTTTGACAAATTTATTTTTTCATTATTCAGTTTTACTTTGTATTGGTTTCTAATTATCTTATACTGTTGCCATGTTTCATCACTATTGTTTCTTTTTGCATCGTGGTATTTCATAACTTTTCTGTTTTTTAAAATTTGCAGTGTCATGGTAAACCATTTCGGTGTTTTTTGGTCTGGCCTTATTTCTTTTATTTGTGTAAATTTATCTACTGCGCTACTTAAAACTTAATCCAATTTATTACCCTTAAGATGTACATTATTTGTAGTATTTGACAATCATTGACACATTTATTTCATTCGAGAATTAATTTTTTCTATAATAAAATATCTTTGTTTTAAACCTTTTAATATTTCTTTCGTTTTCATATTCGATAACAATTTCTATTCATACTTTCGTGATCAGAAATTTTATCATTCACTATTACTCTTGCTTTCACATTTGACATGTTGGATATTATGTAATCGATTAATGTTTTTTAATTCGCATGCCTTTTATGTATGTTGCAAGGCATGGGACGCAGGCATCAATGCATGCATGCTTTTTATGTGCTTTCGGTAATTGACTGTTTCTTGCATGTCTGATTGCTTAGTTGCGAGGAGGCATATTTCATCGGCATAAGCGATGCCTTCCAGATGTTCACTGAATGTCCTTTGACTGCTGCAATTTGTAGAGTCTAGAGCTCTGCCGAGGACATCGTCAAGTACTATTATAAACAGTATTGCTGACAGCAAACAACCTTGGCGCACATTTGAGACGGATTGAAAAGGGCTCGAAAGTTTCTCGTTATGTAATACTCTACATTTGGGTCATTCCATCTATAATGGGCCTATAATTACCCTCAAGTTTTTTAAATAGGCTGAAACTTTCTTCAGTGATTGGTCTATCATGTAGAAGATATAAAAAAAATTCGATAAAATTTTTTTGACCAATATTTTTGCTTAAAAAAAAAGTTTTTAATTGTGTTCAAAAAAGCTCATAAGTAAAACAACAACATTCATTGATGAATATAAACAAACCAGCACAATCAAATTCGCTTTTATATTATTTTTAGGTAGTTGTGTACTAGTGGATTACAAAAAAACTGCAAATCTGAATAAATGGTTGCCTTTAACGTTTTCTATGTGCTAAAAGATAAAAAATTGACTATTTCTAAAAAACATCAATTTCCCAAATACTCCATCACCAATTTCAGCCTTTTTAGGCTCACAATTTTCAAAACATACAGGAATACCATCCTTGAAAATTGTATCCATGTTTTTTCACCCTATTTGATTCTACAAGCATTTAAATTTAAGATTTATGATTTCAAACGTAAACTGAAACATTGAGAATGAGAGCGAGAGAATAAAATTTGAATTGATTTCAGTCATTTTAGGCTCAAAATTTTCAACACATGCAGGAGTACCATCTCTGGAAATTTCATTCATTTTTTTCACCCTATTTCATTTTATATGCCTGACCATTTTGATACATTTCAATTTTTGTAAACACTACGCACTATTCGATACTTTTCGACTTTTATCTACCTTTCAATACTTTTTGATATCATTGGATGCTTTCGGTCATTTTAATATTTTCCAATAACTTTTGATATTTATTGGCGTTTTGATATTTCACACCTTATAGCTGATTTTGGATTGTCAACGATGCTTTCAATATTTTTTAACTTTTATCAATTAACATTTCAAAATCATTCGGTTATTTTTTTCTATACTTTTTATCGTGACTTGCCGGCCATTTTTGAAATATTACTCTTCGATCATTTTTTTTTATAAATTTGCTACTCTATGATATCTTCTGACTTTCTGATACTCAAAAACTTTCGTCCCTTAACGACTTTTTAACAGTTATCGATGTTTTGTTTGTTTAATATAAATTATTGATTTTTTTTAATTAGACATAAACGTATGCTTATAATAATAGAGTTAAGCTACAACAGCTATTAGCCTTAGCAATTTAGCTTGAAGCATTAAACAAAGGTTAAAGCTTATTAATAAATTATGGAAATGAAAAAATTATGGATGCAATTAATTTGTTATATTTTTATAATTTTTTCATAGCCTTATCGCACTTTCTCAACATACCCGCTCAGACCATATGTAAAAAAGCACACAACTGCATGAATCCAATTTTCATATGATCTAAGGAATAAATGTTAGAAAATATTTACCCATCATGCTGTGGGGCTCGGACCACACAAACATAAAGACCAAGAACCACTAAGCTACAAAATTAACTATAGTTATTTCTCAATCTTAGCTTGAGTTGATCTTTTGAAGCTAATGTTATATACATCGCAATTATTAATGAGAGAAGTCATGCGATTAAAAGGAGCTGTAGCCATATAATTAGTTCTACTGACTGGTTGGTAAAATATTTGATATGAGTTACGATTACTCTTACGATGAACATAACTAAGAAGCTCTGGCGCAGCAAGTGACCCAGTCACAAGCTGATGAAAATAAATTATACCCGCAATATTTCTATGAGTGCTCAATAATAATATCTTCAAGCGATCCTCATAAGGAGGAAGGTTTAAGAGGTCATTCCAATTTAAACCTTTGAGAGCAAAGCGCACAAAATTTTTTTGAATTCGTTCTACTCTATCTATATGTATATTGTAATATGGAGACCAAACTTGGCTAGCATACTCTAAGTGAGGACGCACTATTGTATTATATAAAGTTACTGTTACTAAAGGGCTATCAAATTCTTTTGCCCATCGCTTTATAAAACCAAGTAATGACGAGGCCTTCTTACAGATTGTATTCATGTGTTCATTAAACGTCAATTTAGCATCAACATGTATACCAAGGTCTTTGACTATGTCGATACGACAGATTTTCTTATCATTAAGTATATAATCAAATTCCACATTACTTTTCTTTTTAGAGAGGATCATAGTTTGCACTTGTAAGGATTTAAATGTAAGCTATTTTTAAAACACCAAACTTCAAATGATTTCAGGTCAGACTGAAGGGCAAAAGTATCATCATCCACCTTCACAGTCCTGTAAATTTTCATATCATCGGCATATATCAGCAGATGAGAGTTTTTGATTACATGAGTTACATCATTGATAGCCAAAATAAACAGGAGCGGCCCCAGGTGACTTCCTTGCGGAACGCCTGAAAATAATGTAAAAGGGGAAGACTAGGAAATCGTAGTTTCTCTAATTTAAACAAAATCAAGCTATGTGGTAACTTGACAAATGCTTTACTAAAGTCGGTGTAGATACAGTCTACTTGCGCTCCAGAATCTAATGAACTAAAGGCAAAAGACGTGAAATCAATAAGGTTGGAAACTGTAGATCTGCCATTAACAAAACCATGCTGACGAGTCGTTATGACTTCACCACAGCACACCTTACCTTAGTCATAAATAATTCGCTCAAAAAGCTTCGGGATTGATGATAACTTGGCTATAGGCTTAAAATAATTAATAGGATATTGTTTATATCGTATTAGCTATATATAATGCCTTTGGATATTGATAATAGTATATGTACCGACAACAATTAAAACTGTTGAATTCATAAATACTTTTTGCTTTAGAAATACAAAAAAAAAACAAACAAACAACAGAAAAATCTTAAGAATTGCAATATATTCGTTTGCATATACTGGATGCAACCATAAGCTATACCGAGTAGAGAACTGCGGTAGACTGCTCTCGGAGAAGGCCTGCTAACATTGCATTTCGAAAAATAGTCTGGTTAATATAACCAAATTTTTACCAAATCTATGGTCAAGATATTTTAATCTTAGTTTTGTTAATTAAAAGTCCACCAACATGGCATTCAGGTTACCTATAGAATTTTCTCAAAAATTGAGCCCGATTTTCTTTTTCGCATTTTTTATCAATTCTTTATTACTCCTTATTACTTGGAACGTAACTTAATTTTGTAGCGTATTGTGAAAATTCAAAGAAAACTTAAATGTCACCGATCATCAGAATTGAACCTAGAGGAAATGCGTTGTGCCACATTTTAGAGATGCGCATGTTAACCAACTGAGCTATTCCTATTGATATTTTCCATGAAACTTTTCTGTAAAATTAAAAATTGAGTTTTCATTTTATATATTCAGTTGATAACATAGTTAAACAAAGGTCAAGAAGCAGACACACTAATAAGCATTCCTAAAGGATTTAGGTGCACTGAATCTGAATCCGGCAGCAGAAATTCTCTATCAGGTTTTTGAGATATCCTAACCTAAATGTGCAAAAAACACTGTTTTTTGACATATTTGAGGTCATGGAGCACCATTCTTTTTTTTTTTAGAAAACTGCTGGGGATCTTGAAGCAAAAGTCTTCTTCTTTCAAATGCCGAGATATCGAATTTTGAAATTTTCATGTTTGTGATTTTGTCTATACTTGAAAACTTATTAGAGACAGTTGTATATCAAAAGAATTCAAAATGCGATAGTTCAATGAAAAAAAAAAGCAGAAAGCTCAACTGCATTTGAAAGAGGAAAAATTGTACTTTTAGATCGTTGATTGAAAAAAGAAAAATTTATGGTGCTACACATAACATCAAAAATGTCAAAAAACAGTGTTTTTGCACTTTAAGGCTAGAATATTTCAAAGCAATTCTGCTGCTAGATTCGGACTCAGCGCATCTAAATCGGCAATATATTCAAATTTCTGCTTCCAAAAAAAAATTTAAATTTTGTTATTCAAATATATATATATATATAATTCAAATAAAATATACATTTAGCTAACCAAATATGTCAATAGCTTAGATGATGTCGTGTAACTGCGTATGTAACAACGCGAGTTCAATCTCCAGTGGTTTCCGAATACCTTTTTTTAAATTGAATATATAAACAGAAATAGATATGGCCTAGCTAAGCTGGAGGTAACGAAATTGGCTTTTTTTCGTTTTCAATTAATGTTTGCTCGCCACTCAAAAACTATTGTAGGTGGTTTACAATATCCTTCATTCGATGCAGGATGTATGATACTGAGAAAAAAATCATCAACACAGAGCTATTTTCCCTCTTCCACTTGTAAGCTAGTTTTTATGGAAAGCGACGGAAAGCTTAACTTTTTCTCTTCCACAGAAGGTCAGCTTTTATACTTTATTAACAAAATATAATTTTCTCTCTTCCACGAAGGATTTACTTTTTTCAGTCATTTCAATAAAAATTTAATTTTGTAAAGAGTTGTGAAGGCTCTGCTACTTCGTAAGGAACTATTTCTAATTAAAGTTTTTCATTCGACTACTGGGTACTTATTGAAAAAAAAATCGTTGTGTATGTATATACCACATATATGTACGTACTTGAAAAGAATTCACATAAATGAATTACATAATTGCATATTTCTTTATTTGTTCTCAAGCACGAAACATACAGCAAAACGATTCTGAGCTTAGCCTTACATCAGACAATTTGATTGAGAAAATTAAATCAAAACAAAATTGAAAAAACAAACATGGCATAGGAAAAAGAAAACAAAGAATTGCAATTGGGTCATTCCATCTATAATGGGCATATCATCACCCTCATGATTTTTAAATAGGTTGAAACTTTTTTCAGTGATTGGTCTGTCATGTAGAAGATATAAAAAAATTCCAAAAATTTTTTTGACCAAGATTATTTCTTAAAAAAAAAGTTTTAAATTGTGTTCAAAAAAGCTCGTAAGTAAAACATTCATTGAACCAGCACAATTCAAATTAGCTTTTATATTATTTTTGGGTAGTTGTGTACTAGTAGATTACAACAAAACTGCAAATCTTAATAAATGAATGCCTAACGTTTTCTATGTGCTAAAAATAAAAAATTGACTATTTCAAGAAAACATCAATTTCCCAAATACTCCATCACCGATTTCAGCCTTTTTAGGCTCATAATTTTCGAAACATGCAGGAGTACCATCCCTGAAAATTGTATCCATATTTTTTCACCCTATTTGATTCTACAAGCATTTAAATTTAAGATTTATGATTTGCAATGTAAATCGAAACATTGAGAATGAGAGCGAGAGAATAAAATTTGAATTGATTTCAGCCTTTTTAGGCTCAAAATTTTCAGAACATTCGGGAGTATCATCTCTGAAAATTTCGTTAATTTTTTTTCACCCTATTCAATCGTCTATTCAATGCATCCCAGATTCAATTTCGGTCGATTCTATCAACTGCAGTATTGCAGGCGGTTAAAGTTAGATGTAACGAAGCCTGTCACTCATTTATCTGCTCCAAAATATTTCGAAGGGTATTCATTTTATCAATACACGATCTGCTCGGTCGAAATCTTGCCTGTTGATTTCGTATAAGTGGCTATATTTTTGCGCTGACTTTGGTCAGGAGGATTTTCTTCACGACATATGACGGAATCGACAGTTCTGGCATAGCGATAAGTTCCTTTTTTGGGATTCTTACGAAAATTCCTTTGAACCTGTCTTGAGGCATTCGTTCATCTTCCCAAATTTTGGTAAAAACAGAGTACATAAGTTCAGCGGTGAACTCCGGGGAAGCTTTCAACATTTCGGCAGCTATACGATCTGCGTCCGGTGCTTAATGGTTTTAAGAGATTTTTCGGTCTTTGTTATCTCTGTTAGTAAAGGTATGAACGGTGCCAGTCCTTGTGGTCTTCCCTCAGAGAGAAGCGTTTGGTAGCTGTTAAGGCTGGAGGTGGACAGTTCATGTTTTCAGAAAAATATTCTTGCCAATGGATTAGCTGGTCATCTGTAGTCGTTAAAAAGCTTCCCTTTTTGCTTTTTACTGACCGATTTTGACAGTATTTTTTGACTGACATCTTGCGTGCTATTTCATAGACCGTGCATACAGTTTTGCTGCGAGGTCGGCACAGATCTCTCGCTTGTCCTTGCAGGAGGCTTTTACTTCATTATTTAGCGCGTTGTATATTTGTGCGGCGTCATGCCTCTGGTCTCTTGTTTGCGCTTTAATTGTCAGTTGTAATAAACTGAATTGGCCAAGTCTTTTTCTCTCTCACTCGTACACTTTTAAAAAATTTAGGTAATTTGCACTAATCTACAAAAAATTTAGGATTAAACCATGTTTGATGTTTAACTCGGAGAAATGAGATTTTAACCCAGAAATCATACTCGCGACGAAACCCTGATTGTTGGTGTTGGGTTTTCGTGGCAGAATCCACGGAGTCGAATATAATAAAAACCGGACGGCAAATGTTGAGTACAGTGTGTGGTGTTTTATTATCTAATAATCAAATTTACATGTTAATTTATAAGAAAAAATATAAAGCAAAGTTCGTCAAAAAAAAAACTTACTTATTCGTTCGGCTCTGTGGACGTTAATGGAATGAATATTCAAATTCTTTTCCATTGACATTTAAGCAAAGCTATTCACAATAGTAAATAAAATAATGAAATAAAGATGGCGTTGCCATACATAAATACATAAAGTACCACAGAGGGTGTTTTGAAAGTATAAAAGTAAATATAATAGGGCAGCCACACAGGGCGTTTTCTTTAATAATAAATAAAATGATTTTAGTTCATAACATCCCCACTCCCGTGAGTCGAAACGGCTGCCGAAGACTCACTATTCACGTCAAGAACTGCAAGCTTTGATGCTGCTCGTCGATAAGTTCCAACCGATGTTCTGATCAACGCTGAGCGCACCTGACCATCCGGTGCAGCAAATACTTGGAGCACGATACCACGTTTCCAATTTCCTCGTGCCTCATTATCATCACATAGCACGACAACATCTCCAACTTTGATTGGCTTGACGCGTTGACACCATTTGGTGCGACGTGTAAGTTCTGGCAGATACTCTAAAATCTACCTTCTCCAAAAGGTTTGTTTCAATTGTTGCAGTATTTGCCACTGTTTTCGAAGGCAAAGTTTTTGTCCAACAATTGGCGTCTGAATTATATTTGGGTTACCAATTAAGAAATGGTTTGGCGTAAGCGGTTCATCTGCGTTGCTTTCCAGCGCTAAATGAGTTAATGGACGCGAATTTATTAAATTTTCCGCTTCTATCAGCAAGCTCACAAGCGTTTCTACTTGTGGTGTTTTTTCTTTCAAAGTGAACGACAATACACGTTTAACTGCACGAACCATGCGTTCCCAACATCCACCTTCGGATGGGTTTGCAGGCGTATTGAACATCCATTCGATTCCATGGCGCATACACTCGTCGTTTATAGTCCTATCTATTGTAATAAAATTTTCCTTACTTGCTCCGACAAAGTTCGTTCCGTTGTCACTCCTTAGACGAACGGGAACACCTCTTCGGTTCATAAAATTTCGAAGACACAAAATTGTGGAGCTAGTCGACAAATCCTTGGCGAGTTCCAAATGTATCGCTCTAATTGAAAGGCACGTAAAAAGGGCCACCCATCTTTTTTCGACGCGGCGTCCTATGGCAACCTGTACAGGTCCAAAATAGTCTAATCCGGTATAAGAAAATGGTCGAATAAATGGCGTTAATCGATCAATAGGCAGTTGTCCCATTAGTGGGGAATATGGCTTTGCAGACAAATTTTTACATTGCTGGCATTTGGCTTTGGCTGCACGAACTTGTTGACGTATGCAAGGAATCCAAAATTTTGATCTTATTCCACAACAAATTGCTTCTTGATTTTGGTGCTGATACAGTTCATGATAATGTCTGACTATTAATGCTGGCAGTACATGTTTTTTTGGTAAAATTATTGGGCGTTTTGTGTTTGCATCTATACATGCGGCGTTATCTATGCGACCTGCTAATCGTATTATTTTGTCTTGATCCAATTCTGGCGTTAAATTATAAATTGAGCTAGTTTTGGTAATAGGCTTATTACGCAACAAAAGATTCATTTCTTCAGGAAACGATTTTTTTTGAACTAATCGACAAATAAATAATTCCGTATGTTTTAATTCGGCAGGACTAAGCAAATCATCAAATCTTGGTTCATTTGGTGAATCACTGTTTATATAGCTTTTAAACATTGCAATGGCTCTGCGCACGCGTGTGACGACTTTCAGTAATTTGTAATAATTAGAATATTTTTCAAATGGAATGACTTCCTCGTTGCAGGCTATGGCAAACGAAAACTTTGAACGTTTTTCAATTTTGCTCTCGTTTTCAATTATGTCGTTAGGCATTTGCGGCCACTCTTCTTCGGAGTATTTTAAAAATGATGGACCCATTATCCATCGAGAATTTGACGATATCGTTTGTTTGGTCTGTAGGCGAGTGGCATCATCGGCTGGATTTTGAGATCCGGGTACCCACCTCCATTGTTTAATATCAGAAGAATCGATAATTTCAGTTATGCGATGCGCTACAAATTGCTTATAGCATCGACTATCAGATCTTATCCAACATATTACTGTTTTTGAGTCGGACCAAAATATTATTTTTTGTGGCTTTATGCTGTGGCTACAAATTACAGCTTCTTTTAGGCGGACACCGAGAACGGCAGCTTGCAATTCCAACCGTGGAATTGAAAGAGCCTTTATTGGGCTGCATCTTGATTTTCCGGCAACAAATACAATATTAACTTTATTCTCATAAAATATACGCCAGTATGCTACAGCAGAAAAGGCCATCTCGCTCGCATTAACGAATATATGCAATTCAATGCAAGCTGAAGTATCTGTAAAATGATTATTGTAACATCTGGGTACTTTAAATTTGTCAACATTTTTTATCTCTATGAGCCACTTGTACCATTCTCTGTTAATTTCTTCTGGAATTGGCGTTATCCAGTCAATTGCTGTTCTCCATAACTTTTGTAAAATAATTTTTGACCTTATCACAAAATTTGCCAAAAATCCAAAGGGATCAAATATAGACATCGTGATACCTAAAACTTCACTCTTGTTTGGGCGTCGACTTCCATTTAAAACTGCTTTCGGCACCTTTGCAAATTTTAAAATGAAGCAAAATTCGTCAGTGGATGGTTTCCAAAACATTCCCAGAATTTTTTCTGTTTCTGTGTGGCACATACTTTCGCAAGTTGACGTTTCTGAGGGCGAATTGTCAGTAAACGCATTTACAAATTCTGTTGAGTTTGATTTGAAACCTCTTAAATCAAATCCGGCTTCTTTTTGAATCTCTACAACTTCGTTACAGATGTTTATAGCTTCCTCAGCTGTGTCAAAGCTATCGACATAATCATCGACGTAATGACGCTCTACTATGGCATCGTATGCACATTCACGATTTTTTTTATGCAACTCTGCATTCAAGTTTTTTACATATTGGGCTGAACATGGTGAACTCGCTGACCCAAATATCATTGCACTCATTATATATATATCAGGAGGACGCGAAATATCGCCGTCCCTCCATACAAATCTTTGAGCATTTTGATCTTTTTCTCGAATATTGATCCTGTGGAACATTTCACGTATGTCAGCACATATTCCCACCGTTCCTTGACGAAATTTAAATAAAACGGATAATAATGGCTTCGGTTGATATTTACTAGGGCCTTTCATTAGCCTGGAGTTTAAAGAAACACCATTTACAGATGCGGCAGCATCAAAAACCAATCTAAGTTTATTTCCTTTATTGACATTGCACACGGCAAAATGTGGCAAGTACCAAGTATTAGCTTCCAAAAGTGCAGCCTCAGTTTGTGACAATTTTCTGGCATATGACTTCGTAACATATTCTTCAATTTTTGACTTGTACCATTTAGCAAAATTTTCATCTTTTGCCATTTTCTTTTCTATTGTTAAAAAACGATTTAAAGCCATTGTATAGCTGTCATTAAACTCAAACGATCCAGTTTTCCATAATAAACCGGTTTCGTACTGATCGCCTACCTTTTTTGTTGTTTCAACAAGAATTTTTTCAGCTCTTATGTCATCTTCGCTTTCAATAAGCTCAAGTGGCTTCGTCCCAAAATTTTCTATAGTAAAATATTCTGAAATTTGTTTTTGAATTTCTTCAAATTTATTTTCTTCAAAATCTATGCGGCACACAAACGATTCGGAGTTTTCTTCATTAGACCCGAAAAGTATATTACCTAATTTAGTTTTATGAACGGCAAAATGTTCATCCAAATTTAAAATATTTAATGGGCGTACAAAATTAATGTGCGGCATTCCTATCAACAAACGTGGAACAGCGTTTATATAATCTTCAATTGGAATATTTTCCAATGCGGCGTACTTTTTCTGAAATTTATTTAACTCCCTTCAAATTGAATACTTCCATTGGGTTATGTGTTGTTGATATTTCTAAGTTCAATTTTTGAGACATTTCGTTTGTACTCTTTCCACCTATCCAGCGCAGTGAAAGTAAATCGGCGGTACCTTTTAAGCCAACTAGTTTAGCAACCTTATCTTCAATTAAAGATATTTTTGAACCTTCATCGATAAAGGCCATGACTTCGCATTTACCCTTTGGCCCGTTTATTTCCACGGGGATAAATTTAAACAATGTCTTTTTGTTAACATTGTGATTTACAACATTAACAACAGCAGATTTTTCATTACTTATAGGCTTATTTGTTTTTGATGAATTTACATCCCATGGCGTTTCTTGTGTTCTGTCAGCGTTATTGACTTTAAAATTTTCATGTAAAAGGCGATTATGAAATTTATTGCAAGAGTTTATACCGCATTCCCTTTGATTTTGACAATTCGAAATATTATGGCTCGAACGCAGGCAACCAAAACATAGTTTATTTGTTTTTACAAATTTCCAACGATCTGAAATGAGTTTTCGTTGAAAGCTGGCACATTGGTACAAATAATGTTCCTGTTGGCAAAGGATACACTTTTGTTTTTTTTGCTCATCCATTATAGTAAAGGATGACTTCACCATTTTTTCCTTCTTTTGAGTAAAATCCTGATTATTATTGACTTTACTCACTACATCAACTTCTGTTGCCATTGAAATATACATTGAAATATTTTGCAACCAATTGCTAAATTGACAAACTGTTGGGTATTCCCACATGTTTAAACATGTATATTTAGCCCATTCTTCTCTCTTGAACAAGGGTAATTTATTAACCAGCTCATCCAGAAGAGTAGGATTACTTAAATGTGGTGTGGCACCTGCATTTACCAAAAAAACTGTAAGGTTAGAAACCATAGTACTGAAGTGCATTATTTCTGAAATTTTGTTGCCTGTTATGGCAGGAAAGGCTCGTACTTTAGCAATTTGACTACGAATTAAAATCTGTGGGCGACCGAAATGAAATTCTAGTGTCTTCATCACGGCATCTACATTATCTGGATGTATAAGAAACGCTTCAACTTTTGCCTTGGCAGCGCCTTTAAGCGCTTTTTGAAGGCGTGTCGAATTTTCTAATTTTGTGTAGTGATAGGCTTCTGTTGTTTCTTTATAGGCTATTGAAAACATTGGCCATTGTTCTGGCATTCCGGAGAATTCAGGAAGATCTTGAAGTTTACGCGCTACAGGCGTATGTAAAAATGACGTTGGCGTAGAGTAATTTTGTGCAGGCAGTGACGCATTCGTCGGCAGAGCATAATTTGGCAGTGACGTAATTGTCGGCCTAAAATAATTTGGCGGTGACGTAGTCGTCGACATAAAATAATTTGGCGGTGACGTAGTCGTCGGTATAAAATAATTTGGCATTGTTGGCGGCAGAAAATAGTTAGGAATTGACGTTGTCGTCGGCGAGGCATAATTTGACATAGACGTTGTTGGACGTGTCGGCATATGTGATGGCACAAATTTGGAAATGTTGGTGGTAGACTGTGGCAGTGCTCCTGCTCCAAAATATTGCATATTAGAAAAAATAGACATACCTGTGTTTAATCCTGCACAGTAATCGGAAGTTGTGGCGCTATGGTCTGGCGGCAGTATGATATTGTCAGAGACATTGACTTCGACGTTGTTGCTTGCAGCGGCGGTGCTGGTGACTGTATTCATTGGCTTGACGGAGTCTTGTACTTCGGCAATGGCGATAGCAACGGCTTTGTCGGTGGCGGCATGCTCCTCTATCAATAGACGCTTCTGGAGTTCAACATTTTCCATTTCGGCTTTTCTACAAGAAAACTGCAATTCTTTTATCTGTTTTTGCAACTCGGCAATGGTTGCGTCTTCTACAATTGTCTTCTCATTTTCATCGGATGAAGAATAAATAATAAAAAGTTGTTGGGTTTTCGTGGCAGAATCCACGGAGTCGAATATAATAAAAACCGGACGGCAAATGTTGAGTAGAGTGTGTGGTGTTTTATTATCTAATAATCAAATTTACATGTTAATTTATAAGAAAAAATATAAAGCAAAGTTCGTCAAAAAAAAAACTTACTTATTCGTTCGGCTCTGTGGACGTTAATGGAATGAATATTCAAATTCCTTTCCATTGACATTTAAGCAGAGCTATTCACAATAGTAAATAAAATAATGAAATAAAGATGGCGTTGCCATACATAAATACATAAAGTACCACAGAGGGTGTTTTGAAAGTATAAAAGTAAATATAATAGGGCAGCCACACAGGGCGTTTTCTTTAATAATAAATAAAATGATTTTAGTTCATAACAGTTGGGAACACTAATGCTAGCTAAATTCGTAGCTCAATGGTGGTTTGTAGTTTTTTATGTTTGTGTTGTTCTTTTTTTTCTAACAATTATGCCTTAGACTGTGTGAGATTAAACAAATACGTATGCAATTATTTTAATATATCTATATTAGGATGGTCGCCAGATGAATTGTGAAAAAATTTAAACGCAAATACTAGCTCTCATAGTCTAAAATCATTCGATATGATGTAAAGCTAGAAAAAGTGAATTTTCATACCGATTATTGAAACTTTAATTAAATAAAAGTTGGGAAATAGCGTTTTTCCCTAATATTTCTTATTAGTAAACAATAAAAATAGTTGAAACAACTCTAAAATAGCTAGTTATTTCTATGCAATCTTACTTTTCCAAAATAGGGTTTAACATTTTTTTACGACTATTATTACTGGTATTATTATTGATAAAAAGAATTATGGCATTTTTTTTAAATAACGGTGATGCAACCCAGCGCAAACGTAGCGCATCACTCTAATTTAGTATCGATATTTTTTTAATCAGTCCGTTATTGCGTATGCTACGTTACATTTTTTCGGTGAACTAGTGAAGAATAGTTGAGCGTTGTCAGATGTAAGACAAAATCAGCATAATTGTTATAAATTTGTGAAAAAGTTCAAGGCTTAAGATACTTTTGGAATCTGGCAATCTGATATCAATCAGCTATTCGTTCCATTTATTATTGAAATGATATTGTAATGTTGAATTGTTTTGTTACTAATTTCAAATACTTGCACCAATTTCTGAATTTTGTCTTCCTTCATCGTCCGAATCTGACGACGATGATGATGGAGCAATTCGCATATCAAAACCGATCTTACGCGACCATTGCAACATATTGGATATGCCAGATACTTAGTGAGTATTTTGAAATCTTACATAAATTGTTTAAAGACTGTCTAAGCTTAGTTGCTGCAGCTTGCTTTTCAACAGCATGCACAAGCTTAGTAAAATAGCAACCTGTTGCTTTTGGAGCTCAACTTCCAGAATGTTGGATTGCCAACCCGTAACATTCGGGTAAGCACTAAATACTTTCACACAAAAAAACTTTGAAACAAAAACTAGTAAAGGTGTTATCTTCGGCCAGGCCGAAACTTTCATACCCTACACTGCATTGAAAGTAATTTTTAAATAAATGCTAAAAATACGTTGAGAAGGTTGATAGTTGAAGAGGTTTAATAAGTCGAAAATAATGTAAAAAAAAAAAAGATTCAAAAACACAAATAAAGAAGGTTGAAAAGTGATGGAACAGTGGAAGATATCTGAAAAAGTTTGAAAAATATCGAAACCATTGAAAAAAGTTGAAAGAAATGGAAAAATTCGAACATATATGGAAAATGCTGAAAAATGCTCAAAAATTAATGAAAAGTCGAAAAAATTATGAAAATGTCGAATAAAGTTGAATGAGGTTTAAAAAAGTGGAAAAAATACACATGGGATATATTTGGAAAAGTTAAATGTTGAAAAAGTCAAAACAATATGCAAAATAAATAAAAAAATAAAATAGAAATGAAAAAGACTAAATATTCTACGCCCAATTCTCTAATTCAACTTACTTTGGTACCAAAAAATTATATTCGTGATTGACATACGCATAGAAGCTTTTATAGTTTGCGATAAATGCCGTAATAATTTTAAAATTTAGGGCGGTAAAACACCCACTGGCACAATCCAGTCCGATTTTATCCAGAAATAGTTTTCCATAAACAAACCTCTTACAACAAATATCGTATGACTGCTCACATGTACCGATAGATATTCCACTTAATGAATTTAAATTGTATGGGAAGTGCCACGCCCACTGGTGCTATTTCGCCAGCTTTTGATTTATACATATTTTATTACCAAACCATTAACATCCAATTTCAGATCGATTGCTCCAATAGTTCACTTAAAATAGCCCTTACAACTTTATGTTAGTGTGGGAGGTGCCACGCTCACTGATGCAATCCTGTCTAATTTAATTTAATTTCAATGATTCTCTTTTTATAACTTCTATAAATATTGTAGGCTGTGCCACGTCCTTCAACGAAATTTTCCAGTATATTGACGTAGCTTGTATTGAAGACTACTTTCAGTGGTATCATCTCTATAATTTTTATGAAAAACGTATGTGCCAATTTAGAATTATACGAAATCAAAATTGTCAATTGTTAAAAAGTGTCACGCCCACTTTTAAAATTATGCGCACTATGCACAGTTCAGGATATATAAAATATGTATCCGTTCTCCAAATTTCATCACAATATCTTGCACGGTTTACGAGCTATGGCGTTATAAATGTTAAAATTTAGGTCCTTGCCACCCCCCTTTAAGAGCTTTCGCAAAATTAAAACCTAGCCTTTTCTTAATTTCGTTCTCATCTTCACTATAGCTATGTCGACTCAGGTGGTGACGCTGATCAAGAATATATATACTTACAAATATACTTAATCGGAATGACATGGTAAATATACCTACGGTGTCAGGTATAAAAACGGCTGCGTGCATCAGTGTATACACGCGCAAGAAGTGAAATTCCTATAGGCTACATATTCTGATAATTTTGTAGATTTTATTCCTTTTGGCGATGTTTGAAAATAATTCTCAAAAAAATTCAACTCGTAGCTTAAACCTGTAAACAGCGTGAGCAGAATTTGTGTCCGATTTCAGAAATAATCTGCCATTTATGCCAAGGTATAGAGTATTAAATTTTGTAGGTGTATGGCAATTCCACACCCTGTTATAAAACCACGTCCACATTTTTCATGTGGCTGAAAATGCGAACAATATACGTCTGATGAGGTTTTTTTTTGGTGTTCCCATAGGCTTATGTTTAAGCATTGAACCTGGATCAAACCTGTTGTGAATTATTATTAAACCTAATGCTAAAGAAAAAGTCATCAAAGGTTATGGCAAGAAAATATTCTACGGACAATTCTAAGCAACTTTGCCAAATAAACTATGAGTCTAAATTTCGAGCCTTCGCGTTTTTAAAAATAGGTTTTGAACAATACTTTTATTGAATTTTTATGGGAATATTTAGAAATATTTTTATATTTTCAGCGAAATTGGGGTGAATCGGCCAGTTCGATGTCTTTGGAAAGGTTGTTTTAATCCGTTTTGCATTTACCATGTTATTAGTTTTTTTTTTATAAGGATAGTGGAGTGCTGAAGTAATAAAGTCGAAAGATAATTTATTTATTCAAAAATGAAAATCTTACAATCTTGCTAGATCTTGCTTGCTTTCGGCTAGAAAGCAAGTTCGTGGCTTTTATAAACTGGTTCAAAATTTTGCTTTGACCTCAAACTTACAAATTTTGTAAGCAAATGGACGGTAATTATAAAATTTGAAAAAATTTTAAATTTGTAGCATTTTTTCCGTAGAATACGATAAAAATATTTGTTATAATGCTTTAAAATCTATATCTATTGTGCCACATTCGCCGTTAGATAATTAAAAATTGTTTGTCAACTTCCTGTTTCGTTGTTTCTAAAGCACCAACATGAGCAATGTTGTTCTGTCTTGTATTGGTTTTCTCTAGCAGTTTTTACAGAATGTCGACGACCTTTGTTTATGTATATTAACTCACCCCGGGTCACTTATGAAAAATTCCTCCATGTGTACTTTTTTTTGGTAACGGCATTCGGGCGTGGCCTGGAATCTACCCTTAAAAAACGTTATCATCCGACAGGTCCTCACGCCAAAGCGTTTAGTTTTCATGGAGCCGTTAAGTGTTAAGAGTTTAACACCCCCATGGCTGGCTACATTGCCAACAAAATTGTTGCCATTTTTGTCGTCGCGTAAAAACTTGCTTTATGGTAGACAACAATTTTCTAATGTTGCCACAAAAATGGTTTCCACGTTTTTTGTGTCCTTATAAGTGGCAACAGTTGTCTGAACTGTAGTCTAAAATTTAAAAATTCAACAACTGATATGTTGGTGTCGCCTGAGAAATATAATGAAAAAGTGGTCGTATGTAACATGAAAAATTTTAAATTTTAATCAAAAAATTGTGTGGATTTTACATTTTATTTCGCTATAAGTTTAGGTGGCAAAGCAATTTTTACGTGGGTGCCGTCAATGCACCCAATTAATTGACGAAATCTAAATTTTTTTATAAAAATTGAGCTTATTTCCTCTTCTGCTGAACTCTAATCCATTTCGAGCATATATTCGTTTCGAATATTTCTAAAATTTTTCTAACCCTTCTGTGTGTGACATGGTACCTGGGTACTAATCTCATTTTCAACTCAAAATTTTTTACTCCTGACATTATATTTCAAGTGATCAGCTTAAGAGATGTCATTATATACAGTTCGAGTCGAAAAAATTAAAATTTCACGCTGAGAAGGCTTTTCGTGTGATACCAATCCAAGTCTACTGGATTTCTTTATAGAATCTGAGTTATCAATCGTCTTGTTGTTCAATCAAATTTATTTGTTGTCTGATCATGACTTATTGTTTTGTACTTTTAATTTTAATCGAAACGCTCGCTCAAATATTATTTCGTTCCAAGATTTTCAGTCAATTAAATCAGTTGAACTTTATAATGATCTCCACCTTACTTCTTGGGGTGGGATATAGATTGCTGAAACTGTAAATGTGAAATTGGAAAGTTTTACGAACACCTTGAATACAATTTTTGAAAGGCATGTTCCAACTCGAACAGTTCTAATTAAAAATATGACATGCCCGTGGCTCACTTCACGCGTGAGAAACTCCATAAAAAAGCTTAATAAGCAACACAATATATGGAAAAAAAGCCAACAGCGGAAAATTCGGAAAATTTTAGAATTTCCAGAAATGAGTCAGTCCGTATCACCAAGCAATCAAAGGTTAGTTTTTGATCTAAAAAGCTTAGCTTGTCTCTTCCTTCCAAAGTCCTGTGGAAAAATTTAAAATCATTTGGCATAGGTAAGAAAACCTCTACTGAGTGTAATGTTGCTCCTGATATTTTGAGCAACTATTTTCTCTCATCCTCTTCTGCTTCTAACAGTATTTTCAATAATTCTGTTTGTGAAACTTTTCAATTCCATGCGGTCAGTGAAAATGATGTTAGCAAGTGTATAACGAGAATTAAGTCGCATGCTATTGTTGAAGATGGAATATCATTGAAGTTTTTCAAACTTATTATTACTCATATTATTAATCCTCACATGCAGATTGTTAACCATTGCTTTACATCATCTTCTTTTCCTAACGTTTCTTTTGTCATTCCTGTGACTAAGAAAGCTACAGCAAAAAAGCCGAATGATTTCAGGCCCAACAGCATTTTACCTTGCTTCGCTAAAGAGTGTGAGGAGGCCCTCATTGCCAATCAAATAATAAAATTTGTAAATGAAAAAAAGCATTTATCTCCGCTTCAATCAGGCTTTAGAGCTGGGCATAGCTGCTCTACGGCTACAGTGAATTTATTTGAAGATATAAGGCCATGCTACGATAAAGGGTCAATATCGTTACTTTGTATGCTGGACTTTTCCAAAGATTCTGACAATGTAAATCATTCTTTAATGTGTCAAAAATTAACAAAGTCTCTATATTTTATTTCTAAAAACAACTTTGAATATAAAGCTAAACAATAGCACTTTCTAATGAAATAATTGTTTTGGCTAAATTTTTGTATAACGGTCATTCTTTTACAATCCGCACGGATTTAAGGGAAAAAAATTTTACTTCTTCAAATGCGATAAAATTTTTTTTCAAAAATATCCATATACATATATATAATATATGATTTTTCGATAATTTTCTCCAATGTTCTCGTACTTGAAGTCTTTTATCTCCAGTTGTAATGATCGGCTCAATGTCGGTTTTTTACATTTTACACTTGCCTACGTTAGCTTTCGAAGTGCTTAAAAAAGTGTCAACAATAATATCAATTTAATTGTTTAAATAGTTTAAGCATGGTGTGCTCCCAACTAAAATTAATTGGAAAGAATATCATTTTGGTCTTTATCTTTTTATCTACAAACCTCATTTTACGAAAAAAAGGAGTTTCTATTACAAGTTACAAATTTTTGAACTAAAAAATATTTTAAAAAACTTTGTTTTATGTTATTAACTTTGAACAACATTTTTTTTAACTCGGAATCCGATGATTTGCTTATGTTTAAGTTTGTTTCAATTGAAAAAAATTGGTTAATTTCTGATAAGATTTGCGCTCTTTATCCATTTTTGAACCAAAAACTATTAGAAATAATTTTGAAAAATATTTTTTTGTTGGCCTTTGACTCGAAATAATAAAAAAACCAATGCTCGCACCTAAGGAATGTCCCAGAAAAAACTTACGTTTTGCTTTTTATCAATAATGGCTAGTGTTCAGAATATAAATAACTAAAAACTAAGTAACAATTTTTTTTTTTATAAAAATTTCTTACTTCTTTCGTGAGGCCCTTCATTAAATTTTGTCCAGTCGTTTCATCGACAGTATGGAACGATTTTTTCCACTTAAGTCTGAAGTCTTGTGAATTTTTTGCATTCTTACCACTCCTTCGAAAATCTCTTTTCATTAGAGCCCGATATCTTTCAATTGGGTGGATTTGCTATTTTTGGTACGAAATTGATCTTTTTACTTGCATACCATCGTAGCTTTAGAGTAATGAGAGGTTGCTAAATCTGGCCAGAACATCACGGTACCCTCATGTGCACGAATAAATCGTAGAAGACGTTTTTCTAGGCACTCGTCTATATAAACTTTGGAATTGATTGTGCCTTGCGTAATAAAAAATCTGCTTCTGAGACCACAGGTGCGTGCATATGGCCTGCCGAACCGTATATTGCTTCGAAAATTTCGAAATTTTTTTTTTTTTGAATTTACTAGACACATGCCCCTTCTTCGGTGATGTATGATATTCGTGCCGAAGTAGTTGCTTAAAATCTGCTTTGACGTAAGTTTCGTCGTCCATAACACCACAGCAATCAAATTTTGTCAAGTACCTTTTATACAATGTTTGTGCTCGCATCTGAGCCATCAACTGCTTTTCATCAGAACGGGCTGGTACTTTTTGAACTTTATATGTCTTTAGCTTACTTTTCTCCTTTATCTTTTGCACAGTAGATTTTGATGTATCTGCTCTAGCCGGCATATCTCGCACTGAGGTGTTGGGATTTTGCTTAAAAAGGCGCTTCACCTTCGTGGCTACCTTTGGGTTAGAAAATTCTGGTTTTCTGCCTGAACCTTTTTTTCGTGAAACAGGTAGACCCTTCTTATAATTAGAAATAACCGTAAAGACAGTTTTTTCTGATGCACCAACTATTTTTGCTATAGCTAAATATTTTAATTCTGAATTTTGCAAGTATGTGGACAAAATCAGTTTGCGGACTTTTTGTTGCTTGCTAGACATCTTTGTCGTTAGAACTGCTACCTTCCAGTGTTATACATCATATTAAACGTCACTTTATATAGAACAAATATTGAGTATTTTTAGACCTATACGATTATCAGATAGAGCAAAATACAAAAAATAAATTCTGGGACAGTCCTTATATATTTTTCGTCTCGCCGCACGCCGTGCGCTTAGTGCGTTGCATGACATGCGCTCGAAAACATTTAATAGTTTCCGCTCTAAAAGACTCCACTTTTTTGTAAAATGGGTTTTGAAGATAAAAGGACAAAAAAGAAAATGTAAATTTTCAAAAAATTGATTTAAACAATTAAATTGTTTTCATTTTCCATTTATTGGTAGTACAATTTTTTTCAATATCCTTCGAAAAATAACAACTTATGGCATCATTTTGTAAATCACTACACATCACTTTTCTCTTTCTCTCTTTCAATATGCCAATCATTCCGAAATGTTGGGAATGGACTACCATAAACTCGAGGTTTTATCAATGAAATATAAGCTCGAATGCCTTTATTAAGACTACTGTAGGTAAGATCCTTTGAAAGATATGAAGATTATGTTTATAGATGTACATATAAAGATGGTTAAACGCTACTGAAACGAAAGTTTCTGTTTATCTATTCAGTAAATATGAGTTTATGGCGTAATTCTTTTTCTTTTGAGTAAAAGAAAATACTAAAATTATGTGTAATCTTTAGTTTCCGATACTTTTTTAGGTATTGAAAAGATGATAAGAAGTTTTACTTTTTTAAAACGTTAATTTAAATTTTATATTGGTTTTGTTTCTTTGAAATTGAATATATACATACATATTTATATATTTTGATTCTAAATTTTAAAGTTTTTGTCCCTCATTTTTAAATATTCTTTTTATATTTTTAAAAAAATTTCTTTTATTATTTTTTAACCCATTATAAATCTAATTTTTAAAGAATATTTCAATTTGTTTTTATGTTTCGACTTTTTCTAAAAACGTTTTAAAGGTGATCCTGAGGATAAAAGAGAATATACAAAAATAACAATAAAAGTTATAACAATAAAAATTAAACACTCGACTCGAAATGAACATAGTATATCCAAACCGACAGAGGATATTTTGTGGAACGTTCGTACAATCTCCGCTAAATTTTAAAATTAGTTTCTAAAAAGAACTGATGGTTTGAGCAGAACATCTGCTCTAAGTGCAGTGGCGCCTGTACCACGCATCACAATCAGCAGCCGAGGTCTTGAGGCTTGGTTGACATTAGGCCATTGAAAAAGTAGATGTTGAGTTGATTCAACATTTTCACAGGAACAAATATCTTTATCAATAATATGAATTTTATGCAGATGATTCTTACATCTGGTGTGGTTAAATTTCAATCTGTTTATAAGCGTGATAACCTTACGTAATAGACCAAGGTTATAAAACCATGGGCGTTTATCAATTAGAGGCATAATCCCGTATAAATTATGTCCAAACTCAGATGAGTTCCAACGAGTCGGCCAATTATCAGTTTCCACATCTCCATCAGAAGACTTAACATCCAGAAAGTTTACACGCAAAAGCGACGAGTCCAGTACTGGTAGATGATAAGAAGCAAAGAAAACGAATCTGTTTTCCGTTGCATAGGGAATCGTATAAGAGTGTCTTTATACCAAAAATATATGGATGTGTTTTACTGGTGCATGAGCCATAAATGGCCATAAGTGCTAGTTTACTGTCAGAAATAATGAGAATTTTAGGGGTGTCCTGCTGAGAAAACAGTTGAAACAGAATTTAACATGTAATGTTCTTCGATGTCAATGTTAGCCATCCATAGTCCACTGTCAACAGAACTGTTCTTCTTAGAACCGTCCATGAACACTCTTACGAAATCCTTTCGGCGCAATAAGAATTTATTACATATAGTTTCAATTTAAACAGCTGTAGTAAGATATTTGACGACTGGGAAAAAGATACCATCGGTTTGTGTAACAGTGTTTCAAAGAGTGTAGCAAAAATTGGATGTTTATCGTGAATTACAAATGATATGTATATTCTGCTTTTTCTCTAGATATTTTTTGAAAATAAAGGAGCATTAGAAAAGTTTAAAATTTCAGAATTAAAAATATTGGCGGGGCGATGACTGACTGAAAGAACTTTATTAATGATTTCCTTAGACAGAAAGCTTAGTCGAATTTGCCATTTGTTACTTTTTATTGCAATCCAAGAGCAGAGTAGCAATGTATTCCAATTTGGGTCTAATTAGCCCTTTATAAAGATATATAAGACTTGGAGAGCGGATCACGTTAATACAATGAAAACAACTAGTAGTTATACGGTCAATGTGATACCTGGGTGAGAGATTCTTGTAAAAGGTGAATCCGAGAAAGTTAAAAGTATCCACGTAGTCGAAATAATTAATTCCCAGTTGTAATGGACCGTAGAGTTAAAGCTTCTCATTTTAGAAAAAATTATGCCCTTAGTTTTGCTAGAGCCCAAATCCAATTGAATTGAAAGACGCTCTTTGAAATCTAAATCAGCAGCTTGAACTCCAGCCCTAGCCCTAGAAACATCAGTGTGAAAACTGAAAATAACAAAATCATCGGCGTAGCCCAGGATATGAACATCATCGTGGCTTCCACTAAAAACTTCATCGATGTAAATATTAAAGCAAATAGGATTCAGGACGCAACCTTGTGGCACACCCGTCAAGAAATGCCTACTGACAAATCTATCGACGCAATGTATGTATAAATCGCAAAACTTGTTGGGAATACCGAGTAGATTTAGTATGGACCATAATAGTCAAACATTGTCAAACGCACCCTTGATGTCCAAAAAGACTGCCACAACATTTTCTTTTTTAAGAAATGATAGCTGTATGGCTGACCAAAGTACAATAACATTATCGGAGGTAGATTGCATCTTTTGAACAGGCTTGACGATTACTCAATTTCCCATGCGATTGAAGGAACCACTCAAGTCGAGTGCAAAGTATTCTTTCAAAGGTTTCCCTCAGTGTTGACGCAAGCGCCACAGTGCGATACGATGAAGCAGAAGTAGGCAGGGAATTTTTGTTTTAAGAGGTATTGAAACCAGCAGTAAGGTTTGGTTAGAAAGAAAGAACATCGTTGAGGATCTCAAGCAGATTGGTTTTATGTGCACAATTGAAAAACTTAAGGTGTTGATTACGTAAGTCATCGATACCAGGAGCAGTATTTTTAGATTTTGAGATCTCTCTATCTAATTCAGAATAAGTAATTGGAAGAAGAAAAAAGTGGTCATTGAACAGCGATCTAAGTTGAATAAATTTAAATGGACCAAGGGGACTAGCCATAATGTCACAAAACTTGGAAATGCATTTATTAAAGCCTGATAAAAGACTACAGAAAGTCATATTGAAACACCCGACTATCTTCCATAACTATGCAACGGTCATGTTGCTGTTAATGCTTTCTCAAAAGTTCTTTCAACCCATCCGCTTTTCGATTCTGAGAGTATTTGTAATCCTTCCTAACTTTCATAAGCATTTCATAATTACTTCTTGATGGACAAAGTTTTAACTTATTTAACCAAAGCCTTAGAAAAGCACAAATTTTATTGCATTCCGCACTCCACCAGGGATTTGGGGCTTTTTTTTTATTTTTAGTTTTCCTCTTGAAGATGTCAAAAAGAATGTGTGTAAAAATGTCAAGCTTATGGTCAGTGGTAGAACAATTAAGTTCAGAAGAATCAAATATTTCATACAAAACATTTTATTTAGAAAACTTTTATCCATAAAGCTAAGGATAGCAAATCTTGTGAAGCCTATAAGAACAGGGATTAAATCAAGAGCTATTTCAATAACACAGTGAACAGTGTTGGCATGTGCATATTTAAAAAAGTATCAAAGCCTGTCAACAAAGTACCAAAATCATATAAATAGTACTAAACATCGGAAATAGAAGAAAAACACAAGTATATGTTTATAAGTTACATAAATAACACAAATGAACACATTATTTTTCAAATTCAGTCTTGTGTATAAAAAAGTAAACTTAAAAACTAATACTGTTTATATACATTAAGTCCGAGTCTGACTCATTATAATTTTACTTGTTACTTACATTTATTTCTGTTGACAATTTGTAATTAAATCAGTTACTTTTACTTGCTGTTTATAAATTCTTTTTCTCCACAATTTCCGAAACTGTTTCTAACTTCAGTCTATTCAGATTTGTTTTATTGAAATTCAGTGACGAAAACATTATTTCGACACTCGGTGAAGAAAGGGGTATGCAAAAAAGCCCCTTAGCAATCCTTGAAACGTTTGGAAACAAATGCTCATGAAAACTATTAATCAACCTTCCTATTTTACATCAAAAATCGATTATTGATATATTTCCAATTTCATATTATATCATCGTGGCAAGATAAATTTCGAAATTTCTTTTTAATTTGCTCTGCGTGATCAAATCAAATTCATTCTTGGTAATACATATTGAATTCGTTTTTCCAGCTATGTTCCACATAGATTTTGAAGCAGTCGAAAATTTCTGAAAGAAATAGTACCAAAAATGATGGGTTGCTGGAGAACCGTACCATGGTACTTTAGCTATGAAAATAGTATTAATTTTGATACTAAAGTACCATCTGTGCCAACACTGACAGTGAATGCTGCCAAGAGTTTCATTTGTTGTTCGCCAGATGGAGCATGGAGCATGGACCAATATTGCCTGAACAAAATGTTAAATCTAGGCAAGAAATGCTTTGGCCAAAGTGCTTGGGTTAACCATTGATTGAAAGCATCAGGTTAAAATCTTCAGTAAAATCCACAACCTTCCTACCCCTCGAGCCAGTTACGGAACTTCCCCACCACATATTGTGCGCATTGAAGTCGTCACAGACTGGAAGTGAAGAAAATGTTATGCTATTCAATATTCTGCATAAATGGGAAGTCGGATATCTTGCAGTTAGGAGGAATATGGAACGAAAGTATCGTAAGAATGCCTGCAATCGTGGAGACTTCACCATCACAGACTTCAATAAAACAGACGGAGAAATAATATTAAGAGCTTTAACTCTAAGCGATTTATCGTGAACAATGGCTACACCAGCACCGCGAGCAACAGAGGAGCGACGGTCAAGTCAAATGGCCTCAAAGTTTTTGAGAGAAAACGTGTCAGAAGGTGACAAAAATGAAAGTCTCAGAGAGGCAGCCAATGGATATTTTGTTATCCAGAAAGTATTGCTCTAATAATATTATTAATTCTTACGCTCGTACAATTAAACAGCGACTTTCATTAGAAAACTTAATATTTTTAAGGATAGCACTGAAGATAGGTTTCAGGCTATTTATCCGTGTAACTCCGGCTTTAAAATTATTTATACTGAGCTCTTTTATTGTGGAATCGAAAAATGGTATTATAATTTCAACCTCCTCTGCGCTAGAAGTGTTAATTTTGTGTTTGTTAACCGCTTCAATGTTGGTTATCTCCGTTAGGAATTAATATTTCTACTGTTGGTCAAAATACTAGCACTTGGATCTGCGTACGTAGGAGCAGAGAATTTGATAATCTTGGGTTCAAGTTTATTAGCTTTGTCAGTTTTTTCTTTAAAAAAATTAATATAGATCGGACAAGAAGTTGCGTTAGCTTGGTGAGAGCCATTGCAATTAATGCATTTTAAAGTACAGCCCCATGAAGCGTCATGTTGCAAACCGCACTGGTGAGTGCGTCTACAGCCCTTCTCAGTGTTGAACCTCCAAGACTTCCTACATTGTAGCACATTATCACAGTATGGATCAACTAGGAAGTTAACCCCACGAGCAGACAGATGAGACGGTAGTACTTTACCAGAAAAACAAGCCAAGACATTATTGGAGGTTGTCAGTCCACCAATACCGAAAGCATCTGTTCTAAATAGGCGTTTGACTTCAGCCAGAAAACCAAATTGCGACATGTTTTTGCCTCATCATAAATTTTTTTTTCACTGCGTCGTTGTAATGAGATTTATGAGAAAAAGGTCAGACTGAGTGTTCTGCCCACGCTCTGCCTAGCTTCGCCTTCTGCCTTGCTCTCAACCTCCACCGTGACTAACTGATATAATAGAGAGAGAGTCACTGTGGAAACCATAAGGTTAGCTTGCTCGTATGCGTGTCAAATTCTAGGCCACAAGTGTATGGATATAATAGCGCATACACCTGCAAACCGAAATCTTGACTCTCACGACGGTCTCTATGCTGCTAACCGCTGCCGTGCTCTCGGCTCCACCTCAAACTTTGCTTGTCCGTATGCGTGTCAAATTCTATGCCTCAAGTGTATGGATATGATAGCGCATACACCCGCAAACCTAAACTCTGACGCTCACGACGGTTTCTATGTTGCCTACTCAGTCAGAACCTCTACTCATTACGTTCAAACTACGAATTTGTCAATGTACTCCGCTTCTCCTGCTGCTTCTGCTATCTCTGTTACTGCTGCTATTTCTGCTTCCACTGCTACTTCTGCGACCACTGCTCCTGTTGCTTATTGGCTTACTATCGCCTTCGCCGGCTCGAAACAACTGTTCCGATTTTTGTTTGAGTTCCTTCTTTTATGCCTCGTAGCTTTGTTTAATTTTCTCCACCGTATCTTTATAGAGCTAGGTTTAATATTTCACCATTTCGTGGCTGTAACAGCTGGTTGATGATACTTCTGGTGTATTGGCAGTAGTGTCTCGTGCTGCCACCTGGGCATCCGATGCGACTTCACTCCGATTCTCATGCGATCCCACGCGATCCAACGCGATCGAAACCTTAACTACTTATACTAATATAAATCACTAATAATTAACACATTATAGGTTATCTTATGTACCTTCATGGTTTCTTAACTTTAATGTAATATAAAAAGTAAATAAAAAGCAATAATTCACCACAAGTAAAAATAAAATAAATATAGCTTCGTGCTGCTGCTGATGTCGTGGGCGAAAACGAGGCCCTGCCGACTTTCGCCTTTACAAAACGTTTTAGTTTTTTTAACAAGAAAGCGTCCTAGGCTAACTCTTTTGAAGTGTCACATTTTTGTGTAATTATTTTTACCATTTTCTTGGACAAAAAAAAAGTCAAGGTCCTTGAAATTAGCATAGATATGTTTTCCAATGCTTAAAACATTAATAAAATTATTGTCTCTGGATTGAATGAAAACCTCAAATTCACGTCCAGAGTAAGGGTCTGCATAGAAACGTGGACAAGGCGCATTAACCTCACTATTACCTTCATTGTCCTCCGAACGAACAATGCGGTCTTCTGGGTAAATCATTATTAATGTCTGCTTTTTCCTTACTTTAAGCAATGCAATATAGCGAAGCACAGAGAAAAAAATTAAATAAATTTTTACAGACGTACTGTGTAAATTTTCAAAAATAAAATTTAGTTAATTCGCAAAAATTCAATACGTGCGAAAAAGGAAATAAAAAAAAGTTTTTTGTGTTATTATGTGTGATGCGCTATAGAATAAACAAGTCAAGTATCTCAAATATAAACTAAACCAAGTTCACTTACATTAAAGTTCAAGTTGCAGCTGCACAAAATGGCGTCACAAAAAATAGGTATAAAACGCAACCCTGCGCTGAGCGTTGAGTAACGCAATAATGTAGTAGAAACTCCGCAATTTGGCATTTTGTAAAACGCAGTGCTGCGATTTCGTTCATATGAACTGTGAATTTCTTCACTAGTTCTTGAGCTCTCGTTAGGCTTGTAGATGCTATTGAGAAGCAAATGAAATTTTAAAAGTTTAAAAATAGGACAGGAATTTTTGAATAACTAAGTCGCCTTAAATAAAAGATTTTTTTTTCTTATTTTTAATTGAACTGTTTTCATTGTAGTTTTACTTTGCATATTTGGAATCAGTGGCAACAATTCAATAATAAAGAAAACGAACAGCTGTATCGTTACCAGATTACAAAAAATTGTTAATCTTTGAATTTTTCACAAAATTTCAAAAATTGTCCGCATTTTAATTTACATCTGACAACGCTGAACTGTAGCTGGGTGGTAGGTATTTCATCGCAACAACGTAACATACTATAGCTAACGTAATTACGTGATGACTTATAAGATACCGATATTTATTCCAAGTGATGCGCTGCGTTCACGATGCGTTAAAAAATAGTGCTATTAAAGTATTAAATAAATAAAAACGACATTGATTCGAGCAGTACAACTGGAGATAATACATGTGTGGATATTTTCGAAAAAATTTTTTTTAACCAAAATTCTGATATACTAGGCTTTTGACTATTAAAGCTATTTTTTAATTTTATATGTTCAATTGTATCCTAAAAATGATAAATCCAAAAGTGCGACTAAAGTTAGGGTTGAACTTTTGAGAACAGTATGATCTTGTCCATTTTTGATTTAATTATAATTCAAACACTATACATTTCATATTATCAGACTTTTTTTAGAGAATAACATTTCCTATCGAAATGGCCCTTTATACAGTCAAAAAAATGTATTCTTTCAACAAAATAAGTTAAGAAAACTATTTAAAAAACCGAAATATTTCATTTTTTTTATTTATTTTTAACTTTTGGGTATAACTTTTTTCCGAGTGGACTTAGGATTTTTTTTGGTTCACAAAACCCATAAAAGTATTTTTGATGAAAATTCGCTGAGATATGGTATGATTTTACCAACTTTTACCTTAATACCATTTTTTACTCGCAAACACTATTTTTATTCAATCAAAAGGTTATTTTTAGTTTATCAATGATATATAAATAGTATTTTTTCAAATTTTTGGTATGGCATATGGGACATTCCAGCTCAACCTGGACGTATTATTTAAAAATCAATCTATTTCCACCAAATTTGGTTCGGGGGTTTTTTGGGTAGCTGAATACGAATCTGAGGTCTGATTTTTAAAATTTGCTATCTCGAATTTTAAGTCTAACTCCTGAACCAACATCAGATCCAGCAGCAGAGTCAACATCAGACAGAGCAGCAGACGCAGCAACACGAGAAACCGAAAGCGCAGCAGCATAAGATCAAACATTGGCTAATGATGAGTGCAGAGACAAATCGGAATGAGCAATAACTTCGGGGTTTTTTTACAAGTCCAGCATCAGAACTATTTGCAATCGCAGCATTAGCTTTCTGACAACCGGTTTTTGAAGCCGAAAGAGATATTAAAACGGAAGATGAGAAGAACTACAAAAAAATGTCATAAGAGTAATTAATCTTCGGATGACGGTTTATTATTTCATGATGCTTGTTTTTGACACATCTTTGACTTTGCACAGTCAGTCGAGGACAATGGACAATGTAATTAAATAGTTGTTATAATGAACTGGGATATCACCCATTAAAATTTGCATATAAAATTTCACGAGCAAGTGTCCTCTAATGCTGAAGAAATTTAAAAAACTGTTTGCTCTTAAAATGGTTAGGCCTGTTAACTTATCTATCTTCTTAATACCACTTTATTTGGAGATTTCTTAAACCGCTATTATATCTCGAATTAAATTATCTCTTATCTCTGATTTTATTTTATATTAAGAAATCTCAGGTTAACAAAAAATGCAACACATAAAGTCAATTGAGAATTGTTCACTTGGACATTTGAAGTTAACTAAGAACTGTACATTTGAGAAATGATAAAAATGCGGCATGTTGCATAAAATCCCGATGTTATAAGCAGCTTATCCCGAGCGGAGAAATCGTGGGCCCTAAAATTTGCATAAATGCTAATAAGTGCAAGAAAATTAGTACTATTTACCTCACCTTTGACTGTGTGCTTTAATATGCGAAAGCGTTGGAAGAATTTTTTTCAGAGCACTTTATCCAATAATTGAATTACAAATAATATTTATTTCGCTCCTTTTGCGATTTAGTATTGTATAATTTGGACTTCATAAAAGATTACACGACATAAGTTATCGATGTTTGTGACTAGTCGCCGATTAAGACTAAATCGAAGTTTAAGACTGAAGTATTGAAATCAAATTTTCGAGTAACTGGTTAGACGTCGGAAACACTTTTCTTGCGGCATACGTAGTTTTCTTACTGCCAGTGGACTTAGAATTCTTGAACTAATTTCTTGTAAATATCGACTTAAACATAAAGCATTTTTTCCCACGTTTATTTATCTTCTTTCATTCCAATAAATAAAACGAAAGACTAACGAAATTAGCGCAGCAAATAAAGCCAACGGAATTGAGTCAGCCGCAACCAACAATAGATCCAAATTTAAAAATTCCCCAAGTAGATCATCTGCGTCGACAGCGAACCAATCTATCAAAAGAGTGGTAAAGAATCCCACGGTTCAAAGCTTCACCGAAGAGCTCGGTAAGCATACTGATGATATATTGAGCCAACTTTCATGTGAGGTAAACAAGTTACTGAGTGAAAGTATGGAACAACTCTTTGTCATGAAACAAAGGCGCAACGATTTTCAATAGCGAGTAGAGTGAATGACGCAGCAAACTAGTGAAGTTTTGACATCGCACTCAAGTGGGATCATCCGTTTAGGTGAACATCTGATATCTGCAAGAAAAAAATGGGACAACGTGGTGCAAAGTGAGGTTGTGTTTCTATATGAGCATTTTTAGAAAATGAACGAGAGATGCGATGATTTGGAGCGCAATAGCATCGCAACTGGTGTCATTCTCTTTGGAGCACCTCAGTTGCAAGACGAAAAGTTTTCAATGATTTTTCTGGACCTTTATAAGACCATAGAATGCAAGTCATCAGTCTTAAAATCAAACCTTCGGTCCCAACGTGGTAACCAACGTCAAAATACGGACCCACCAATAATTTTGAAATTTCAAGATACACAAGAACGTAATTTGGTTCTAAAATTCATTTCCGAAAAAAAAACTAAATAGCAGTTCTCGTTACATGGTATTGGCTCGGACTCACAACAACACATATACATGAATGAGAGCTTGACTAAAAGAAATCGCTCTTTATACCTCCAAGCCAAGCGATTAAAACTTTGTAGACAGCTCTTCTCTGTATTTACGAAAAATGGATGTGTTTTTGTTACAGAGTTACGAAATTCGGCAAGCCATAAAAGTGAACTGCAAAACAACACTTTCCACAATAGATGAAAATCACCAAATTGCAGAAAATAGCGATCAACCAGCCAATACTAATAGGTTTAATTTTTGTATTGTTATTAGTGCGAATAATTTCTCTCCGTGTATATGTAATAATTTAAGTTTACCTATTCTCCTTTCTCCTTTCTTATGTTTTATCCTTAGCTTACTCATTCTCTTTTCCTTCTCAGCCTGTTGCCTATTACTTTCGTCATTTTTCTTTCTTTCCCTTTGCACAACTTTTATAACTTTTTCGTTTGATCCCTGTGTGTACTTACTTTTCTAAATTAAATGAGTAGTGCGATGTATCCGTATGGTGGCACTGTTGACTCTCATCGAATGCTCTACTAAAAATAATGAGCAACAACAATAGAGGTTTTATATATGTCATCTTAACGTGCAAAGCTTAACAAATACAATTATTGATATATGGCTAAAATGGCTAAAAAATGCAATGTGTGGTGATTCGTTCAAGGTAAACAATTGTAAATTCGTTCGTGCTGACCGACAAGATAAAGTCGGTGGTGGTGTCGGTATATATGTGAAAAATGGAAACAACTTCCGTGTCATCCATAAATCTTTCATCAATGATCTGAATGAATTGCCAATTATATGTTAATAAGAAATATTTTGGAAGGTCTTTCTCCTCAGTTTACAAATGTGTTATCGTTTGTGGCAAACTTAACTTGACCACCTTAAGCGGAAATAATAAACAACTACCTGATATGAATTGAAAAGGTTTTTCTTTGTTGAAAAACAGGCTGTTAGGTCAATTTTGATTTTATGAATAAAACAATGTTAAATTCATTTCTTCCCCGACATCAAAATTCTTTATTGAATATTCACATCACACTGTTAACGAAAATTTACATTAGAAAACATTCATATAGGTACAAATTTTTGGTTAATATCAAAAACTTACAGCAAGAAAAACATTATTTGAACCTGATATGGTTGAATCATTTAATTTTAAACTTGCTAATGAAGTTATTCCCACGCACTTTCGACCAAATTGTGTACCCATTTTATTGAATGTGTTTTTAGTGTCAGATATCAATTTAATTTTACGCTACGATCAGTGCTCTGCACCAGCTTTTTCGCATCATGACTTAATATTTATCTCTACTGATTTGAATTGTACGACCATACAAGATGATTCGTTTAAAACACCCGTTTTTTATAATGCTAATGTAAATTCTTTGTCTTATGAATTCCAAATGATAAGCTGGATGAATCTGTACTCAATGACACTATTTTAAAATTATTTGAAGCTCATGTACCTGTTAAAATAAGAATAAAAACACCTGCAAAACTTCCATGGCTTACCCAGGAAGCCACGAAAATAGAAGGGACTAATTGTATGCCTTGTGGAAATTGTACAAATGTTCGGTCCTGACTTTAAACTTGTGCGTAATGCTGTCACTGCCCTTGTCTGAAAAAATAAGAAGTTTTTTTTTAGTGTAAATTTTCATAGTGTAATTCAATTACTTCATTTTGAAGAAATGTCCGATCAGTTGAAAATCAGAAAAAGACTGAAGACATTCCCATGAACAAAAATTTAGATGAGCTTAAAAGTTTTCTGCAACGTGTGAACGATAGACGCCTTTCCGGGGTCGATGGATGTATAAGGTTAATAATAGGCTATTTTAAAAATAAAGTCAAAGGCGGTAAGGTAATTCATACTGATTTTATAAAAATCATTGTTCCAGTTGCTTTGCATCAAATTACCCACATTTTTTATACTATAATAATGACTTCCCATTTTTCTACTACCTGGAAAAGTGCAAAATCTTGCCTTTGCCCAAAAATAAGTCTGAGTATCGCCCAATTTCCATACTACCGTTCCTCAGCAAAGTCTTTGAAACTGTGATAAGTGAACAAATAAGAGCATATCTTGTTAGTGACAAGTTTATATCTAAACATCAGTCAGGGTTTCGTGCAAAGCGAAGCTGTACAACAGCACTTTTGAAAATATGTAAAAATGTTCGGTCAGGCTTGGACAATGACATGATGGCTCTTGTCGTAATTCTTGCTTTTTCAAAAGCTTTCGACACTATAAATCCAAAAATCTTTCTTCAAAAACTAAATCGTAGTTCTTATTTAGTATAGGCCTTTGTAATCTACTATCCTCATACCTTTGCGGTTGTTTTCAGTACGATAGTAATAAAAATAAAAATTCATCCCTATTAAATATATTATCCGCTGTTCCACACAACTATACCTGGAATAATCATATAAATAGTATTTTAGCTAGGACTTTTGGTGCGTGACCTCCGTCTCAGAAAACTATCTGACTAACTGCGCGAGATTTATATTTAACATGTGTCATCAACACATTTCAAATTACATAAAAACAACAGCTGGCTGCTCATTGCAGGAGGTGTTAAACTGCCCCACCATTTTGTTGCTTCATAAAATAGTGTATAGTAAGGAACCAGATTAACTTTTTGAAAATTTAATATTTGCTAAAACCTACAGGTTTGTGCAACTTATACTACCACGGCACAAATACCTGACAACCTCTCGGCAATTTTTCGTGCATTCGATAGTGCAATGCAAATGTTTTCAGGCATGAACTATTCATTTACTTTGCTGGCAATCTCTACATAGAGTTCCTTGGGTCCTTCCCTCCTCTTTTCCTCCCTCCCTTTTTTTTATTTTTCCTATTCGTACAAGAACTTCATCTCATTAATTTATTTCAATATCTTTGCATTGAACCCAAGTATCAGTGATTATTTTTAAAATTTAATGTTTTATTTTATTATTTTTAAATATGAGTCTTAATTTTAATTTAATTTGTGTCTTATTTTATTTTGTTTTAAATTTTAAAATATGGTTTCTTGTACATACTAAAAAGAGAAATCTTATTTGCACAGTGAATGAATAAATCTATAAATACATCCAAGCTTTAATTGAGATAAGTTAACAGGCCTTACTTGCTGAGTGAATATGGTAAAGCAATACATTTTCTATCAAACATGTCATTACAGTCAATACACTCAAAACCATTATTTAATAATTTAAAAGTACGCATATTAAAGTTATAATTAAAGTCTGCCCTATCTCTAAAGAACAAAATTTTGCATAGAAATAAGGAAAACAAATTTATTCCCCTTCATCAAAGTTTTTATACTATATAAGGCTTCTGATATTTAACAGTCGTTGTTTTAATGTTCTTATAACTTTCAGCCAGAAAATTCTACAAATGATTCGCAGGCATTTGTTGATGAATACCTGAATTAGTTATTTGATGTTTGACGTACGCATTTGTTGAATGTTCGAAGCTTGGTTTCCTGGAAGTTTCCACACCAAATACAAACGCCCAAAAGCTGCTCTAGCTTTTGATAACCTGCTCTTGGCATCTTCTTCCGTTCCTCCATCTGTTGTCATTGTGCTTTCCAGGTAGCAAAATCTTTTCACACATTCGATCTGTTGTCCTTCAATAACGATATGTTTGACGTTGGTGTGGTGTATTCTCACGGCCTTGGCCTTCTTGATGTTTATTTTAAGCCTAACGGTTCGTGCCAAGCTGATTAGATGTTCAAATTTAGACTTAAGTCGTTGTTTGAATTAGCTTCTGAGGTACTCCAATTTTGCGAAAAAAGCTCGATATAGCCGCACGTTAGATAGTGTCGAATGCTTTTTTTAAAATCTATGAATAAGAGATGCAACGGGGAACGTCACTCTAGTGACTGTTGCAATTATTATGGGTATGGTATTAGATTGGGCTACGCAGTAACTGTGCGGTCTAAATCCGGCTTGTTCTTCACGAATTGTGCTCCTGTTTTAACTCTGTCTCTGCAATATAATTGTGGCAATTCTTTTATATATGGTGGTGAGCATTGTAGTTTAGTAGTCCCTTAAATCAACATTTTTTGGTAGCTTGATGATAAAGCCTTATGTCTAAGACCGTAGCAAATTTTAAATTTCCCAGGCTGAGGTGATGGTAGGGTGTATAAGTTGACCTGCTAGCCGTGCGTCAGTTAGCAGTATTTTGGGATGTGTGCCGTCTTCTCCCACCGTCTTGTTACGCTTAAGCTTTTTTATGGCATCCATGACTTCAGTTTAACTGGGAGCATCTGCGTTTATCTCTAAGGCTTTCTTCATTCATGTTGATGTTGTCTGTCTCGTCGTTGCTGTAATTGACTTTACTTGTTTCCTCAAAGTGCTCTCTCTATCTAGATATTTGGGCATTGATATTTGTTAAGAGTACACCACTGCAGCCTCTGACTGGTTGTTGCATCTTTGATTTTTAGGCGGTTGATGATCTTGTATACCGCACGTATATTGTTTTCGCCGGCTGCTGTTTCTGCATCAGTGGCGATCCTCTCGACTGATTTTTTTATCCCTTCTTGCGGCTGTCGCATTGAGCTGTTGTTAATCAATTGCCGTTTGAGTTTGTTCATCTGTAGTGTTAGGTTCCTGGTTTCATCTGAGATCCACGGTTTCCTTTCTGGCTATTTTATAACAAGGGATTTTTCGACGATTTCGTTGACAGTTGTGGGAAGATTTGCCTATGTCTGATGCTGTTCCCTTGATAGCTTATCATGTTTTGTCGCTCCCAGAGATGATTTTATTGTGACATACCTCAACCTTTGTATATTAAGGTGTTTCGATCCGTGCTTTTCTTTTTTGCGCTAACATTTCAGTTTGATTTTGATATCTCGTGTGATAAGGTCATTATCGCTGTCTATGTCTGCACCTCTTCTATTCGTGTCATCCAACAGTGACCTTTTTCATCTTCTGCTGACGCAAATACTATCTATTTGGTTGCGTGCAGTGCCTCTTAGCGATGTCCATGTGTATTTATGGATTTCCTTGTGAATCAATGAACTTTCCACCAATATGCTATACTACCACATTTTGTTTCAAACTATCTAACAGTCGCTATTATAAAAATTTTCATTGAACAAGTTTGCTGTTGAAAGTTCAACCCCATTGTGTCACTTAACCCAAAGAAAATTTAAAACTTATAATTTTTTCCTTTCCTAAGTATTATCTTAAAAAATTGTGAATCCCTAGCTCGCTCTTTCAAATTCTTCCTACTGTAAGTCGCCGTAACTTTATGATCAATTATAAGATAACTAATGTTTAAACCATTGCAATTTAAGTTTTCATGTTTCCACATCAATACGTGTATGAGTTTATAAAAAGTCAAAAATCACTCTCTTAACAGAAATGTTAAAAAAATGTTAAAAATAAAAAAACAAAATGCTTTCTTTTAATATATTTAAATGCAAAATATAAATAGGTATTTTGTATTTTAATGCAACTATTTCTAATATATCACATTTCTGGTGCTTATGTTGTTTCTGTATATTTGAAAATTTGGGGGAAGCATTCTTCGTTAATGCGTAGTCTAACAATAGCTGTCTGATCGCTATGTTGTGTAAGGTTGGTTTGATTATCCGACGTTATTGATAACAACTGGGTAGTATTGCTTCGGAAGTTCAAAATTACCACATAAGTTTTCTTGCAAGCGATTAATTTGAGGGCAAGAAAAATAGTTAATGCAAATTGCTCACCCTTCGATTTATTACTTAGCTGAAGGCAGTTTTGATTCAAGTGATAAGAATCGAACCAAAAATCTAGCTCTGAAGCTTAAAGCATTTTAGAGCTGTGTATAAAATAGGACTGAAAATGAAATTGTCTTGCAATGGTTGCATTCGAATAAACGAAAAAGTAATGAATTATTCAAATCTATGTGCTAGTACCCCCACTGGTTGAAATTCAATCATTAAAGTGGCAATACAAAACAGTTCAGTACTAATTTATCCTATTAAACTTCATTGCTACCGAAAATATAAATTCATGTTGCTCTATCCCTATCCTCTAACCCTTTCTTAGGGGTTCGATCTTTCTCCGTACCAAATTTCATCAAAATCGGTCTAATAGTTTAGCTATAAATTCATATTTTCTTGGTAGGGGTCGGAAACCGCCCACTAAAAATCAAATATCTTTAGTCAGGAATCAATCTATGTCTATACCAAATTTCATAATTTTTCTTCGTTATAGGCGGTGCCACTCCCTCTAAAAGAACACAAATGTTTTAATACTCTTTTGGTGAAAAAAAAAAATTATATTCTTCACAACCTTTGCAACACAAAAAAAAAAAGCGACTATGTTGTGTTATGGCAGTTAAAAATTGATGGAACCGTTTTGCCTTCGCCTATTTAACATATGTACATGCCTACATACATGCAGATGTTTTGCATTTACACGACATTTTAAGTTAATTGTTAGTCTTAATAACAAATGTTTGTACATTTGCTACTTGCAGGTTTCCGCACCAACATTCGAAGACAACCAAGCCAAATTTCCACGTTATTTAAATAGTAATTGGGATGCTAACAGCAAGAAGGATGAGAATGAAGAAACCCAAATTAAAAAAAGGAAACTTATAAAGCCTCTAGACCAGTCCAGTTCAACACCTGTTCAAAATGCATTGACTAAAGAACCACAATATCAATTAGCAAGACACGAACATTATCAACAAATACCCTTACATACGTTTACGTCGCATCAAACACTTCCGCATGGACATGCAATTGGCTACAGTCAAATTTCAACACCACATTGTAATAGGTAATTTGTTCCTGATTGTATTATTAAACTCTTTATAGCTTACCCACAATGCCGACAGGTGGCGGAAAATCCGCCCACCGGTTAGCCGCTTTCAAAATTACAATGCACTTGACTAAATGAAATCTAATAGCGCTCTCAGGCGCTAAAACTTTTTTTTCGACTTCAACAGGTCGAATAAAAAGTTAAGTCTGAGGGCAAGTCGAATAAAAAAACAGATGCCGTACGCACAGGTCGTATGAAAATCATAATAGTTTGATTTTTTCTCAAGTTAAGCGAAAAGTTGTACGTATGAGGGCAAGTCATACGACTTCATGCTTGCTTTCATTGTTCATTCACATTTTGTCTGGAGAGGAGTAAACATCAAATATACTGAAAAAATGGATTAAGCTTACTTTAGCTGGCAATTTTTATTGAACTAAACTTTTCTTACGTATTATTCAGTTCTAATAATAAATATGTAATCAAATAATGTGAGTCAGTCTAGTCTACTTTCGGAGATATAGCCGTCGAAGGTTGTGGATATAGCTTTTGAAAAAATCAATATAAGTTGGAAAACCCTAGATTGATATCCAAATTGTGGATGTCGTATGAAATTTCATTTAATAAGCTACAATATTTTTTAAAACATCTTTCAAATTTAACCTTCAGTTTTGAAGATGTAATGATTTTTCTGAAATTTTGACAAGTATTTTTTTTTTTAAAAAAACCGTTATTTTCTCAAAAAAATGTGTTAATAACTTATAACTTTTTTAAAAGTCTAAAGAGCCTAGTTCTTTTGCTTTAAAATAATCGTTTGCTCTAAATTTTCGCACCCCTTTTTCCAGAAAACAAAAAAGTTTTTTCAATAAATTCTTCTGAAAACTTAACATATAGTGTAACTGGGCGTTGCCTTCATTTTGATCAAAAAACCATGCTTTTGAGTTTTTGCGGGGTTGAAATACATTTGACTACGGATGATATTGTCGTGGAAGGTAATATAAAAATATGCCCAAAACTCGCCAAAGTGATTTTCTTTTTTTTTGGGAAATAGGGAGTGAATATGAAAAAACTTTGTGCAAATGATACATTATTACAAAGGGAAGTACTCTCTTAAAATTTTAAATAAGCTATAGGTTATTAGCACAAACTTCTAACACATTAAAAACTGCTTTTTACAAAAAATTCGGTCAAAATCACAGAAAAGCATTATGTCTCGAAATCGTAATATCTCACACATCTTTAAGTTGGAAGTGTCAATTTGGTGATTCATTAAATTATCTTTCTAATGGCACCCATATTTTGGATATTAATACAGGAGTTCTCAACTTATATTGATTTCTAGCATTATTTGTAAATTCTTATGACTATATTACTAAAACTAGATCCACCCGACACTTTGTTTTAAATCCTATTTTTGATTTGAGATCCTATGATCCCTGAAAAAAAAAATCGCCGGTTGGAGTTAAAGTAATAGCCAACCCACAAACCGACGCTTGACGGAAATACCGCCAGCGAAAAAAAATTCTTTGAACGGTGAATCCGTCATAAAATTCGTTCGAGTACACAGAATTGCGATGGACGACGCACAATGAGAAAAACATAGTCAAAACGCGCGTATTGTATGTGCTTCAAAAGTTGCAAGGATAAATTTGTTTTTTCACTTTTATTTTAGGCTCATCCAGTGTGTCAAAATACAATTTTAACTCTTTTGACCGAAGATCATTTGCTGAACAGCCATCTGCATTTGAGGTTCTAATGAAGTTTTTTTTTTAATAAAAAGTATCATTATCAATGCTTTATGTAGATGCCAATACAATCGTCATTTTCGAATGGGATTTTATCATTTTTATGGGTAGAATAAAAATATGTACATAATTGATTTTTTTTTTAAATTTTATTTTAGTTGTACTGTACTGTTGGTAAGACAAAACCTTTTTTGCTTACCCAGTAGGCAAGAGCAAGAGCTTGCAGGCCTTCTAGCAGGCCTTCCTTGGTAAGACTAAGGCCTTACCACCTCCTTTCAAACTTACTTTCTTTTTTATATGAAACGTCCCGATAAAACAGGCCTTCTTTAGCAGGCCTGATAGAAATACTCTTCAAGCAGGTCTTCCTAGATCGCTTGCGTCAAGAGCCCTTCTAAGAGCACTTACTCTAGAATTGGTCACAGAAGTACTTTGAAAAAATTAAATCGTAATACGTCGTGAGACTCTTAGTTAAATGTTTTTTTTATCTGCGTCAACTTCCCTTGCGTTGATATTTTTAATGTTTATTTTTTGTGACGTTTTCTTAATTTATAATTTGACATTGAATTACTTGAATACACAACACTCCTCTACCACTTTAACTTTAACATAACATGAAACAGAAGAAAAGCCCAGCAACATGCACACCGTTCCTTATTTCTAACCATTAAAAAAATACATGAAGTCCTTCTTTTTTGCCTTCTATTATGAGGCCTTATATCACTGCTGCTGTGGGAAGGCCTTATAGCACTGCTGCTGTGGGAAGGCCTTATATCAGTACTGCTGTGGGAAGGCATAATAGCACGCCTGCCGTGGTAAAACATAATAGCATTTCGTGAGTATACACTCAATGGAGTGTAACTATTCTGCTAATTAAAATTTCACTACTTATAAAATTTACTTATTGTTAATATTGACAGATTGTAAATAAAAACAAAAATCATAGTAAAAAAAAAATCATTTTTGTTATTTGCATGAAAATTTAGTTTTGAGAAGGCCTCTTACAATCGGAGCAGTGCTAGCAGGCCTTCTCCAGGGAAGGCCTTGTTCAATTGCCTGCTGGGTACTTGCTGCCATAATCACATCTGAACATACGCATTCAGATCAATACATATATGTACATATATAATATGTGTATATGAATATGATCTGAATTCGGAAGAAACAGCGATATATGTATTTGCTGCACTAGATTCCGTAGTCTTTACTTTTTCGCATATTAACTTTTGTGAAATTATACTCTATGCACATGTATGTACATATGTATGTATGTTGCGAAATTTCTTAAAAAAGTGATAGCAAAGTGAAGGTTTTCCTTTAATCAGTTCAGAGATATAAACAGTTTTTTGTGATTTCTGAACATTTTTTACAATTGGACATGTGCCGTTCTCTTCGCCCACTCCTCAATCGTGTTTTTTTTCCTCCCATTTGTAACATTGGTGCTTGGTTTGAAGTTCAGACAATTAAAACTCACTTTATTTTTTTTTTGCTTTGTGGCTTCTTTTAAGCCACCTGAACACACGGGAAGGATAAATATGTCAAAACGTGCTTACATGCTTTTGAAGTTCTTGGGTAGAACTGAATATTCTGTAAGTTTCATATTTTGATCTCGTAGTCTACATCTTGATATAATGACCCAGAAAATTCCATTTATCAAAAGTTCAAAATTTCAAGCAGAGTCTTTTTTATTAAGAGTATGCCGAGCGAGTCAATTGTAGATTTTATTTCTTTCCCGATGTGTTCTTGATCTATGAGAAATATTAATTGTTTGCACTTTACAGTCCCGACACTGGAGCCAGATAAAATCACGAGAGATCAGTAAAATAAACGTAGATTGTGTAGATTTATATAGTTTGCACAAAAACTACAATATTTTAGCTTTGAAATGCTATCTCAAGTGTGTATTTGGCTTAAATAGAAAAAATTTTATAGTTACTACTATTGAAGCATAAGAACTACGTTTTTCAATTCGTGCAGGCTTTCACTGACGGATCCGAAAATTAAAGGCCGATTTCCTTCTTGGGAGCCCTAAAAAAGATTTTCACTAAGTTTGAGCAAAATTTAAACTAAACTGGCTTTACCGACTAGACGTTTTCATCTGGAATGACTCAGAAGTATGCTCTCACAAAAAAAAAAAAGGTTTTACTTTGTCACAACCAAAAATATTTCAATACAAAAATCACTTTTTTGTAAACACAAAATGACTGTTGAACAAAATAAAAGCGGATTTGATTGTGAAAAAATAATGAAATTTAGCTCCAATTGCCTAATTTTTCAGGGATAATGGGGGCTTAAAACAAAAAAAAATGGTAAAAAATTTGTCGGTCAGTTCTAGTTTTAGAAATATAGCCATCAGAAGTTGCTAATAAAAACTTTAGAAATCATAAGTCGAGAACCCCTGGATTGATATTGAAAATATGGGTGTCATATGATAGATATTTTAATAAGCCACCAGCCACCACTACAGTTGTAACTTAAAGATGTAACATAAAGATTTCGAGGCATAAGGATTTTTTTGTAATTTTGACCAATTCTTTTCAAAAAAGCAGTTTTTTCCGAAAAATGTGTCAATGGCCTAAATCTCATGTAACATGTTAAGAGAGCTGAATTACTGTGTCATTTGTATAAAATTTATTCATATTGACCCCGTATTACCGAAAAAAAAATAGCTTCGGTAAATTTAGGCATATTCCAATATTCCGATTATATCATCAGTATTCAAATATATTTCAACTACAATAAAACTTAAAAGAACTGTTTTTTTTAAACAAAATAAAGGCAAAATCGCCCAGTTACACTATGTCTTAAATTTTCAAAAGAATTTATTGAAGAAAAATTTTTTTTTTCGGTACAAAAATGGTTAGTTGGCAAAAATTTAGAGCAAGACTTTTTAAAAAGATATATGATATTAACACATTTTTTTGAAAAAATATTGGTATTTTTCAAAAACTGTTTGTCAAAATCACCGAAAAATCATTCATCTCCAAAACTATAGGCTAAATTTGAAACATCTTTTACCAGTATAGTAGCTTAGTAAATTAAATTTCATGCGACACCCATAATTCGGATATCAATCTAGAGGTTTCCAACTTATATTGATTTTTTCAGAAGCTACATATATCCATAACCTTTGACGGCGATATTTCCGAAACCAACTAGACTGACTGACATTTTTCGATTACATATTAATTCTTAGCAAGAACTGAAAAGTAAATAAGAAAAGTTAAGTTCAATAAAAATTGTAAGCTAAAGTAAACTCAAGCCAATTTGTCAGTATACTTGATGTTTACTCCTCTCCAGGCAAAATTTGAATGAACAATGAAAGCAAGCTTATGAAGTCGTATGATTTGCCCTTATACGCCCAAATTTTTCGCGCAGTTTGAGAAAAAATCAAACTATTTTGATTGTCTTACGACCTGGCCGTACGACTTCTGTTTTTTATACGACCTCAGACGCTACAAGTTTTAATCTGACCTTGTCAAACTCCAAAGAAAAGTCGTAACGTCTGAGGGCGCTTTAGGCTGCGTTTATGGCTAGCTGTTTATTGTCACGCTACACGACAGCTTGTCGTTTCCGCTGATTAAATACATGCGTTTATATGGAAATGTCTAAGGCTGATTGATTTCGCGGAAGGCCTAAAACAAAAATAGACGTGACGCCCTAGTCATACCAGCGGAAATTATGAAGACAAAAATCCAGCTAACAAAACGGTGTTGTCTTAAAAATAGCTTTGTATTAAAATTAATAAGATATTTCCTTTTGCTTTTGTAGCGAAATTAGGTTTTTTAATATATTGCCAGGACAACATATATAATCATGATAAAGAAACCGCATGTCTCTTATGTCTTAATACTGCAGCCATATAAGTTGCTTGAAAAACGTGACGGCTCATGTTTTCAGAGATACCGTCGGCGAAATAACTATATGTGCTTGTAATATTTTTATGTGTTTGTAGTGATAAAAAGTTATTATGAAAACGTTAGTACGGAAACAGCAAGAACAATTTGCAAAGATTAATTCATAATGTTACTTTTGTTGGTTACTTTGTAAATAGTACCGTTATCAGTAAGCCTTCTCACTCATAATTTTCATATCAAAGGAAATGTTTATGTGTGAATTGTTCGTTAAAGCGATAAGTTGTAAATATAAACTGTTGATTTGCTTTTAAGACGTGGAATTTGTGTTTTTAAAAGGTGAAAAAATAAATTGCATGTAAAATAATTACTTTTTTAGAAATTATAATTCAGTCAAATATTTTTATCAGAAAAATATGCCACGCGGGGAGCGAATATTTTTGAAATCACTAAAAAAATTAACAGGCATAGAATAACATAGAGAACATTTTGAAAGATCCTACAAATTATTTAAAAATTCAAACTCCTGGAGAGATATTCGTCGCTTAGCTGCCTCAAAAGCCATAAGTGCAGCCAAATAAGAGACCAGTTGCATCTGAAGGTTTCAAAAATATGGGTTTAACAAATTTTAAGTGAAAGCGAATACCCAAAATATCAAAAGCGATTGGCCAAACCGATGCTTTTAAACCATCATAAGATGGTCAGATTAAAATTTTCTGAATTACAGAAATTTTTTAACGATGAGTGGCAATCAGTTATTTTTTTCGATGAGAAAAAATTCAACTTAGATGCCCCTAATGGCGTCAAAGTTTCCACACGATCAGCACGCAATTTTCATGGCGGGTCGCTTATATGTTGGGCATCATTTGGCCATCGTTAAAAAAGTCCAGGTTCCTTTGTATCCGATAAAATTAATTCAGAATATTATATTGAACTTCTTCATACTGTGGCTATAGAGATTGCTTCTGAAAAATATGATGATAACTGGACGTTTCAGCAAGACGATGCTCCAATCCACTCTGCAAACTTTACAAAGCAGTTTTTTGGATACAGGAACATACCAGTTTTAAAAGGGCCTGCCGTCAGTCCGGATTTAAGTCTGATGAAAATTTTGTTGGGTATTCTTGCACAAGAAGTTTATAAAAACTGAAGACAATACCGCAGCTTAAAATATGTATGTGCCGTCTTGGACGAATGGGCTAAAATTCCAGAGAATCTTCTCGATAGACTAATGGACTCCATGCCACGCCTCATGAATACCGTTTTGATCAACAAGAGTGCACCCACAAAATATAAATAAATGATTTTGTTATTTTTTAGTAAGTTAATAATAAAAAATAAAATGTTTTGTTTTGCACATATAATTATTTCCATTGATAAAAAATTTACGAGAGAGAGTACCTGCTGATAACGGTATAATTTAGAAAGTAAATAACAAAAACACAATTTTTAAATCCATTTTACAAAACTTCTTGCTTTCTGTATACTTTCATTTTACCTATATTTTCATAGTCATAGTCATAGTCATCATTATCATGATAAATATGTAAAAATATTGCATGCACATGTAGCAATTTCGCTGACTGTACATGAGATAGGGCACATTATTGTCCATATCTTGTCGCTTTACCAAAACAACCTTTCGCACATAACCTATATAAATAAATGATAGCAGTTTTCGATGTTCGCGGATCACACAAAACTACTGAATCAATTTTGTTCAAATTTGTTAAGTTATATTCCTTACTCGCTTAGTCTTAATCTCTGATAAAAATAATAACGATGTTCCTATTAAATATCGAAATATTAAGTTTTAAAATTTCTCAAAATCGACTTTACTCAGTAAGAAAGTTAATATGTTTGTGTGTGTTTTGTTTAGTCTTTCCCATGGCAATGAAATGGAATATTTATATAAAATAAACAAGTTAATATTCAAATTTTTCTCCATCGCTCTCATTCTAAATTTGTTAATTTACATTGCAAACAACAACAACGCGGGACTTGTGAAGAATGAACAAAAATTACAGTAGGTCTACTAAAAAATTTAAATTGTTTGCCTTTGCAGAAAAAATCAAAAACAGGCTACGCTAACAAAGTCGCCAGCATCAGCAAGTATAATATATGAAAGGTAGCCTAATAGGTAGCACGCAGGACTACAAATCGATTACTTTGCAAATTTGTAATTCGTAAGTAAAATTTAAATTTGATAATAAAACAAAACTAAAAATAAAAAAGTTCAACAAGATATGGAACTCTTTTTAAGTGTTTTTGTGGTGTGTTTTAAACAGCTCAGAAGACACATCACCGAGTCTCTTGAAAGATAACAAAGAGGGGAAAATGTCTGATGAGACGATAGCAACTAAACGAACGTTTATACTCGTTATGTCTGCTTTGACATTTAATCCAAAATGCTACGTTAGCTTAGTGCCGGCAAAAGCTGTTATGACGAGTAGTGACGGTTTGAAGTTCGGTTCTTATGGAACAGCACATCTCGTCAAAATGTTTTTTTCACTTTCGATCAGTTACGCATGTTTATTTTGGTAAGTTAGTAGTGTGTTTACACTCTTCTCGGTTTAATTAAGAAAATAATTTTGTGGCATTTTCTATATGAAAGAAGTCGGAAACCACCGGAAGTCTTTAAAAACCTGTAAAATAGCCAGATCAATCTGGCTCTCTTATAACATAATAAACTGAGAACCACCTACTTACTGCCTAGGAGCCGGTTTGACGCAAGAATTACCGCAAATTGCACTGGACACTGGGCAATCGGCAAGCATGCTGCAGCTGTTTGAATGCGAGATTTAATCACTCTAGCCCTTCCTTTGCAACTGTCCAGCTTTAGGCCTTAACCAAAATAGACGTGACGAGACGATAGCAGCTGAACGTACGTTTGTACTCGTTACGTCTGTTTTGACATTTAATCGAAAATGCTACGTTAGCAAACGAATCGAAACAGATCAGCTGTTCTGCAATCCCATAGATAAAAAATATTTTAGCAAACCAAAAATTTTGTGCCAAAAGCAAAAAATGTGTGAAATTACTGAGCATTCAATAAACTTGATTGAAATAATAAATAGATACATACATAAACTATTTAAATTATTCCCAAATTGTAAGATAAAACTTAAAGAAACAAAATTTTGCAGCTACCCTTTCCATGCTTTGTTCCTCTCATTTTTATTTTCATATTTTGGATGGCATTTCAAATAAATTCCATGTTCATCCCTCACAGTAACAATTACATAAAAAATCTGTAATTTTAATTAAAGGGTGTTTTTTTTAGAGGTATAGAGCTTCGAATTGAAATAAAACACAAGAAAATCGTTTTAATGTCCATCAATTTGGCTTTATTGGAAGGATAATTTTATGCCATTAATGTTTAAATATGATTTCGGGCATGTGGCCGCCGCGGCTGGCTCGAATAAAGCCAATTCTACAGGTCCAATTTTGAACCACTTTTTCGAGCATATGGGGCCGTATGTCGGCAATAACGCCACGAATGTTGGCTTCCAAGTCCCCTAACGTTTCTGGTTTGTTGGCGTAGACGAGCGACTTCACATATCCCCAAAGAAAATAATCCAATGGTGTCAAATCACACGATCTTGGTGGCTAATTGACAGGTCCATTCCGTGAAATTATGCGCTCATCGAATGTTTCCTTCAATAAATCGATTGTGACGTGCGCTGTGTGGCATGTAGCGCCGTCTTGTTGGAACCACAACTCATCCACATTCATGCCATCCAATTCGGGAACAAAATAGTCGGTTATCATGGCTCTATACCGGTCTCCATTAACGGTAACTGACTCTCCAGCATTATTTCGGAAGAAGTATGGCCCAATGACTCCACCAGCCCATAGAGCACACCAAACAGTCAGTTTTTGTGGATGTAATGGCGTCTCAAGGGTCCCATGTGGATTCTCTTCACTCCAAATGCGGCAATTTTGTTTGTTGACGTAGCCATTCAACCAAAAATGAGCCTCATCACTGAACAAAATTTTGCGATGAAAATCAGCATCGAGATCAATCTCATTTTCGGCCCATACACCAAAATCACGACGCATTCCATGGTCTCGCGGCTTTAATTCTTGCACAAGCTGGATCTTGTAAGGTCGCAAGCCAAGATCTTTGCGCAAAATCTTCCATAAAGTTGATGGACAAAGCTCCAATTGCTGTGCACGGTGGCGAATCGATTCATTCGGGTCCTCTTCAACATTTTGCTCTACAGCGGCAATTGTTTCTTCGGTGCGCACTGTTCGACGTCTCTGCGGATGCGTATTATCACATAGAGTAAACGTAGTGCGAAAACGATCCATGGTTAACCGAATTAATTGCTCTGATGGACGATTATGTCGACCATAAAATGGACGGAGCTTGCGGTAAACTTCGCGAACTGAACCATTATTTTCGAAATAAATTTGCACGATTTGCAAGCGTTGTTCTTTTGTCAACCTGTTCATGATGAAATGGCAAACCAAACTGAACATAAATGACACTAGAGTTGCCAGATTTGACCAAGTTGCCAGTCTTATCTCTATTCGAAAAACAAACCTCTAAAAAAACACCTTTTACTTATTGTTGAATTTTACTTTGAAAATATTGTTGTGTGCCGGCAAACAGCTGGTATGACGAGTATTGACGGTTTGAAGTTCGGTTCTTACAGAACAACTCGTCTCGTCAAAATGTTTCGTTCACTTTCGATCAGTTACCTTTGTTTATTTTGGCTATTACCATTGGCTTACATATACCCGAACTTACTCGTCACGTCTCGTCACGTCTATTTTGGTTAAGTCTTTAGCTAGAATCAGGCTAAGATGCCTTGGAAAACTTTTCTTCAATGACCTCAGTAAATTTGCCGAAGTTTAAATCAGAATTTTGCTCCACTATCTTAATAATGCTAAATGGATATAGCTGTCTTAACACCCACCAATTCATCGAGTCACGTAATTTGGTGTTAAAATGACACTTTTATTGCTACTTAAGGCTTCAAGCCTGCTGTCAAAGAAGAAATTAACAATGTTAGTCACGTTAGTTCAACTGTGTTCAAAATATTTAAGGTCAAATGTTATAACAATAAACGCCATATTTCAAAATTAATCATATTTACTTTACAATTACTTACATACGAATAAACACTCATTTGAAAAAAAAACCTATTGGCTGATAGGACTTCTATTAAATCAACTTTTCCGAAACTTTTCCCTTTCTTCAATATTTTTGGACCTCTTCACATTTTTCGAAGTTTTTTGCACTTAACGACTTCATCAACATTTTTGAACTTTAAAAAATTTTATTTGTTTTGTTACGGATTTCTTTTGATTTTTTTTTTAAACATAAGAAAGACGTAAAAACGTTGGCAACGCGATTGTGATTGACAAAAGATACGAGAACATACCTCAATTGAAGTGAAAATGTCAAATTTTATTTTCAGCCATCTATCGGCTGCAGTAGAAAATTCAATTGAGCAATGAAAATGTTTAAATTCAGCCGATAAAACCGCCCAATCGCAAACTCTGACTGTTTAATCAATGGGAACGCGCACTCAGACTTAACACATAAATAAACTCCAATAAGAAAAATTGTTACAATAGCTAGGACATCAAACCAAATGTCCGGTCAAAAAGAAAAATCCAGCATTAATGGGCCAAGGATGCCGTTGATATTTTTTTGTATGATGCATGGTGTGAGTGACGGACGGACGGCAGCAAGCGGTGTGGAGCGAAAAAAAAAACAGAACTGTATAAGCAGACAGTAGTCAGTTGCCGAAAAATCTTGAAGCGTGTGGTTAGAAAAAGAAAAGAGTTGCCGAAAGATTTTTAAGACGCGTGGTCGCAAAACGTGGAACTCGTTGGCAAAAAGAATAAACGCTGTCAGTGCAAGTAGCGGAAGAAAAAACTAATCAATGAATTCAATTTAACAATGTGTCCGTTGAACAATTTTGTTATGAACCTAAAATATTTGGAAAACAAGTGAAACGTGATTTCTTATGCTGTGCTGCTTTGTGCGAAATTTACAAAACTTTGTGCTATTCATAACTTTGCGTAACTGAAGTTCTCTTTATAAACAAACCTAATAAAGCAGAAATTATATAAAACTTAAACGTATTCATTAATAATGTGTCGTGGCGCCGGGAGTTTTTGTTTCGAGTTTAAAAAAATTTAATGAAAAGTATAGAAATAGAAATTTGCAAGAATTAATAAAAAAACCAAAAAAAATTATGCTAAAACTGCGGAAGGAAAACCCTAGCGATTCCAAGAGGAAAACCAACAAAACTTAATTAAAAATAGCAAATTGGAGAAATCTTGCAAATTGCAATATTTATAGACAAAAAGTGGAAAACTATAAATGATAAAAGGAAGCTAAAAATTTCCATAATGAGGAAAAAATATATATATATGAGAAAAAAATATATATATATGAGAAAAAAGATAGCGTCAAAGAAAAAGAATAATAAATTCAGTAAAAAGGTAATAAAATAAAACGCTACCAAAATAAAATTACCCAAATTAGCATCAACAATAGCAGCAACAGAAACGCCAGCTACAACCTTCACCGCAGCAGCAGCCAACATCTTTATAAGCCAGAGCTGTCGACAGCCACATCTGCCAGCTAAGTCAGACTAGTTATTATATACATATTGATTTATATCTATAAAATATTTGCATAATTTAACTTTACTTATAGTTTTTTCCTTTTTCTTTCAAACACCTTGTATAAAGGCGAAAAACAAGCCAAAAATTACAAATTTATATTGAATCACAAAAAAAAGGGCAATGCCGAATTTAACTTTAATAAAATGCAACTTATGCATTTCTAATATAAGTTGTTAATTTTATTCCAAAACATATGTTAGCTGCTAAGTTAAATCTAAAAAAAAAATTAAAGTGGAAATTTATTATTAATTATTGCTTTTTAATTTAGCTAGAGAGTGGGTTTTTGGAGGTGCCAGGGAGGGGAAATTTGTAGTGATGCGGATGAGCGGAGGAAGGAGAGAAAGTAAGTATTAGGAACCTGTGGGGTTTTACTCCCCGTTTAAAAATTTTTTTTTGTAAACTAAATTTTTTTTCTGTGCGTGCGCAATGAGGCGGCCTAAGGACACCGCAACCCTAGCTGGGAATTCATCGCGAGATAGTCCTGTCCACAAGTTAGCCGCGCGTAACAGTTTTTATCGACTGGTTACACTGTGTGCAGTGAAATTTGAGAAGCATCGACTGACGTCAATTTAAGGTAATTTCTTGTCGCTGAGCTCCAATTGACCTGATTTTAATACGGTCACAAACGCTCTTCCACTCTTTTTTTATTGAAAGTCTGAGAGGTTTCGTGTGTGAGGTATTTGTTCATCATGAAAAGACAAAAAAAATCCTTTAACACCTCTATGAAGCATTTTAGTCTTAAAACCGTATGAAAAAACTCTCAGTCATGTGTCCCGTGTATAAATTTTTCTGAAAATTTCAAAAGTACTGACATTTCTTACGAAAACAGCTTGTAGTCATTAGGACCCACCGATATTCATGCAAATTGACAAATCGATTCAATGCTTTTTATTTAACAAACATGATATCAGACAACAACAACAACATTACCTTTGTTTAAATTAGATTCCTATTGTTACAACGAAAACATATCGAAAAGTTAATTTTAAATTATATTGCTCTGGTCACCATTTTAAATCAGAAATTTTGTTTATAGAAGTTCAATTTAAAGACATGAGTCAGAATATTTACAGCTTACGAATGCATTGAAATCGTAATAATTGAATAATTCTAATTTTAGAACTTATATTACGAACAACTAAAATCCTTAATACATAAATTTAAAATAAAATTGGTCTTTTTATTGTTCCTTTTCTATTGTAGTTAGCTGTAGATTATTCCGACGCAATTGCATTTATTTAGGGTGTACAGTAAGAATTTTTTAACTTTCATGCTTATAACTTTAATTTTTAATTAAGTTTGACCCAAAAAGGGCCCTAGGTTCCTTAGAAGTATGTATTTATTTGAGTTTTGTCGCTCATTCAAAACTGTAAATGACGAATTTCATTATTTTTTTTGTACACTTCAAAAATGCTTAAATTCATTAAGTTTTTATCGCGCAATTCTGATGGTGCAATATAAAATAATTCTTCGTCTTTCAGAACCTCTTTTAATCTCGAGTTGAGAGAGAATTTTTAAAACTGATTCGAAATTTTTACTCAATGTTTTCTAAAAAAGTTAAACAACGTAACAGAGATTTTTGTCGTTATATGGATATAATCAAAGTCAAAAGCAAAAAAAGGAACCATTTTCAAAACCATTTTGAGACATAAAATTTGTTAAGTGTATTTTTAAAAGATTTTTAAACATTCAGTCTTCAGACTATTGAATCTTTATTTTTATTTTACTGCGACTCCGAATTCCAATTCGGTACTTACTGTTATCCCTCGGTGCACCCCGATTTTTGCAAAGTTAAATAATTTGAAAGTTAAATAATTGAATAGTTAAGAAATTTGGCAACTATCGTTTCTACTGGGATTAAAAACTTGAATTCTTACGTTATATTCATATGCAATATATATTCAAAATTTTAATGAGATCCGACCATAAATATGGCTTTTGTAAATTTCCGATAGTGCACCATTCGTCGAATCCTAAAAAGTATGACTATGATATAAATATGGTTGCTGTGGGCTTTCTGTTTTCACATGACTAACTGTACCTACTATTCACTTTTTGTCTTTTTTCTCCAGTATTTTTGATTTTTAAGTAATGTTTAATGCTCATCAAAAGAAGAATTTGGACCATAAGTGTCGTCGGCTTACAAGCAAAATTGACCTGCAAAAAAACAGTTAGTAGGTAATGCTAATTATTATCTTAATTATGTTTAAATCCTCTGAACTTTGTGATACATATTATTTTCGGTTATTTAAAAAAAAAATGTCCACTGTACCTGATAAAGTGTGTTATAAGAGTACAATCCTTCATAAACAATTAAAACTTGTTTGCTTACTATCAAAAATACTAAATGAGATTTTTAGTAGATAGCCATTTTTGCTGGTAAGCTGACGATACTTAAATTTCAAAAAATTTATTTTCAAAAAACAAAATATGAAAAAGGTACATGCATATATCAAATTTTTTGGAACTATGTCGAATAAAATAAAGGAACTCTAAATCTTTTTTGTTTAAAAATGCTTTAATTTTATAAAAAAAAAACATTTACTTCAAAAAAATTTCAAATTTTTTTTTTATTTTTAAATAATTATATATTATATTTTTATACGCACTTACGATATTCCTCAATCCACCCTTAGAATGTATCTGTTTTCAAATAAATATGCCCGACATACCTTTGGAAAATATAAATTTTTTATTAATAGCGCGCTCGCACCATGTTTCTGAAAATATCTTCGATACAATATTTTTTTTTATGTGTCATTCTTCTATCAATCCCAAGAAAGAACGTTTGCTTTGAAGTCACTTTATTGGCTGTCTAAGTATTTCTTTATATACTTTTCCTATGCTTAAAAATTCGGTCTAAGTATTTCTTTATAAATAAAAAATTCACTTGAATTAAAACAAAAATGCTGAGTTTCATAAGTCCTATAAAAATGTCTTACAAAGAACAAATTATTATGTGTATTTGTTTTATCAATTAGTATACATATTTGATGATCGCTAGTATTTCATAATGGGTCATATTGGTTTTCGTCACATATATGACATATACTCCTCCTCGTTTCTACACATTTTATCGTATTTTTAATAATTAATTAACTTTTTCGTTATTTTCAATAATAAGTAGAATTTTTAACTAATTTTTACATAAATTCTGTATTTTAATTAACTTAACTATTTTTCATTCGTTTTCGAACCACCTTGTTGTAATCTATTACTATTTCCTTAAATTACACACCTATTAAAACATAACTTAAAGTAGTACTTAGTTAGAATCACTAGACCAGGAATACGCAGGTTTTTTTAATATAATTTTTGTTAATTTAGCGGAAAACTACCCGCCTTTATTAAGTTTGTTGTTCCCCTGAACAACCTTAAGGGCTTCTGTTCTATTGATAATTTTAAGGGTTTTTTGTTAATTTTTATATGAAAATATTGTACACACATATAGATAGCATTTTCGCTGACTGTACTTCTTCGGGTTTTGAATGTTTTTGCTTGTTTGAGTTTGCATCTCTCTTATGGTAGGTTCAAAATTTTTCTTAATATGACTGAAGAATTATATATTTTAGTGAACGACGGTAGGACATTATTATCTAACCAGTTCACAGCACAGACATAGAGAACAAAATAACACAATAGCGGAATTGAACTTAAAAATAACATGAAAATAGCTCCGTCATTCTATAAATACTTACAATCTTTATAAAAAAAACCACTATACTGTGGATATGAAACCTATTAACCTTCATCAAGCCTATTGTTACCATATGACACACGATACCACACAAGTCACTATATTGACCGTACGCTTCATTTTTATGAATGACCGGAAACTTAAAGCGATGAGTTTTTAGGATGAAAACCACAGTTTTAGCAACACAACCAGAGACACCAAATGAAGCGATAAGTTTAGCTCCTGAATTCGATGGGAGCATAAAAACAAGTGGACAAGTCCTGCATTTTAGAAGTAACGGAATACATAATAGCAGAACATTTCACATCTGCAATTCTAGAAATAACAATTCTTTCCATTCGCGAAACCGCAGATACACACCAAATTATAATACTAACGACACTGAACGACACCTGTAATGGATGAAACACCAAACTATATAACAACCAAAGAAACCAGCAAAATCATAACATGATGCACGTCGTGAACAGCAATGAACAGGGAAACGAAGCTTCCTCGGAGATCCCAACGAGAGATCGTCCGAGACAGCAAAATTAAAGATATACCTCATATTGGAAAATAGCACAAATTACATTGTAATTAAATGTAAAAGCTCTAGACCGAATCCATTTAAAATCATGCAGTCTGATTGAGTTCAAATTTATGAATTCGTTACCGTTAAATTGTAGTATTTTTCAGAGGAAATCAGAGGACACATATTTCTCCGATTTTGAGTAGCTATGCGCATTTCAATTTTATTTGTCAAAAATCGAAAAACCGCTAAAAGTTTCCATCCTAACCAAAACATTTCATTTTTTTCTTTTGATTCTAATATAACTTCTGATTCTCTCTCAGAACCTTGAAGATATTTTGAAATGGTTCAAATTGTTGAAGCTATGGCGTTTTTTTCTGGAAATAAACTGAGTTGGTTTTTCCAAAAATCTCTCCTTTTTTTTCCTTGAAAATATAAGGTAAACTAGCCCTAATATGAGAAAAAAATTATGTAAGTATACGAAATTTGAGGTAACGGTCCAATGTAAGTAGGTACGCTGAAAACAATAATGATTTGGAAAAAGTAATTTACAAGATTGCTCTTGTTATTTAATTTGAAAATGTATTTATTTATTTATTAAAATTAGTCAAAAAGTACAATTTAAAAAACTAATATAAAAAACGAGTACTAGCCACCAGGGCTTACGACTCGGCTAATGCATTAAGTGTCGACGAATTTTATTAAACAATTATATCAAATGGGATAAAATACATTGCTTTATAAGTTTTTCAATAATTACTGTTTTTTCTTGGGTACAATTCTTAAGTAGCTGGCGATCGATCGCCGATGTAATCGAATATTCATTTCTTGTTGAGTTAATAATCGGGCAGTGAAGTGTGAGATGGTCAGTAGTGGCGGAACCCTGGCAGCGCACCATTTTAAGTTTTGCATTACTCTTAGAGTATCTTTTTTTTGAGTAAAGGGGCTGTGCGAGCCTCATTTGCAATTTTGTCTGCAAGCTCATTCTCTTTGATGCCTTCATGACCTGGAATCCACATTTTCTTTATTTTATTAGGTGATTTGATGCAAATATTCCTAATATCGGATATAAGATCACTATTGTACTTAGTTGATGTTTTGCAAACCTTTAACAACTGATTTGCTGTTGGTGCATATAACAAATTTGCCTTTATTTTTGCAATCAAATTTGGTGGCCAGTTTTACTGCTAAGGCTTCTGCAGTAAATACAGAACAGTGGTGTGAAAGCAGGCCTGTGGTTATAAGTAATACGTTCGTCATAAGACACCACAGCAAATGATGTGATATACTCTGTTTTTGATCTATCCGTGTATTATTATAAGTGAAGGTATGTTTTCACATCAGTTTTGCGTTTCCGAAACGAATCAAAGTCATGTATGAGGGAAGAGGATTCAAAATTCAGTGGTGGTTCGCTATGACGTTTTGTAAGTTTCTGCTTTAAATTTATATTTAAAGAATGCGCAAATTCAGTGCTTCGTCGAATGGTAGACTTAGTGCGATATGAGCGCTTGTGGTTAAAGGGATAAACTGAATCTTTTGATAAAATAGAGGTACCGGAGTTGAATAAGTTAGGAATAAGCATGAATGTCATCGAACAAGTCCTCTCAGAGATAGATAAAAGATTGCTTCTGCCAGTATGCACTTAATTCGTGATGTGGGAAATGCGTTGATGCTTTAACGTACGCCTGTGTGGTAAGGAGCTCTTAGAAACTTCATATTTGAGTTAGCACACCATCCATAAACCGGCAGGGCATAGTAAATTTTCGACAAGATAAAATGCTAGAAACTTTACACCGTTTGAAAACAAGACATCTACTTGCAGCGAGAAACAGTCGAAGACTGAATTTGAAAATATTAACGTAGATTACTTGGCATTGTTGAAAAAAATATGAGATTTCGATTTTGAGAAAACAAATGGCCCGCATGAATCTTTTAAGGTTTCTTCCTCATATTTAGTAGTACAAAATTTACGCTATAACTTTTAGTGAAAGAATGGTGGGGCTTTTGACAAAATCAACTTTGCTTATGTCCATTGAAACACCATGACTCGCCAAAATCTCGTAAAGAATCTGAGAGGGAATAAGAAGTTCTATTAGAATCAAAAGAGCCAGCCTGCATGATTTGAAAAAACAACTTAAAGTTTTTAATACACACACAGCTGCAGATATTTCAATCTTTCAGTAGACCATTTCACAAGCAATAATTTATCTTCCGAGAATCACATATCTATCATCTCAATCCATGCCGAAAAAGCTTTTGACGTGTAGGTATACACACAATTATTGATCAAGTTATTCAATGGAAGCTTGGTCCAAAAATGATAAACTTTATAAGGAGTTTCTTAACTTATATAAAATTTCGCAGTAGAGTAAATAATTGCTTTTCTGATGCTTGGAAACTAGATAATGGTATCCCTCATTGTTCGCCACTTTCGGTGACTCTGTTTTTAATAGCGTACGATAAGTTGAGCATTATAATTAATGAACAAAAATTTTTTAATCACACTATTTATGCAGATGATTTGTATATTTTTTGTAAATTGAAAAATCCAGTTACACTAGTTGTAAATAGGGCATCCAAAACCGGACCAAAATTGGAATACCGGTATTTCGGTATTATATTTTGTGGAAACCGGTATACCGGTATTAATACCGGTATTTACAAATACTGAAAAAAAACATCAATTTAAACACAAAATAACAAATAAATTGTTCAAAATTTTTATTGTTTAAGTTAAAATAAGTATATAGAGTATAAAATTAATTCATTTGAGAAAAAAGCAAAATATACATAAAAAAAATTATTTGTTGTTATTAAAATAAGCCCGCAAAAAACATAAATTATTTAAAGTTTCGTCATTTAAAGATGATCGAATTTTAGTACATAACATTCCTGAAGAAGAGAAAGCCCGTTCAGCTTCTACGCTCGTTGGGGGAATAGTTAGAATGTAATCGTATACCAACTTCAAGTTGGTACCACGTGTGCCGTCTTCCTCAAATATAGAAATTTCTTTTCGGATCATTTTAGTCAAATCGTTAATATTTCTATTTGCTTTTGGTACTGTTTTAATTTTCATCTCATTATTAATGGCCATGTCTAGCTGCTCCTGTAATGTCAAGCTCAAAGGTTCGTCTTCGCACATTATGGTATCTTCATCATCATCTGCTTCGGATGGTAACGCTGTAGTTTCAGCTGGGACGGATGAGAGCCGCTGGATAAGATGCACAATTAAATTTACCAAAGCTGTTTTAGTTAGTCGATCAAATATGATATCTGAGCCAAAATTGTTTTGGGCTTGATCTCCTTTATGAAGATATTGTATCAGATAAGATAAATTTGTGCGCCTTTCTTTTATTCTTTGAATTAAGGAGGCTTTCATATTGTTACTTAATGGTCCTACGCCCAAATTTTGCAGCATAAATGCCAGGGTAGTATCAGCTGATAGAAGATTAGCATCTCTGCGACACAAAGCCTCTACAGCCAATTTCACTGGTAACAACATAGAAACTGTTGATAATATTAATTCTAATTCAGATTCTGTAAAGGTAATAGCTGAATTTAAGTCAATCAGGGCTTTTTGAATGGCATTTTTTAATTTATAAAAACGCTCTAACATAAAAAGTAAGCTGTTCCATCTTGTTTTATTATCTAAGATTAATGAGAATTCTTTTCCATGTTCAGTTTTAACATAAACTTGAAGAATTTCATTTTTTGTTGGTGATCGTCTGAACAGCTTTACAACTTTTCTAACTTTACTTATCAATGGAGCCAAATTATTTGCAAGTTCATTAGAATTTGGTGAGCTCTGATAAATCCTTAATCCGTCTAAATGGTCTTCAATATATTCATCGGAAATCTCATCAGCACTCTCTTCATCAGATTCAAAATAATCATCAGTCGAGTCCACGATTGTTGTTTTATACAAGACGTCAACCACAGCCAATTGGATTCCATGGGTTAGGCAAAGTTGTTGGTCGATGGACATTAATCGTCCCACTTTCTTCATAACCGAAGCACCATCCGTGGTAATACATACGATATCGCGATCAATTTTTAAGTTGTGTTCTTTTAATATGTTTTCAATTAACTTCACACACATTTCTGCTGGGAAATGTCCATTAACTCGTGCTAAACCCAAATTCCAAAATCTGTTTCGAGAATGAATATTAATGTTCAAATAACGTCTATTTTTTTACAGAAGTCCACTCATCAAACGTAAGACTAAATCGGTTTCCTTGCCGTTGAAGTTCTGATAATTCTTTTATTATAGAGTTTCGAATTTTAATAGCATATTTCATGACTATTTGGCGAATGGATTCAGATGATTTTGGAACGTCGAAACCTCGAGCTATCAGCGATTTTCTTAGCTCAATGGAAGTTATAAAAACTCTGAATGGCAAGCCATCGCTGGCCGTCATTTTAGCTAAAACATTCGGCAGGGTATTTTCGTCTTCGCTATTTGTAAAATAAGTTGAAATTTTATTTCTGGGTCTAGCGAGTTGTAATTCAGATGTAGTGGAAACACCAGCAGTAGAAGACGAAACTGAAACTTCAACTGAATTACGTTTCAATAAATTTATTTGGTGAGAAGTCCTTAAATGTGTATGGAGTCCACTAGTCGACCCACCACATGTCTTAATTTCTCTAGCACATTTTTTACATTTAGCTACAGCACCAGATTTCTCGCGCAAATAGTAATGCCAAACCGAGTTTTTGTCCTGAAGTCCTTTTTTAAAATCTTCAAATATTTTTGGTTTATCAGCCATAGCTGGGGCAGCAAAATAATTTTTAAATAGAAAAAATATAAATAGTAAAAATTTATAAATAAGAAGATATTATATTTACCTGCTATAAAAACGTAACAATTATATTATATTCACTTGCTATAAGAACGCGACAATAAAAATAAAGATTTTTTTTATCTTTTTTTAATGACTATTTTTATTAACTTTTAAAGTTTTAATCACTTTTAATAGTTTTAATTTTATTTTAATATTATTTATCAAGTATATATTCAATTCACACTACTATTTTGTTATTTTTTAAAAAATAAATTACTTTAAGTTAATATAAATATAAGACAAACAAAACAATAAAACGACCATAGAATTATAGAACTTCAACTAGAATAGAATAATATTAAAAAAAATTCAACAGCGATACCAGAAACGATTATAAATAATTTTCCTCGCCATCTAGATTATAAATAAACTTTCAAAAATTTTAGACATAAATCAAGATGCATTTCGTTAAATCTTGATGAGTTTTTCTTCCAACTTTTAAATAAGTCAAAGCCTCCTAAAAAAAAAATATTTCTGTTCGATGAGAAAAATAACCGAAATACCGGTATATACCGGTATTGATTGTTCGGTATCGGTATTGGAAAAACGACCGGTATACCGGTATTGGATGCCCTAGTTGTAAAATGTGATGAATTGTACTTCTTAATCTCTAATTGGTGCAACTACAGTGGGACAAAAATTTGCCCTGACAAATGTAAGCATCTGCATATATGTAAAAAACATAACTGTTCCAATGTAAATATTTCTTTCGATAACATAAATATTATGAATGTTACCAGTCTTAAGATTTTAGCTCTCACATTTAATAATAAATATGACTGGAATAGTCATATTGAAACTTTATGTAACTCCTTAAGTAATAGATTCAATATATATTAAAATTTTAAAGTAATCTTAGTTTAGAAAAAAACACAAACTCACTAATCGATATCACCAGAGCAACAATGCTGTCAAAAATCGACTACGCCTTCACCATTTATGGACACACTTCAAAAAAAAATATACAAAGAATAAAAGTGATATATCATGCGGCCATCATACTGTCACTGGGAGCTTTCCGTTCCTCTCCTATACAAAATATTTTGGCAGAAATAGGTCTTCCTGATCTAGACCAAAGATATATTCAATTGACGGGACAACTGGTCTCTAAGATTATGACTCCGGATAGCTCAGATCTACGTACAATTGTTACTAAGCAACTCGAGTGATAAATTGCGCTCAGGAGCATAATTTCTATATTAATCAGCCCAAAATTTTAAACAATCTTTCAGTCCATGGATGCTGCTGCAGTCATCAATAGACCTATCCCTGCACTCTTGGAACAAAAGCGGCACAAACAACAGCTGTTTTTTACAAAAAATTTTTGACACTAAAAGCAAACACAGCGACTATGAATTCTTATTTACTGATGGTTCAAAGACACTAACCGGAACCGGTTTCAGTGTTGTGGATGAAAAATTGACTGAAATCAAACTTGGCCGACTAACAAACTACTCGTCAATTTTTTCAGCTGAAGCAGAGACCGTATTTTTTGCATGTGTTCACTCACACAAGAGTAAAAAAAGACACTTATATGCACTGACTCCCTTTCAGTAGCAGAAGCCGTAAGAAATGTTAATTGTAATAGCCACATCATCAACAAAATACGTAATCTTTTAATCAGTAACAACATGCTAAAAATTCTTTGGATCCCAAGTCTTATTGGTATATTTGGAAACGAAGCAGTGGAAACCAAACTTGCAACTATTCTTCCAGTCATAGCGCAAGCCTCTTTTAACAAAGCTGATATAAATAAAAAAATCAAACACCATATTCTGGAAATCAGCCTTCAAGACTGGACTAACTACTCCCATTTTTACCAATCCTGTAACCCTAATAAAATACCTCTAAAATTCCCAGTGACAGTCACCAGGAGGGAAGTTGTCGCTTACACCAGATTTCGAATAGGACATACCAGACTCACCCATAAACGAGTTTTCGATACATCAGCTGACAACACTTGTCCACTCTGCAATAACAACAACATCACGGTTAAACACCTGCTCAACGATTGTTCTGATGCCAAAAATACTTACAAAATTCTTAAAATAAATATGCTTAAAGAGCTTTTAGATCTTCCAACAGAGCTTAACATGAAATTATTTGTAACCTTCCTCAAAAAAGCTAGAATTTTTTGAATATATAGCACTATACTTTTTTCTACTCTGATCTATTTATAAAACCTTAATAATTAAGTTACAGCCAAAGGTCTTTGTGGCTAGTGCTAATTTTTATCTTGTTAAGAATTGTAATTTATTACCTTTTTTAATAAAAACAAATAAATAAATAAATAAAATATTTCAATCTTTAAACTCAAAAACATAAACTATTGTTTATGTGTTATTGTGTTATTACACAAAATTGATTATTGGACTTAAATGTAAACTCATGGGTATAACAGATGAAGAAACTTTCAGTTTAGGAATATTCAATTCGAAATAAGAGTTCTATGTTTTATCTCAAAACACTCTTTTCATGTAGTCAACAATGATTTCCCAATTGGCACAGACGGCATATAAAGGGTATTTTTTTTAGAGGTTTGTTTTTCGAATAGAGATAAAACTGGCATTTTATGGTCAAATCTGGCAACTCTAATGTCATTTATGTTCAGTTTGGTTTGCCATTTCATCATGAACAGGTTGACAAAAGAACAACGCTTGCAAATCGTGCAAATTTATTTCGAAAATAATGGTTCAGTTCGCGAAGTTTACCGCAAGCTCCGTCCATTTTATGGTCGACATAATCGTCCATCAGAGCAATTAATTCGGTTAACCATGGATCGTTTTCGCACTACGTTTACTCTATGTGATAATACGCATCCGCAGAGACGTCGAACAGTGCGCACCGAAGAAACAATTGCCGCTGTAGAGCAAAATTTTGAAGAGGACCCGAATGAATCGATTCGCCACCGTGCACAGCAATTGGAGCTTTGTCCATCAACTTTATGGAAGATTTTGCGCAAAGATCTTGGCTTGCGACCTTACAAGATCCAGCTTGTGCAAGAATTAAAGCCGCGAGACCATGGAATGCGTCGTGATTTTGGTGTATGGGCCGAAAATGAGATTGATCTCGATGCTGATTTTCATCGCAAAATTTTGTTCAGTGATGAGGCTCATTTTTGGTTGAATAACTACGTCAACAAGCAAAATTGCCGCATTTGGAGTGAAGAGAATCCACATGAGACCCTTGAGACGCCATTACATCCACAAAAACTGACTGTTTGGTGTGCTCTATGGGCTGGTGGAGTCATTGGGCCATACTTCTTCCGAAATAATGCTGGAGAGTCAGTTACCGTTAATGGAGACCGGTATAGAGCCATGATAACCGACTATTTTGTTCCCGAATTGGATGGCATGAATGTGGATGAGTTGTGGTTCCAACAAGACGGCGCTACATGCCACACAGCGCACGTCACAATCGATTTATTGAAGGAAACATTCGATGAGCGCATAATTTCGCGGAATGGACCTGTCAATTGGCCACCAAGATCGTGTGATTTGACACCATTGGATTATTTTCTTTGGGGATATGTGAAGTCGCTCGTCTACGCCAACAAACCAGAAACGTTAGGGGACTTGGAAGCCAACATTCGTGGCGTTATTGCCGACATACGGCCCCATATGCTCGAAAAAGTGGTTCAAAATTGGACCTGTAGATTTGGCTTTATTCGAGCCAGCCGCGGCGGCCACATGCCCGAAATCATATTTAAACATTAATGGCATAAAATTATCCTTCCAATAAAGCCAAATTGATGGACATTAAAACGATTTTCTTGTGTTTTATTTCAATTTGAAGCTCTATACCTCTAAAAAAAACACCCTATAGTATAAATTTCTTATCTAAATACAAATTGCAAGCAGTAGATTTTATATATCAATAGGTGTGTCATATGCAATGTCATATGCGATTCGAGCTGATTTAAAATTGAAAAAGGAGATAACGTCAAATACTTAAGCGTTAATATAGATAATAATTTAAACTGTAATGAGCACATTTTTTATTTCAAAAAGTATTTGCTTTGATTGATAATGCTCTATTCGTATTATTAATACTCTTTACAAACGAAATTATACAATAAATAATTAAATTTAAATTCGATTGAACAATTGAAGGCCATTATAAAAATGTGGATTTTGTGCCGCCGCACAGTGGATGGGTTTGTATGGAACCGCGGATATATATGGTAATAATTGCACTGGACTCTTGAAATAGTTTTATATGAAAACAACAAAATGGGATGTGACTGAGACTATTTCTTTAAAATGGTTATCAATTTCCATTGATTAAGCAATGCTGATTTCAAAAATGTTACAAATTTGGCGATATCTTTTAGAGTTTACAAGTTATTAGAAATCCGTAGTAATAGCACTGCAGTCTTGAAATTTGGTACAGATGTTTAATAAGAGGAAAAAACAAAAATTTGTGAATATGAAAAAAATCGGTGCACGGACACGCTTACCACCTACCATACAAAGGTGGAATGTGGGTGAGGCCTTTTTAAAATGAGTATCAATTTCCATTAATTTGGGAATGCTGATTTCAAACATGTTGCAAATTTTGAGATATCTTTTATAGTTTACAAGTAATTCGAGAAAAACTGTTTCTAAAGCGTATCTGTTCTGTTTTTGAAAAGCATGGGAATATATATCTTTTACGCCAAAGGGGATAAAAAGAACAATAATAGCCCTTACCTTTTCCCCTTTACTTAAGGGAATTTCTGTCCAAATTCAAGCAACTTCCCTCAAATTCTAAGCTTTTATATTTGATAAAATAATTGTAAAGCGTTGCAAAATGTGAAGAAATAAAAATATTTTTTCCTTCGAATGTTGCAGTACAAAAATACTAATCATTAAAAAAAAGTTTTGAAAAAAGCAGCTGAAACTTTATTACATAATACATAAAAAAACTAAGAAAATCCGGGGACATGCATTTGTTTTGCTGTTAAAGTTTGCAAAATTTCTTAATTATGACTTTTTAAGCCCTAATTTAAAAAAAATCAGCATTATTCACATATAGCATACAAAACCTTAAGCAAACATTTTTTGAAAAGTCTATGAACTTTTTGTCAGTGTGTAATTTTGGTTAATTTTGATACAAACAAATTAGTAAGAGCATTTCGTAAAAGTCAATTTAGTTTGTTTCTTCTAAAACTACATTAGGAAGAAGTTGATAAACCTTTCACACTTTATGTATGCAAAAATTCCGAAATCCGGGGATATTTATTTTTTTTCTGTCAAAGAAAAATCCTCACAATCGATATAAAGGCGATAAAAAAATATATTTATTTTTATAAAGTCCGCCAATATGCTACATTATATCACTTTGCTTCAAAAAAGTTAACTAGAGCGCTCTATCTAACAGTTACTTTCATAGAAAGTTTCATAAATCATTTTTGGTGTACGAAGTTCAACTTTGAGCCCACTGTGTCACTAAACTCAAAACAAATTTAATTTTTTTATAGCTTTTTTTCATTCCCTAAGTATTTTCTGAGGATTGTGTTAAAAAATTTTTTAATTACTATGCGCTGGTAGAAGAGAAATCTCTTGCATTTCTGAGCAAATATGGTTGTTCATATCCTACGTATTTGATTTTGTCCAATAAATATGATGGAGCGTTCCGGTCTTAATTTTATGTATAAATAAAAGGGTGTTTAACTTATACAGGGGAATCCAGCATTACTTTAATATTAGTGAATCTATTGTATTTCCGAATTGCTTTATTCTGTAATTTTTGTAGTATATGAATTTGACCTGTATTACATGTGTGTTAATTAGTGCGGCTTCATAATTATGTTACACACTTTAATCGCTGTCATGATGTTGATTTTATTTCTTATCCTTTTAAAAAATACAATTTTCACCAATTTTTTTTCATATACGCTCACCAAATTTTAACTATTTGAATATTACAACACTCAAATATTTAATTTTAGCGACATTTTCAATGGATGGCTCGTTAGTTCCAATATCCCCTCACCTTCACTGCTCATGTTAATTTATATCAATTTTGTTTTTTAACATTTTCAATATCATTTACTATTTTAAATTTGGATTCTTATACATTCAAACATTCAGCGTACAATAATGTGTCACATGCTTACAATATAATTTTGCAATTTTTTGTAACCTTACACATATCATTGATATATATAATAAATAATAGTGCGCCCAAAATTGACCCTTGTCGTACCCGATTTTCTGCTCCTAGGATATTAGATATCTCATCGCTTACTTTTATTCTCTGCATTTTTTGTTTAAGATACGATTCAAACCACCGAAGCTCAGTATCAACACCATACATAAACAATTTTGTCAATGCAATTCCACTACTGATAGTCTCAAAAGCTCTCTTAAAATCTAGAAACAGCGGCATTACTTTTTTCTGATTTCCTGCGATTTTCCAGTCGCTTACAACAAAATTTAAAGCAGCTTCGGAAGTTTTTGCTTCAATCTATTTGTACCTTCTATCTTCTTAGTAAATACATTTCCAACAATACATTAAAAACAATTTATTTTGTAATACTTCATTCTAAATTGCAATATGGAATAAGTTGTTAATTTTTGCTGCATCGAGAAAGATTTGCAACTATTCTCGCTTAACCCATTCCATGGAACTATTCGGAGCAACAAAAATTTTACCAGTCAGACATCTATTTGATTTTAAAGATTTGATAGATTTTTCATGAGAGGTGGCTACTCGTAAAGCCATTTTAATGATACCTATACTTTGCGGAGTAGTCTGGTCTCTGTTATATTTTCACCTGTGTTTCGCACTACAAAGTTTCGAATCTCTTACAATGTCTTATCATGTAAGTTGTTTAACAGCCTCCCAGAAAAAATATTAGAAGTAAATTCGCTTTATTAAAAAAAATATCAATGTGGCTGTTTGACTTTGATACTAACCAACCTGTTTAAATACTTTTTTTATGCACTTAAATATTTCAATGTATAGCTAATACTAAATGGATTATGTTGGATTCATAAAACGATGGTCTAAATGAATTTAATGACCCGTACACGACTACGCTGCTTTTCTCTTCCTTGTTCGTTCAATATTGGAATATGCGTCAGTGGTGTGGAACCCACAATATAATATATATATGGATATGCTCGAGTCGTTGCAGAAACAATTTCTATTGTTTTCACTTCGGAGGCTACCTTGGAATTCACACTTAAATTTGCCTTCATATGAAAGCCGCTTTAAACTAACACGGTTACCAACTCTGCGCAATCGAAGAATTATGCTAAATGGTTCTTCCTTAAATAAATTGTTTTCCGGCTCAATGATCTCTGAGTTATTGCAAGGTATGATTAACTTTAATAATCCAGGAAGGAACTTGAGATACTTTCGTTTCTTAAGACTTGATATATGTAATTCCAACTACACCCTTTTTTGTCCATCCCGGTGTATATGTAATG